>CM054114.1:197923970-198236934 GCA_028673005.1 Tanypteryx hageni | reverse complement strand
TGTCGCTACGTTTATGCTGCTACAAAATTAAAACTTTATTGAATTTGTCCTCTTCCATTTATATTTTTAAATTTGAAAATGCATAGTTATATCAACATATACGGACCGCTCTGGTTTTACCACCGGAGAAATTTCTCTTCTAACTGACAGATTGAAAGTAATAATCCACTAACAAATTTCACTACTCTAAAGCCACACTATTTTAAAATTCATTTCTTTTAAAGACTAAATTCCAGTATATAAATGACTATTTTTAGTCCCAAATAAGGACTTTTTATGCCTATCCCAAAGTTCTGAAACGCCTAGCCTTCAATCTCACATCTTGAGACTTTAAAATTTATGCATCAGAATATGCCCATTTGAGGTAATCGCTTTTGAAGGAGTACGTTCCACAATAGTGGTGGCCTTTCGGTTACCACATATGATGTCGGTCTTCGGAATTGGAAAAATGGCGATGTTGGCCCTTGGTCCTTTCTGGATTGGCCTGCCGACCCATTCTCACAGTAGCTGCGGTTTTGTTTTGATTATAAAATAAACCGAGTCGATTTCTTTACGTACGCATATTATATCTATGTAGAAATTCATATCAAATGTCATTCTTAAATTGTTATTGGATCCACTATGAGAATTAATAAACCATTTTATAAAATTAAATTGATATACACTTTCACTGCATTACATTCTTTTCCTAAATGAAGATCTTTAAATCAATGCCTATTTAAGCTGCCTTGAACTGAAATTTAATTTTCAAACACAAAAACGATCAAATTTATATAACAAAATTTATCAAAAATCACCGTCGAATTCTTTAATCCTTTTACCGAAAAGAAGTATTGTGACGAGCCCTAGTTTCTAATAAATCATGAAGAGGCGAGAGAATTCATCGCTAGTTGCAACGATCCACGGCATTCTATTCTCACCGTCCGCTCTTTCATCTCCAGCCATTTTAACCCCCTTCCCTTCCATCTGTCCTCCACACCCCCTCTCCTCTCCTCCCCCCTCTATTCATTCCCACTCCCCCTATATTCCTCCCCCTCCTCCTCCACCCCCTCTCCTCCTTCCCCCCTCTCTCTCCTTTCCTCCCCCTCTCCTCCTTCCCTCCCTCCTCTCTCCTTCCCTCCCCCTCTCCTCCTTTCCTCTCCCTCTCCTCCTTCCCTCCCCCTCTCCTCCTTCCCTACACCTTCTCCCTTCTTACCTCCCCCCCTCTCCTCTTCTCCCCCTCTCCTACTTTCATCTCCCCTCTCCCTCCATTCCCTCTCTTTTCCTCCCCTTCTTCCCCTCCTCTCATCTCTCTCTCTCCCCTCTGTTCTCCTCCTTTCCTCCCCTCCCTCTCTCCTCCTTTCCTCCCCTCCCCCTCTCCTCCTTTCCCTCCCCTCCTCTCCTCCTTTCCTCCCCTCCTCCTCTCCTCTTTTCCTCCCCTCCCCCTCTCCTCCTTTCCTCCCCTCTTCCCTCTCCCTCTCACCCTCCCCTTTCCCCTCCCCCTCTCCTCATTCCCTCCAATTAATGAATGCCTCGCTGACTGCTCGGGTCTTTCGATCGCCATACCCCTCCCCCCCCTCCCACTTCCCTCTGCTTTTTTATATTACGCCACCCTTTTCTCCTTGCATTATTTCCTCAGACCTCAACAAATCCCTCCGCTCTCTCATTCTCTTTCTTCTCCACAGCTCTCTTTCTCTTATCTTCCACTCTCTTTTCCTTTCCATTTCTCTCTCTCTTTCGCTTTCCTTGAAAATCCATTATTTTGCTCCGAGAGTCATTGAGCGGGCCTTCCCCTTTCTCATTCATTTATACTCCCTAATGCTTCGACTCCTGCTGCTTCATCCTTTTCCTCCGGCGATTGTTTTGAAAGACATCTCTAGGACCTTCAATAAGACTTCCAATTATTTCCATCATTCGCCTTGGCTGACATTGTTTTCCACGCCTCTCGTTCCCCTTTCATCCTTGCTGGATACGCATTCCTTATGCTTCATTCCGTCATTCTGATTCGCATACAAGGCTTTAACGTTTTTAAAATTAATTTCATTTCATGACTCTAGAGTAAAATTTGTGATCGAGTAAAAAGTTTTACTTTTTCATGCACGAAGTATTTGTAGTAATTATTGTTATCCTGAAAAAATTAAAAGTCGATATTATGATGCAAATGCACGTGTTAGGCGTCCTAAAACTTATCATTCTCTACTAATCACTCTGTTAAATAATTCTAGAGACAGAAATAAGAGCCTTACCATGCGGAAACATGAAATTTTCAGAGAGAGATAATTTTTATACTAATACTCATAATACTCATTGTTAACACCAATATTATATAGCAAACATATCGGTGTCCGTACGTTTCACCAAAAGTCTTTCACCCAAGAGACGTTGCCTACGCAGGTAATTTTGATTCATGTTTTATAACATACCGTATATGGTCTTTGTAAAAATTTAATATATAGACACAATATGATCATAACCTTTCCGTTTAAACTATTTTTGCATAGATTTTAAATTAATTTAGGAAAACGTCCGGTTAAATACTGACGTTGTTAGCGTTGTCTATCTCTTGAGTTTATTTTATATTAATTTCATTGGCTAAGAATTAAATACCATGACGTGATAATGCCATAATTCATCGGAATAAATTCGAAAAACGTATCTTTATGCTTTGAAGAGATTATTTCTTTTGTGTCAGGGAGAGGAGATTAGGAGAAGGCCGGAGCTAACGACATGAGTTTGCTAAAAGTAATAAGCAAACGAACCAACTCATATTGTCTTTATGATTTGCATCTAACTGTTTTAGGAATAATTTCGTCAAATATAAACGGAACTTATTTTTTTATTTAAACATCGCTATGAGGAAAATTTATTATATTTATATGCGATGTAAAAGTAATTCTTTCTTTTATAAACTAATGCGAACAAAATCTGATGGTAAAAAATTGCAACAGCTCGAGGAGACATTTTCACAAAAAATACGCGAACGAATTCTCGACCAAGGGCAATTCCACTTTGACCGAGCAGAGAGGATAATTAATTCAACGAATCCATCGCGCGATTGCATAAAATTTCAATATTTTCGGACGGTGAATGGCAGGCGGTGCGTGGTAGGCCAATAACGTGACACTTGATATTTGCATATTTTCCCTTGGGAGCTTTGGCGATATATAGAGGCCTACTCCCACCCCCCGCCATCCGTGTTCCTTATTACCGACACCCCACCCGCCACGCCCGCCCACTCGTTCGCACATCGCTCCTCCTCCACTCCTCTATCCCGTCTTTCGTAGCCAATATCGGCTCGGGAAGCGTTACACGTCAAGGCCCGCCAAGGTTTTTGTTCTCGCCGTTAATTGGAGGCACCGTCGGCTGCAGCGTTACGGCGCAGCCACCTCGCAAATCCCGCCTCGCACGAGCGAACACAAGGACGCTTATGCACCCCACTCTCTCTTGCAGCACTCGGAGCTAGCGGCACTCCGGACGCATCCTCCGCCCTCTCTATACGCAACGACAACTTCATCTGTTTTCTTCCGCGACGTGGGGGAGGAACTGCTGGAGCGATTGTCTGGCAATGGCGTTAGGGATGGATGAAAGGTCTTTTTACGCTGTCGGTAATTTTGCGTCTATTCGAATTTTTTCTTTACGTGCACATTCTCTTTCCTTTAGGAGTGTGATGATATTGGCGTTTAAGAATTAATCATTAACTAATTTTTCGAAATTGAATGCAATTATAAAAAGTTTGATTTGGTAAAATTTTTCTTTTTCTTTTGGCCAAGGACATTTATGCCCTTTCATCTCATGATCAAATAAAACATTCTGACGATTTAATTTCTCTATTGACTGCGATTGTACTTAAATAGATTATTACCGTCTGGAAAAAAGAATAATCTCAAAAAAAAATTGATTTTGAGTTTACCTGCCTTAAGCCAATCATCGATGTGATCTTTATCATTATGCCTACGGGATCGAAGGCTCCGTTACTACCGCCTCATGCTCGCTGAGAGTCCCGAACCTTGATTGGCTATCTGATTAGTACTATCAAGATTCACGCACAACGTGCTTACGAGTATTTTTTGCGATTGTGAACTGTTTGCGGAAAGCCCCGAGTGCGGCTTTGCTGTGAATTGCGACTTTTCGCTGCTTTTTGGGTCGTGGCTGCCAAGGGAAGGCTAACTTAGTCCCTTCTTATCACTTGGCAGTCTCCGAGCTGCTTGAACAAGCCGCCTGGGCTAGTTCTTGCTGGTCGTGGCCCTGAAAAGGGCCTCTCCCATATTTTTGGCCAACATGGCCATGGACCTTACCAGGTCAACGGTGTCGGCTGCCCTTCAAGAAGGGGGCCTCCATGCTTCTCGGTCGTGTCCGCTTAGCGGCTCGCCTCTGGGGACTCCGGGAAGGCCGGAGAAAGCTCTTGACAGCCCGAGCGGGCTTATTGGTTCGGCTGCCCTTGACGAAGGGAGCCTCCAAATCGGCCGGGTCGAGCCGCCCTGCGGCTTCGGAAAAGTCACCCCGCAAGGGTTAAAGGACTTGGCTAAATCGGCTCCAGTTGCTGCCGCCCTGGAGGCCGAAGAAGCAAATCCTAAAACTAAGCGGGGAAAATCTGCACGGGCCTCTAATAAAGGAGTGCAAAATAACAGCTCTGCTCCCCTTCTGGCGAAGGTAAATGTCGCCGTCCCCCTGGGCAGTGTGGAGGATGTTCTGTCCTCCTCCGCATCGGGCTTGGGGGCAACGGGGGCTTCGAGTGTGGCTGGGGAAAACGGCCCTTTGCAGGGCCATAAATCCACAGCCCCAGAGGCGATGGAGGCCACGGAGGGTGCCCGTGGCAAACGAAAAATAGCGGCTAAGAAGGACGTTGGCCCCGCTGACGCCATGTTAGCCGACCGCTCGGCATCTATCCTCGCCTCGTCCGACGAGGATAGCCCTGACAAAGAGGGAGGGTTCACGGAGGTTACCTGCCGCAGGGCAAAGAGGAAGAAGACCTCCTCGAATGCTAACGGCGGGGCCGGTGGAAAGGCCCAACAGAAAGGTCAGGCCGGAAATAATTCCGGCAATGGAGCGAGGACACGGTTGCGCGTATCACCGATAGTGGTGTACGGCATCGTGTCACATAAGGTCATCGCCAATGAGCTGAGTAAGGTCATTGGCGATGACTATGAGCTGGAGGTCCGTCGGGCCTCCCCCAGAGTGGTGGTCCATTCGGCGGAGCACCACAGGGCTGCCACAAAGGTACTGGACGAAGCTGGCGTCCAGTATCACACCCAGCTCCTGGAGTCGGTGCAGGGGATGCGCCTTCTCCTGAAGGGGGTTGGCCGTGGCTACACGGCAGAGGACGTGTCGGCGGACCTGACTGCGAAGGGGTTCGTGGTCAGGACCGTCCGGCAGATGACGGCGATGGAGGACGGCAAAAGGGTCCTCATCGGTCGCTCCGTCGTCAACGTGGAGAGGACTCCCAGAGCTCCTCTCCCGAACGACATCAAAAAGGTTTGCCGGTGCTCGATTCAGGTCGAGCACTTCCGCGGCAGTCGAGGGCCGCTGACATGCTTTAATTGCCAGCGGTTCGGCCACATGTCGCATGCGTGCCGATGCGACACCAGATGTTTTATATGTGCGGGTCCGCATAAGGGAGCTGACTGCCCCAAGCGACCCGACGAGCCTGCTAAATGTGCCAACTGCGAGGGCGATCACCCGTCCTCGTACAAGGAATGCCCTGCATACCTTGTGGCGCTCGGAAGGTACGAGGAGGGCCAGAAGAAGAAGGTGCCGAAACCGGCACCCAAATCTACACCGGCTCTGGTCAAGGCCAAGTCAGCTCCCGCGGTGAAGGCGACCGCCACGCGGTCCTACTCCACCGCGGTCAAGGGACCGACTCCTTCGGCCCCTGCCCCTGTGCAGGTTCAGCGGCCCGCTGCTGCACCTGCCCCAGCTTCCGCCCCTTCTTCTTCGGGGTCGCGCTCCGTGGCGCCACCTGTCGCTCTCCCCGAGCAACGGGAGCAAGCGGCTCCTCCCTCCAAGACCTTCCTGAGGAAGCAAAGGAGGAGAGCCGCCCAAGAACAGGCGCAGAGGGAGAAACAGATGGCCGAATCGGTCATGGAAGTGGAGAGTGCGGCCGTTGCAGACGGCCCCGCCACGACCACGACCCCCATGGCCGACCCGCCCAAAAAGGCTGCCGCGAGGACGGTCCCCGCCGTCCACAAAGCGGAAGTGGTGCCTCCGCCTAGGGGTGCTGCACCACCCAAGACTCGTCTGCCTCGAAATGTCGAGCCAGAGGTAGCTGGGTCCGAGGAGGACCCAGACTTCTGGACCACGGTGGCAATGTTCTGTAGGTCGTTGAGGAGATACATCTCCTCGACCTCCGGACGACTCCTCCTCTCGCTGCTGGAGGAGTTGGTAAAGGAGCGCTCCTCGTCGCCTAATAATGGCGACTAGGGGGTGCTCCGTAATTATCCAATGGAACGCACGGGGAGTCAAGGAGAAGACGGAGGAACTCCGTGCGTTCCTGCAGGATAAGAACGCCATCGTGGCCGCAGTCAATGAGACCCATCTCCGCCCATCGGACTCTTGGAAGGTACCTGGCTGGTCGATCTACCGTGCCGACAGGCCCGGCCAGCCAGCCAGGGGCCAGGGGCGTGGTGGGTCTGCATTATTGATCCGTCGATCTGTGAGGCATCGCCCGTGTCGGGAGCGAACATACAGAACGATGGAGGCCGTGTCTGCCGACGTGCTGACCGACTCCGGGTGGATCAGAATCTCATCGGCATATTATCCGCCTGGGAGATTGTGGGACCCGGACGAGGTCATGGATCTCGTCGGAGACGGCTGCCCCTCAATTGTCATCGGCGACCTGAATGCCAAGCATGCCAGCTGGCATTCAAGGGTCGCCAATACGTGGGGCACAAGACTGCGGGACTTGGCAGACGAAGAGGGGCTGACAGTGTTGGCCCCCACAGATGCAACATTCCTGCCTTCCGGGGATGTCCTTGACGTTGCTGTTGTCAGCAACGTCAGGGCATCCCTGAGCATGCATTCACTCTGCGATTTGTCCTCTGACCATAATCCGACCCTGCTGCTTCTGGGGAACTCGCCTGTGCGAGTCCCACCACCGCAGCGTCTGGACCTCGCGAGGGTCGACTGGCAGTACTTCCGCGAATTTATCGCGGAAAGGCTGCCGGTCGTGCCGACTCCGCCTGAGACGAGGGATGAGGCAGACCGGATGGTCGACCTCATCACCTCAACTGTCCAACAGGCCATGGACGCTGCGGTGCCTAAGGTGGTTAACGCCCGGGACATCCGCATCGCCCTGCCTCGAGTCGTTCGGGAAACCATCACCCGGCGGTGGCAGCGCCATCGGACTCTCTGTCTCAGGATCCAGCTGGATGGTCTGACCAGGACCGTCAGGCGCATGTTGCAAGACGTGCTCTCTGACGTGTGGGAGAACCATCTCCGCACCCTGAGCCTGGAGGACCATTCAGTCCGGAAGACCTGTTCGAGGCTGTGCGGACCTCAGCGGCGCGATCCCCTTATTGTACAGGGGGACTGCGTCGCGAGTTCCCCAGAAGAGAAGGCCGGATTGATGGCAAAGTACCTCGAGGGGGTTTTCTGTCCCAATCCGGCCACTGCAGAGTCGGATGCGGTGGAAGAGGACATCGCAGCGGTGCTGGGTTCGCTGGACCGGGACCCCATGCCTGAGGCGGAGTTTCCTCGATACACGAGCGGCGAAGTCGTGGCACTGGTTCGCCGTCTCGGGTTGAGGAGGGCTCCGGGGGACGACGGTATCCCCAACGTCGTCCTGAGGCAGGTCCCCGTCGCAGCGATAGAATTCCTGACCGCCGTCTACAACGGCTGCGTCAGGATTCCATACTTCCCGTCTGCCTGGAAAAGGGCAAAGATCGTGTGCATCACGAAGAAGCCGGGGACGGAGGTTGGTCCCGGAGACATCCGGCCAATCTCGCTCCTGGCTGGCTTCGGGAAGATCTTTGAGCGTCTGCTCCGGAAGCCACTGGACGTCATCCTCCGGGAGAAGAATATTCTCCCGGACGAACAGTTCGGCTTCCGTGAGGGGCACTCCACCACCCAACAGCTGGGTAGAGTGACCGACTTCGTCACCGACGCCTTCAACAGGAAGCAAGCGGTCGCGGGGGCCTTCTTTGATATATCGAAGGCCTTCGACCGCGTGTGGCACTGTGCGCTCCTGTTAAAGATGGTTCGACTCCAGATGCCAGTCTGGTTTGTGCGACTTGTGCAGTCGTACCTACAGGGCAGGACATTCAGGGTGTTCTGGCTCCAGGTCGGATCGGGACTGCGGCGAATCTGCGCCGGTGTCCCGCAGGGATCCGTCCTGGGGCCAATTCTTTTCAACGTCTACACCCACGACCCCCCTAGGGGGTTTGGGTGGAACACAGTCCTCGCCCTGTACGCGGACGACGCGGCGCTCCTGTCGCGTTCGACCAAGAAGTACGCGGCAGTTGAGAATCTGCAGTGCGCCGTCGACGATCTGGCCACCTGGTATCGTCGATGGTGCATTGCGGTCAACCCTTCCAAGACAGGAGCGGTCATCTTCCACCCTGGAAGGGGAGCGCCGCCTGGAGTCGACCTGTCGGTGATGGGGGAGGTAATCCCCTGTAGCCAAGAGGTCACCTACCTTGGCGTTGTGTTAGACCGGAGGCTTCTTTGGAAGTCTCAGGTAGAAAGCGTCCGCCGCAACGCGCTCGGGGCCCTGATGAGACTTCGTCCCATCCTCTGCTCCCGCGCCTTGTCGGCCGACACTCGGAGACGCCTATACCTGAACTGCGTACGGCCAGTCTTGACCTACGCAGCTCCGGTTTGGTCCGGAGTGCCCAAGACCACCCTAAACAGGATCCAGGTCTTGCAGAACATCGCACTCCGGCTGATACTCGGTCGTACCCGATACGAAAGTGTCAGCCGGTTGCACGAAGACGGGAGCGTGGAATCACTGGACATCCTCTTGCCAAGGATGTCCAGGGAATTCTACGCGAAGGCGGCAGCCTCCCAGCACCGAGAGGTGAATGCGCTCGGCGAGATCCGGGCTAGGTGGTGGGACCGCTATAGGCGCCCCATTGCCAGCCTGGACTCGCAGGAATCCCTCCCTCCCAACAAGCGACCCCGCTTGGAGTGAGGGGAATTTATTTGCCATCTAGGCAATCGAACAAAAAATGAGCTAGTTTTTCTAACAATAGCATAACCATTTATAGCTAAGCTGGCAATGGTACCCGCCAGTACGGGCAAATACGTACTGGTTCAAATACAGCGATCTGGTTACTACCGCCTTAATACTAGAACGCCCGGACGGGTCAATTTGACCCGAATGAGATAATGAATTCGTGTATCTATTGTAAGATAATCTTGAACTTAATTTTCTCCGGTGACTTTTAATCATTTTACAAGATTTTTGCCTACAATAGATTTTAATATGTCATGACAGTATTTCATGAATTATAAAGAAATTTATCTAGAACGCCCGGATGGGTCATTTTGATTCGAGTGTAGAATGAAACATTTTCTTTAACATGTAATGCCAAAACGCTTCCGTGTTATCGCAGCTAATGGTATTGAATTACGTACAATTTCTTTCAGCTGTTCCTCGCATTCAACACTGCGTTCCTCTATCTCCCTCCCTCTCTCTCTCTCTCTCTCCCTACCTCCCTCCCCGATTCCCCCTCTTCTTCTCGCTCTTAATCATCACTCGATCGTCTTCTCTCCCGAAAATGCAATATTGTGTGTGCGGTTTTGGGCCAGCAGATACTGTCTTACACTCTTTTTATCTCAACAATCCCTCTGCTTAGTCCCTGGCGGTATTTGGACGATGAATAACGTACAGGCAGCCTCGCGTGCATTTGCACTGAATAATGTCAGAAAAATAACACATAGGAGCGATTTATATTCTGATGAGAATGTCGCGGAACTCAATAACTTCTTCGAAGATGTGTGCCTTTTATAACATTCTTGATTTGGCGGCAATAAATGCTGTCATGATATAAAAAGCTGTCACTGGTAAGAACATTTCGCGTATAAAATTCATCAAACAGCTTGCAGAGAAGCTACGAGTGAAGTAGATATGTGAAAAAGCGACCAAATTATGATAATCAAGGCGAAGGATCTGATTTGTAAGAAGAAGTCGTTACAAAACGCCGAAGATGCCAGATCATGGAAAATTGCAGGGAAAATTAAACTTCAACCAAATAAACAGTACGCAAGAAATTGGTTTGTGGGAAGTGCATGTGCAAAATGCGTTGCACTTGCGTCAGCTTTGTTCGTCACAAATATGTGTCAAAGAAATTTATTTTTCAAGTCCAAAAGATTTTAGTTGTTAGTAAAATACTGAAAATTTATAATTAGCGGTAGTTATAAATCAATCTGTACGTAGTATTTGTAAGTGTAATTAATTTTTTCAACCTGATTGTATTACCGCTATGCGTATCCGAAAAATAATGCCATTTTATAATTATCGTGTTTATCTTTGTGAAAATTTTAATCATGTAACTTTTGTTCCTACCCGTACCTAATTTATTATTCATGTTAGTAAATATGGGTCTTCCTAATATTATTTGAGCATAAGTTCATTTTCAAATATATTTATAAAGTTTTCATTTGAAGAAGTACCTATGTAAATATTTTTTTAAGTTCCGGACAAAGAGTGTACCGGCTAATGCTATCAATAAACAGTAGTTAGTGTGAATAGAAAATTTAAACCTTATTGAAACGCAATAAATACTCATGAAGAAATAATTACTTTATTTTTAATAGGTTCTTACCACATGCATACTAACCGTTTGTCACTAGCATTTTCGGTTTCTTAGGTGTCACATTCCAACATAAAACTCTGTGGAAAAGGATGTCTTCCTTTAAAGGTACATTCACATAAGAGAGCAGTAAAAAAATTACCACATGGAAAAATTACTATAAAACCACTTTCTTTTTGAAAAAAAATTTTTACAAACATTATTTTTCACCATGAATGTATCAGTTTGGCAAATTTTATTAAAGAAAAACATAACTTATAATTACATAATAGGGAATGAGCTTCACAGCACACATACAATGACAAAAAGTAAAAAATCTCCAAATGCCGTAATAAAATTGAGATACTCCAATAAAGTAAGGTAAAGAAAGAAAAAAGATTTGAAAATCAAAAAAATAAAATAAAAGATTAAAAATTGAAAACATGGAAACCTTACCCATACATCTAGCGCCAGGGACAGTAGGTCAGCTGTCCTTCTCAGACTATGCTGTTCCAATGTCCTATTATTATGCAGTTTTCCTTTCCTCTTCCGTCTTCTTCGTAAATGTCATTAATTTGCTCATAAATCTCCTCGAGTTTTTCATCTTCATGAGCTGGCGGTGGCATATGTACCAGTATTACCAGCATGTCCACTGGGACTGCTTTTAGCTTTATTGCCATCAGTCTGTCGTTCGTTGCTATTGTCTTTGTCACGCTTTTCATCATATCTTTCCTAAGTACCAGAGCTACTCCCCTTTCCCCACTATTTCTTTCAGAGTAAACTACCGTAAACTCTTCCGAGTCGAACTGTACTTCTCCTTCCCATCTAGTTTCGCTCAGTCCTACAATGTCAACTCTATTTCTTCTCATTTCTCCTTTCAAGTTCTCTAGCTTTCCTGCCTTTCTCATAGTTCTTACGTTCCATGTGCCTATTCGTAAATTATAGTGCTCTTCAGCAATGACGAAAAGCACTAAAAACGACATTGATATCATTAAACAAAAACAGAAAACTGGTGTAAACTTACAGAAATAAATTAAATTTCTGCATTATCGTATAAGATAATTGCACGGAATAAATTTTATTTTCTGATTTTGTATAGAGAACAAGGAAAACCTTTCTTGTTGTATAAATTTTACTTATGTGATGCCTAGTTTTTGAGAAAATCAAGATGAAATGTACTCTATATTATCATATTCCTCACTTACGGCGGCCATATCACTTATTAAAATCAGAGGTGAGAATGGAATACAAGAGTCATATCATTAATTTGGAGTTAGGGACCTAAACAAATTTCATTTTAACTCCATAATCATATAATCTAACTTTATTAAATTTGTTAAGATGCCACGTCCAAGCCAGTCGGCTAATCTGAACTTAAAAAGAAAGACCAGCTCTTGCCCTCCATCCCCGAAGCGTTAGGGAGCGAAAAATCTTTTTTCTGGATTTTAATTCCTTAATCGCATAATCGAACTTAATTAAATTTTTTATCGTAAGATACTGTACTATTAAATGGATCGGGAGTAAAGACGCCACATCGATGACAACCGGCTAATCTGAAACTTTTTCAATAAAAGGTCTTCTATTTCCCTGCAGAACTGAAGTTTTTTAGCGGATATACTATAAGATAATTCTCAATTCCAATCATGACGCTCTATCAAGATTGCTGCCGCATTTGTAATTAACATAATTTTCTTTTATCGAATCATATTGGATGATGTGAAACATATGCTACATATTCAACTATCGAGTTAGTCTTATGGCTTAAAGAAACTCAAGAATGAGCAATTTAAAAAATAAACTTGCCTCAGGTATCCCTACTTATAGTTGCTATAGGAGATATCTGTTGCAAATATATAGTTTTTAAATTGCTTGTTTTTGAATATACTATGTATCTTCCGTATATAATTCTTACCTACTCAACTCTCACCCCGAAATGGTCTCTCAATCAAGGCTGCAACTAAAAGAGTGACAAAAATATAATTTTCACTCCCTTTTCTTCTGAGCATACCGCGCTTATTTATTCTCCTTGCGTGCATTACTTCTGTCTATTTACTCAATTCTGCACAAAATTAAGAAAATTATAGTATTGATTTCCAAATGATATATTGCAATATAGTCAATCATCTTTTGTTTTTAATGTGGCATGCATGCCTCATTGTAAATGTCACCTGGGCATAGGTATCTCAATCCATTTTCCCATAAATTACAAATATTACATTAATATCATGAAATACAGATAGTGTCTTGTCATGAGTATGGAAAGAGTAATTCCTATGCTTACTGTGCAAATGTCGCATTCAGTTTATGAAAAGGTTCGTTAGGCATTTATGGAATTGAAAGAATTTTACCTGAGCGTTACAGAATGAAAACAGCAGAAATTGTCAGTCTTTTGGTTTAAAAAATTAATCTAAGAAAATGAAAACTGAAGTCTTTACTTAAATAACTAAAATAGAAAATTGACGTTTTTTTAAGAGAAACAAATGATAGGTTCCTAAAATAACAACTAACACTTTTAGGGAAAAAATTCGTTTTATTTTTTTGGAAGTATGGTACTTAGTTATAACAATAAAGGTGCCACTTTTAAACATATACTACTTTTAGATTGGATTATAAATCACCAATCGGTAATTTAAATTAAATAAATTAAAAGATAGCGTAGGCTTGCAAAGACAATAAAACACATGTCATTGTTATGCTCCCAAATCCCGATTAGAGCGCAGTTTCCCTCTTTTTCGCAAAACTAATCCATTTTCTCGCTCTCTTAGCGACATCTGTGGCCGTTCCCCTCCCCCCTCCCTTCAAATGCGCCAAAAGGACCAAGAGAACAGGATCACATCCGCTCTCACTGCTCCATTATGCGGCGCTTGTTATGTTTTTATCTCCGTTCCATTTAGCCACACTCGTGGCTAATTAAGGGGTTAATTAAAAGAGCGGCACAGGCGAGAATCAAAACAAAATAACAGCGTCCGTGCGTACGCACTTCCAATATTATCCAGAATATGTTGTTCACGCGAGGAAACCAAACCCTCTCATGGCAGCGTAAATTGCATTGAGAAGCCGGTTTTGTCTAGAAGAAGGAGAAAATTAAAGCGATGGATGAGAGGAGAATTGGAGTGGACAAGAAAAAGAGGAGTGGAGCTGTAGGGTGAGGAGTAGGGGAGGGCAGAAAGATGGGGGAGATAGAGAAGGAGGGGGTGAAGGGGGAGGAGTAGGGGAGGGGAGTTGTAGGGGGAGGTGTAGTGGGAGGAGTAGGGGAGGGGAGAAGAAAAGGAGGAGGGGAGGTGTAGGGTGAGGAGTAGTCGGAGAGGGAATGAGAATGGGAGGGGTGGAGTAATGGTGGAGATGGAGGGAGTATTGGGCCAAACGTGGCGAAACAACGGTGGCTTTTAATCCGCTCTTAAAGAGCGATAAATTTCGAGGATCGATTTTAATTTTCGGAACGGCAAATATACGAAAACAAGTGAAAAGGGAAGGTGGGCGCACGCTAGAATACCACTCCCACCTCGTGGCTCTACAAATGGAAAAAACAATCGAGATCGACGGAGCGGTCATTGAAAACGAGCTTATTTGGCACCTATGTTTTATTTATTTAAATACGGCCCTCGCGAGACCGTCGACTATTTTTTACGGCTTTAGTGAAAAGGATCGTGGCCGAAAAAATCGATTCTGCAATAAAGGCAATTTTGGTTTTTTTCCGACGGCTGTTCCGAGGAAAATTAATAAAAAAACAACGAAAGGCTCGGATTTCCCTCATGGAGTAGCGGAAGGGGTGGAGAATTTCCCTCATGGAGTAGCGGAAGGAGTGGAGAGACAGGTGGAGGGATAGGGTGAAGAATAGGGGAGAGGGATATGGCGAGGTAGATGGGGGGGGGGAGGCGTGTAAGACTCACCCAGTGTTTATTCGCTTAACACGCATTCCTGGAGCGGGCTCTACTCGTTTGCATGTCGCTCCATGCTTTTTTAATCGTTTCGTCAAACTCTGTTGGGCGCGCCAAATGTCCTCCTAATTCGAACCAACCCGGCTATAGATAGGGCAGACTATGCGGCGCGTTTTTTTGCGCCACGCGCACGGCCGTGTTCGTTATTCGATCGTCCAATGGGGGGGGGGGGGCAGAGTGCGGCGGTCGCAATATTTTTGAAACGGACTCATTTGACAATGTTTTATGATTTGGGTTTTAGTGATTCCAATTGCCGGCTGCAATGCAAAGACGGATAAGGGCGAACTGTCTGTCCTCATATGATGGAGCAACAACGAATGTTTGCATAAGATAGAGTTTGCATCATTGAAATCGCTGTGTGTGTGTGTGTGTGTGTGTGTGTGTATATATACACACACACACACACACACATACGATTTTTCGATACTTGCATACTGCAAGTGCTTAAAAAATCACCATAAATCACTCATAAATAATCAGCATTTGAAATACACGAAGCCCATTTAAATAAGATAGTATTTTTAATTTTCTGCGAAAATATGGCATCTATCAGGAAATTCTGAAATCTCTAGAAATCGCCTCCCGTCCAAGTTTTCGAATTTCAAGTTTCATCTCTCAGATCGCCCTTTTTCAATAATAATTATTATCGTCATTAATACAATAGTCTATATGTTACACTAAAACTTTTGTAAAAATTAGGGTATTTTGTGTTAGAATTGTGGCATCATCATCCTTACCTTTTAGTACGTATTCGGGTAAAAGAATAATTTAAAATTATAGCGTCATCATAAATATACGTCGTTGGCTGTAATCAAATTTTTACCAAATTCTTCATGATTTGAATTTTGTCTTCAAGAAAAATATACTTCATTCTTTCATCCACAGTACAGTGCATCTCCTGACTTCGTATCTTAATTGCAAATAATCTAAAAAAGCAATTTTATATAGCCTTGCGCCGTTTTCGATGCTTTCTTATGGGTGTTTGAAATTGCATATTGGGGGTCAAAATAACCTTTAAACAGTGCTGTAGTCGCAAAAAAGCAGAAGGTATACCGTAAACGGGAATAAAACTTTGAAGCAGGGTCTTACCCAGTTTTTCTTTTTTCAAGCAGAGGATATACCCTATTCATTTGAAAAAACAGAGGGTATACGGCGTATACCACCGTGTACCCTCCATTACATCCCTGCCTTTAAATATAACTTTTTCTGGAATTTAGGATTTTCACAGAGGTTTACCCAATGAGCTATCTTCGTGCCAAATTTCAGTTCTATGGCACATCTAGAAGTACCTTAGGTTTTATATCATATATGTATACCTAAGAAGCCACTATTTACAATGATACTAGTTGAAACGCTCGGTCACGTTGGGGAAAGTTTTCTTTTAAGTTGCAAACAATTTTTATTATTTATTGATTTTGATAGCTCTGCTCTTAAGCTCTGCTTTAAAAATCTTGATTTCATTGTGGTATTTTGTAAAAACCATATCTATAAAATTTAGTTGACATCCGTTGAGCCAATTCCTTCCAATTCCATAATTACTGAAATAGTCTAGTTTGTAATTGTGGCTCCCCTGTTTATTTGATCCGGTCCTAATATGCTATTATGGCTTTATATATATATATATATATATATATATATATATATATATATATATATATATATATATATATATATATATATATACATATATGTACATAATAAATATTATAATATGGTTCAAATCGATGCGGACAGTTCAACACAAATACTTATAAAAAGAAAATTTTTATTAATTTTATTTTGGCAGCCCTGTTTTGTATATCCATCCTAAAAATCTTATTTTTGTTTTTTTTTCTTGCACAACTCCTTCATACAAAATTTCGATGAAATCGGTTTTGCCAATTCCTTCCAAATTCATAATTATCGAAAAGTTTAACTTTGCAATTGTGGCACCCCTACTTAGTTAATCTGGTCAAAGTATGGCATTTTGGCCATGAATTTCTGTGAAAATTCTATGTATCAAATTTGGTTGAATTCGGCTGGGACATTTCCTTCCAAAAGCATAACTAGAGAAAATTTTATTTTGCAATTGTGGCATCCCTGCTTGATCTATCCGTTCAAATATGTCATTTTGATCATGTATTTATGCGAAGAGTCTATATACCTACCTAATTTTGGTCGAAATCGGTTCAGCCAGATCTATACGTACCAGATATATACGTACAGGCAGACAGACATTGCCGTTCCATGGGGACCCCTCGAAATCGTGAAATTTGCATCAACCCTACATTACCATCCTTGATCCCGTAGACCGATTTTATCCATTTTAGGCTCGAAAATGTATCTCATCAAAACATTGATATTATTGGAAAAATCATCAAAATTGGTTTCTGAGATATCATTAAAAAACGGCATTTGGACCAACAATGGGGACCCTTGGGCTCTTGTTGGCCGATTTGAATTATTTCTGGCACTGCAACATTTGGGATCAATATAAACATGCTACCAAATTTCGAGGATCCTAGGTTTGTTTTCTGCCACATGTTCTTTTATTTATAGGATGAGAGAAAAGAAAATGGGAGAAATACCATGGATCACAAATAAAATGCTTGACAAAATGGTAGAGGGGAGAAATTGAAGAAACAGTAAAGAGGGTAGAACTAATCATAGACATATAAAGAACGAGTTGGAAAGTGAAACATACAAAGCTAGAGGAAAATTGATAAAGGAATAATCTGAAGAACCACAACAGATGATCAAGTTAGGGCGGTACGATTTCATGTAGTATGTTTGGGCGCTGGAATGAGGTAGCTTCATAAAATTTTAATATTTCTCAAAAGCGGCCGTGACGGTTATAGGATTTATAAAAGACACGGTGACACGAAAAAAGAAACAAAAATTAAAGTTAATATTATATATATATTAATTTGTAGGTTACGACCAATCGATCTCCACTCGTTAGCTTTGTGTGACATCAGTACTCGTACTCGCCATAGGGTAGGTTTTGCGTCACTCTCGTGTAACGTGTAAACAATGATTTTTGCCTTTCAAACACTCCTTCATTTTTTTGGTATTTTAGTTTACTTATTGTTTAGGACATATTTATAGTAGTGAATTTAATACAAACCGGCTTAGTGTTTTGAAATATACTTATAGATAATCAGTAGTAATAAGTGGTTAGTAATATCTTAAAGATGGACATGGATTATGTGGAAGCCAAATCTAACAATTTATCATTCATTGATATTATTATGATTGTGAAATATTTAATCGTTTTCTATTCGATTTTGTACACAGCGAAAAAACAGTTAATGCGTTTTTTTTCTTCAACTCTTCTATTTTTTCTCTAGAGGAAACGCTTAAAAAGACGAATTGATTAATTAGAACTTCATTGATGTTAAAAACACTTATTCAATGCAAGATTTAGAGATGAACATTTAACCTTTTAAAGTTATATGATAAAGTCAAGTATGTCCTTTACTTCTTTCTACGAGACTGGCACCTCGGACCGGACCACCGGGTCTAAGCCATGACGCCACGAAGTATCGAGGAAATATTCTTCGCCTTTTTGCCGTTCTATATAAATTGTCCACTTTTACATTTTTTTCTCGAAAACTAATGATTGTTTTTAATTCTAATTTTAGATTTGTAATCAGGTCAATGAACTCCGTAAGACGACATTTTTTAAAATGTGAAATTACCTTATTAGACGATAAGAAGCCTAATAGAATCCGTGGTAAAAGAATTTAAATACAGACAGATAGATAGTCGAAGAACCAAAGGGTATATATAGCTCAGGTATTGAAAGAATATAATAATACAACACGCAGGAAAGATCAGCGAAAATAGAACTGGGTTAAGAGAATGACGTAGAAAAAGACAACTTGGAAGCAAGTATTTTAGAAAGCGAAGTAAAAAAACAATACAGGATCTGAAGAAAAGAAAAGCAACAGTCAGCGATGGGATAACGGTATAAGTGCTTAACGTCATGGGATCGGAAGGACTAAAGGTGATTACGAAATTAATTAATAGGACTTACGACTCGGGAAAAAGACCTCAGGATTTCCTGTGAAGAAGAAGCCAAAGAATGCAATGTAAAGACTATAGAACGACACACTTCGAAGATCATCACGAGGATTCTTAATACAAAGCTATAGATAAAGAGCTAAAACATACTAGGCAAAGATCATGTTTGTTTCAGAAAAGTACAAGGAATCAGAAATGCTTTCGGCAAGTGAGAATCATATCAGGAAGGGCAGTAGAGTACAGCCAAGATTGCTGCGCATGTTTCGTTGAGTGGCAGAAGGCATTCCATAGAGTTAATTGGGTAATTTTAAAGAGAATATTAAAGGATAAAGGTGTAGAATGGAAAGACTGGAGTCTGATCAGGAATCTAAACGTTAATCAAGTTGTGACCGTTAAATCGGAGAATGCTGTCAACAGCAGAGTAAATATCAGTAAAGGAGTAAGACAAGGATGTTGCCTATCGCCGATCCTATTCAATATAATATATGAAAAAAGATTAATGCAAAAAGCGCTAGAAGGCAAAGGAGCTTTCAAGATTGGAGGAAAGATTATAAGAACGGTAAAATACACGGATGATCAAGTACTTCTAGCAAGAAAGGAAAAGAAACTCCAGAGAATAATAAATAGACTGGTAACAACAAGTGGGAAATTAGGAATGTAAATATATTAGAACTGGAATTTCATGTTTTACGGCAGACCAAAAAGAACAGATACAAAATTATTACTGCTCCTGTAAATATTAAATGCCTTCGGGAAATGTACATTCGGATAATTCAATTGCTTAGTGAAAATATCTTTGCAAATGGATTCGATTTCCAGGTAATATATGACCGGTATCTGAATAGGAGTAATTAATTGCTCTCGGGACAGTGAAATTCAGTGCATCGACATTCCAGTGATTTATGGCCGATCACGGTATTCCTACTTTATTGTTGAAATCGCTCTGCTCAGTCGCTGGGAGTAAAATTGTACGTAACCATACTCCATGAAGTGTGATCATCTTTTGGAATAGCAATGTTAATAGCTGAATGAAGTTGAATACACTTCGTTAGCCGAATCAGGTGAAACATATTTTAAAAAATTGATATTTCCATCATTAATAAGTCTACCAGAAATACCTACAAGTCAATATTGATAGAGAAAATCCTAATATTGTCTCAAGATCATATCTGTGGTTTCTTGGAGAAACATTAAATAATAAAAGGTTTTCAATATTCCATTGCTGTTTGTGATATTATAAGTTTGGAGTATGTTATTATGAATTAACAAAATACTTGAGCGAAACAAGCACCAAAATTATCAAGGTTGACATTGCCATAATGAATTCAAATCCCGTTTGCATAAAGATGTGCTAATGGTAATAAACTGACGATAAACTGTTTATAGTTACCTTTGTAATATGCAAATATTGCTAATTCAAAATCATGTTCATCTGTGTAACTCCGAAAGGTATCGCTTAATGAAGAGGGATTTGCAAATTGAAAATCCACGCAGCGTTACATTCAGCAGAATTCCAAACAACTCGTTCATCTTCAAACATTTCACTTGCACATACTAATGACCTTGCTCGCTATGAACTCTTAAAGCATGAAACCCGATCGGTGCATAATCGTCGCATCCACCAGTCCCGTCGTAGCACCTCTCCCGAACACGCTGATGCTCAATTGTCTCCGTCGAATTTCGCATCTTCACGAGCATTAGTATGAAACATGAAATACAGAATACCATTGTATCCAAAAACATCCGACGTGTCCAACACATGACTATTTCCTTACATAGTAATGAATATTATTGCAATAGTACTTACAAGTTGCTCTCGATAGTAATAATCAAGAATAATTATCGGCTATTACACCCACTCGTGAATAATTTTTAATCACTTTCCACATTGAAAAAACAAGAATTTTTTTTTTTAATGGATAACAAAATTTTGACGCACGGTTAAAATTATTCTTTGGGTCGCTGGGATCGCAGCCAATATTTACGAGAAAATTATTTTTAAAACATTACCTTTGATGGCATTGGAACAATTTTGATCGAAATTAAAATTGCTCTTGGCAGCGTAAGCATCTCTATCAAAAATTAAAAATTTTATCATAACAACGTCAGCAAATCTATAAATTAGTGACGTACATAAGTTCGGAGAGATAATTAAAATATCTCTTAAATAATGTTATATAAAAATGTTTCAATAAAAACATTGTCAGACCTTGAATAGTTAATAAAAATCTCAAATATGCATCAAGTTTTGTGCTGATCTGAATATTAGTTGTTGAGTAAGAGCGCCCAAAAAATTCCTATCACAAACATCATCGAGAAAATAGTGAACTAAAAAGGTGTATATTCGTTGAAATCTCGAATTCAATGTTTCACGAAAGCAATACTTTTCCTGTACTGCGCATAGAAAAAGTAAAATGTCGTTTATGAGAGAAATTGCAACAATTACAAAATGATTATTAATGTGAATTTTTATAGTTGATATGTATGAAAAAGCCTATGAAAAAGGAAATTGTTTTGAGCAAACAGTAGAGAAGAAGAATACGAGTGTTATAGTAATTGAGCATTTTATAGAAGAAAATTAGTGTAATGGGCGAATGTCATGCGATCGGAGAACAGAGCACTGGCGACACGGATCCAAAAGCGAATCTATGCACACGGCGAGTGTGGCAGAGGGGGGCGGGAGGAAAGATAAACAGGAGTAAGGGATAAAACGGGAAGGGAGGGAGGAAAGAGGTGGAAAAGGGAGAGGGAGGGAGGAAAGAGGGAGGAAAGAAAGAGGGAGGGAGGAAAGAGAGAGGAGGGAGAGAGAAGACGGGGAGAGTAGAATAAATGGGAGGGGAACACGGAGAAAGTGGAAAGTCGTGATATTAGGGGCGTGAGGAGAATAAGGGAGGAAACGGGAACCGGTAGGAAGTGGGGAAAAAGGAGAGGAAAATTGGAGGGTAGAGTTGCCTTCCGAGGGAGGGATGATTCGGAGGATCAGCGCTTAATCGTCGTTGCATCCGCCTGAGCTCTGCCTGCGATGGGCAGAGGGTGTCGGACGGAGGGCGAGGCCAAAATAGAGGGATGGGAAAATCCTCACGCATTTTCGACGAATGTCGATGTGGCACACGGATGGAGTGCGATCACCAATTCCCAATTCCGCCACTCCAGAAATGCGGTAACTGTTTACGCAGGAATGAGGTGTGATAGCTATGCGTTCTCTCATTTTTATTTGCTGCATGAACCACTGGTCGATTGTTAGACTGAAGGAAGGAGTTAATGCTCTTTCAAAATTAAAGAAAATATCGATAGGAAATTATTATTTCAATTCAGCTGAAAATTGCTATTCTCAAGTAGGGCAGCGATTACGTTGAGTCGAATAAATGGAAGCATCCATGAAGGAAGTTAGAGCGAAACTTTCGCTTTTGTTTGCTGTTAGTTAATAAGGAATAGAAAAAAATTCCCTTCGTCGACTTTCATATTGATTGATGCTTCGAGTCCTAAAATTAGTAACAATGAATCAGGGGAGTTGCATGAGACATGTTTTTTGGAAGGAGAAAGAGATACACATTGAAGCCCCATTATTTCTATGGAAGAGTGAGAGTAATTGCAGAAAAAACAGAGTTTTTGCAAATTTATTTGTAACTTTTTCATTGAACAATAATTTTATAACTGAAAACAATCATAATTTGTAATATGTATTATGAACGTATAATAATTTAATTGAACGAAATTTAAGAGTTCCTTTGTTTTATGCCTCAGATTAACTAAGGGAGCATGTGTATTATTTCAAGAAAATTTTTAATTCAGTATAAAGTGAAATTGAATATAAAACCAGTTACATACATGCTTACTTGCCCTTCAGTTGACGATTCCAAAATATACCCACAATTCTTCATAATTTATGAAATACTTGATTAAATTTTCTTGAAATTTCAGGGAATAATGTTAGGAATACAGTAATTAAAATATCATAGATTTATATCTATTGATTCCATAACACGCTAACCCCTACAATGGCACGAATTAGCTTTTGCACATTTTTAAAGAACTGCCTCGAATTGCCCTTTATCAAGGTTTTGAAACCATCTCCGAGTATTAAAAATTATAAATATTTCGGTTCGACCAGCAAGGTTTTAAGAAACGACAAAATGAAACAATGCTGACTACAGCGAGATTGATCCGTTGCACGTTGACTGCAAGACGGCGCTGAAATATCACCTCGCGCATTCCTATGGAAACCTTCCTCACTTTGCGCGATTTTACTTTGCACAGTCTTGTTTAGGATCACATGTGCAAAGCGGTGGATGCGGGTAGCGATTTTATTTTTCCTGTGTGGAGCTACGATAACATCAGATTAAATGACTTATAAAACTCGCAAAGATACGCGCCCATTTACTTCATACATTTTCCTCCCCATAGCAAAAGTATCAAATGGTTGTTTTCACTTCCTACGCGATCTTTTCCAGGCAATTAATTCCTACTGCCGCCTGAATAGGTCAGTGCCATTGACAAGACACCTTTATGCTGCACGATGCCATCCTAGCGTCGGGATTAAAGAGATCAAGTCGACGCGTTCAACGCCACACGCGCTTTCATTCGCCGAGAACCCCCAAGAAAGGGACGAAAAACCATCATCCGACCATTCAGACCTTTTCCACGCCCAGCGCGGCTTATTACGCGCGACGCAGGCGTGTACACGACAACTGCAGATGTTAATGGCCTCTGAAAACACACGTGGGAGAGGAATTTTCACAGACGCGCGAAACAAACCACAGGCGCGGGCACAAAGAGGAATAGAGAGAGAGAGAGGTGAGGAGGGAAGAGGAAGCATTAGTCCTTGAACGCACCTCCCTCCCCCCTTTCACCCCGTTTCCCCTCTCTCTTTCCACGCATGTTAGCGAAGTGGAGCTGTAGCTGTAGGGTCAAGCGTGCTAACGACACGGGCATTCGGGCTAGTGGATCTGACCAACCAGAGCGCAGCGTGATTGCGTTAAAAAGAGGAATTCTTATATATCTCCATTCCCTCCCCGTACATACGTCCGCTTCCTTAAAAAAATCCGCGAGTGAGATGTTAACGGAGTGTGTTTCGGAGTCATCTAATCGCCAGGGACAAACACACGCATTCGCGTCACGCGTGTTGCCGCCCCTTCGGTTCCCCCCGCCCACAGAAGAGGGGTTTTCGGAAGGGATAGCCACAAAGAGTGAGGATAATGGGAGAGCGGGGAATAGATGGGAGAGCGGGAGAAAGGGGGAGAGGGTAGAGGGGGGAGGAAGGGGAGATGGCGGAGGGGAGGGGAAGAAGAGGGAGTGTGAGAGGGGAAGGACAGTGTATTAGGGCAAAGCGAAGAGAGGGTCGCGCGGCGTACGGTCCTTCCTCTATCTATCACAGCGAGTACTCTCAGGTTAATTGATGCGGGGAGGGAAGTTATATGGGATAAAAGGGTAACGTGAAGGAAAGAGAGGCCGAGGGAGGCAGTGGTTGAGAACGAGAATGAGGGGAAAGGAGAGATGGGATTTGAGTGAGAGGAGAGAGAGAGAGAGGTGAAAAGGAGGGGGAGGGGCGAAACTAGGAGAGGGAAAGACTTTAAGGAAAATTGTCTGGAAAAAGAAGACTACTATTAAAGTATTGTGAATGATGAAAGAGAGGAATAGAGTATTTGCTTGAATGAAACATTTCCGATAGAGCTTTATAAGGAGGTCAAAGTGCAGCACACTAAGAAATGTATCTATAGTTTGCCTCATTTTTCATGATAGTGTTTGAATATATTTTCATTATTTTTTTGTAAGAGGGTGAGTTTCGAGGTTGCAAAATATATAGGATTTTATAATGAAATGAATAAAATGGAGAGTTATATTATAAAAAATCTGATGTGGCCATCACATGACTTTCTCCATACCAGTATTATTTCTAAAATGTCCAAATAGGTTACGTGATAATAAATATTTTAAGGAACAGAGAAAAATTTAATGACTTTAAAAATAACAGAAATAAACTCAAACCATTGCCTTCTGATATTGGATAAAGCCATAAAGCTCCAAAAATTAACAAACTATAAAGGAGCGTTACTAAGACGCAACTAAACGTCAATTATTAACAATAGTCGTCGGTAGGTGGTGTGGTGGTGGCGTCTAAAATATTTAGTTTTTAAGATATATCTTAAACAATGCATTATATTACATTAAATGTTTCGAACAAAGATTGTAGAAAGTTAAATTTTCTACAAATTTAATTTTGTATATTGTAAATATGTCAAATATTAAATCAAATATCTTAAAATTACGGATAAGTGACAAGAGTATACACCCACTTCTGTTTGACAGATTTTTACCAAAAACAAATCTGTTCTTGCAAATTTTATAAAAATGTTAAATATAAAATTTTAAATTGACCAAATTAATAGTTGTTGAGTTAGAGCAGCCACAAAAAAGCTGTCACAATCACACACACACACACACACACACCTCATCGAGAAAATGGTTAAAACGTGTTCAGGAGAACTCAAAACGTGTATTTCCGTTGAAATCTCGAAACCGATTTTTTTCATGAAAACGATATTTTCCTTTATACTAGGTATAGAGAAAGTAAAAATGACATCGCAAACTAAATATTTGATTTAAGACTGTTGGGAAGGAATTATAGGGAAGCATCATGATAGGAAGCTTTTGACAAAATTAATTTCTTTGGTGAGTTCCAAAACGTGAGAGTAGAGCAAAGAATAACATGAATGATGGAGTTATTGTAAACAACGAGGTGAATTAGATTGGAAGAAATATGTGATTAAAACGATAAATGTAACAATGGATGATGTGCGGAGGAAGGTGGGTCAAAAAGGAGGCGAGAGAAAGCGGATGGGGAAGACGAGAGAAAAAGGAGAGAGAGAGGGATAAAATGAATGAGGTAATATTGGTGAAATAAAAAATAGGCGAATAGGCGATTTGTGATGGAAATATCGAAAAAGGAGATTAGTAGGAAAGAGGTGATCGGGAGACGTATGTTTTCATCGATCGATTCCTAAAATATAAAATATGGTCGCATCTAAATATCCTCATTAACATATCGAAAAAATAATGCCGGATGATTGCGAGGTAATTAACTGCGAGGAATAAAGCGAGTGAACCTGGCCCTTTCACACCAACCCATTCGCAGGAAGCGTAGGAGAGAGTAAAGTAAAGAGAATATAGATGGGGCAAAGGAAGACGAATTGGCAAACATGCGCGGACAAGTGTTAAGCGAGCGGAAGAGTGACAACATCTGAATATTTCGCGGGAAAAGGGACGAGAGGAGAAATGGGAGAAGTGAGGATTTAAAGAGCGTTGAGGGATAGAGATATAGGCGAATGTAATCTATGACCCTGGTTTTGGGCTGGGCCAGCTGAGTTGGGTATCGATGAGACTCCAGAAATGGTAGAGTGTGAGGGAAGTAAGAGAGATTTAGAGGGAAAGAGAGAGAGAGACGGGGTCCTATATTTACGAAGAATGATTAGAGACATACGTAGAAGATAGGAAGAGTAATAATAGAGGTGTCGAAGAGAATGTAAGGGGGCGAAGGGGATGCGGAATAGGAGTGGGGAGGGGTTTGGAATAGGGTGCGGAAGAAGAGTGGAAAGGTGTACGGGAGAGATTTTTAGACTTGTTTCCGAAGGATATATATTCATAGGAAACGATCGTGTCTGTGTGTGACCGCCCTCCTCTAACAACTTTTGCATCAATGAAACTTTTGCTATCAAGGCCGACCTCAGGCCCATATTTCATTTGGCAAAGATTGAAGTATCGGATTCGATTCCAAAATCGTCCTTTCCCTATTTCATTAGCAGTCCTAAATCCATCGTGCAGAGATTTATCTTTGGTACTTAAAAATATTTTATAATTGCGATATCCGGACGGGGTTTGCGCTGTTCTAAGGGGAAAGGAATTTTAATTCATATTCTTGGATAAGCGACGGTACTTCCTTGAATTTATAATAAACGATGGCGTTTTTGACTTTATAAATCGCATGTTATTGGAATGTTGCCATGGAGACGAAAATGGATGAACTTATTTTGAGCATAGGCGAGTACACAAATGGGTTGTTTTCCACTCGACTGCACCTCAACCATGGACGGTTGTCCCGACTGCATGCTTAATACTTTATGAAGAAAAATGTTGGAGCGAAAGGAAAAAGGAAAGTCACTGTTATTCAAAATCCAAAAATTTTCAATATGCTTCGATTATTTCACTGCAAATATTATATAAAATAAAATAAAATGACATTTTCCAATTCTTATTTATCACCGAAAAATTATGAATCACAAATGGCATTATCAACGCTGGAATGCCAGCATGTGTAAACTCTGATCTGGACTTTTTTTAAGAGTGTAATGTCATCTCGCCTTGAGAAAGAGTCTTAAAGATTAATTGCGCGAAGGTGATTAGTATCTGTTTTAATGGCCAATCAAAACAAATGATTTTTCACTTTCATATTTAATAGAGAAAGTTCGGAGACCATGAATGAAATTTGGCTTCGAGAATTTGGCGAATATGCTCGATTCATGCGATTCCGAAATTTTATTTTTGCGTTTCCCGTGTTTGTAGTTCGCCCTCTATGCACAGTTTCAGAGACAATGATTGAACAGAATGTAAAGAAACCTCGTATTTATGCCGAACATCATAAGGAATAAGAATCTTCTTGAAACGAACTATTTTGCGCAACTCAACGGATAGTAGAGCTTTCCTGTTTATTCTGAGAAAGTGATGATTTACTCAAAACTGGTTGCAAGGATTTGGTAAAAATTTATCCGGTTTTGAATTTTTGTGTCACCGAATTTGAATAGATTTATATTTGATAATAAACTATGAAGCGACCGTAGAGTTTTACGATGAACTAAAATCTGTCCAACAGCAGCAGTATTTCTGCTGCGAGACATACTAGAGAATGATATTTTCCATGCGTGTGCACTCAATACTGTATGCAGTGATATTGTTGTATGTGATATATGCGAAAGGATATGATAATATTCATCCCCGTCAAGTTTCTTGAAGTAACAAAACCTCGCGATCCGTCATGGGACATATAATATATTCCTCGAGTGATCATTGCAGTTAACAAAGAAATTAACCGATAGACGGAGAGTGGTTCGAAATAATACTGGTAAAGTTCGAGAATCGTTTTATACTGCTGGTTAGGTCGTAGGTCGCAAACGGTAGCAGTATATGAGGTTCACGTGAATTGGAAATAGTGCCGCAAGTTTCGTGAAAAAATATAAGGCACTATACATTAGGAGTGAGCGAGAAACAATTTTTTTTCGAATTTCGACCGATCCTAGTGCGAAATGTTGCCTTTTGAATAGCCTAACAAGAGGGAAAAAATGTTTTTTGGTCAGTCAACATCTTCCGATTCCGCCTGGCACCCTTTGTTTTCAATCGTTAGATACGCACGAAACGACCCGAGGGATGCAACTCTTTGCTTGTTTTCACCTTCTGGGCCCAAACCACCCAGAATTCACCACGGGGAGGTGGCTGTTCTACCCGTGCCCAGCCCAACCACCCTACGATGTGGACACGAGGATTTGAGTAATACTGTCTCTTAGTAACATATCTCGGCAATATGGGGCGACATTCAAGTCGATATAAAATGAAACCTCCCCGGTTTTCTGGGCCGCAAACTTTCTTTGATGCTTCAGTTATTAATTTTGCACGTCTCTCCATCGCCTGAGTATAGCAAGGGAATTGTGCGATTGCGGAAAGACATTCCCTGCTGTTCACCAATTCCCAAATCTCTTCATCTGTCATTTGTTGGGTGACCTATCTTTCTTGCAACTGATTTCTCTAATAACGGTGGTCGCAGTATGATTTCATATTTCTCCGGTAAATTCTTCCGCAAAGGCATCTGTTCTTAGCTTAGCCTGTATCTCCAACGTATCTTTAAAAAGACTTCATTTTCTGAAGTGGTGACACCTCTCGTCCGCGTCTCCTCATTGACGCCAAGGAAATGATAACTAAGCCATTCCAAATTATTTTGATAAATCGATAAAGCTTTTTAAAATCACTATTGTCTCCTGCGCTTATAAGATTTTACCTCGTGCACTCTCAATAACGCTGCCATATCGCACAAATCCTACTGCACCGCACGGAGAGCGTAGCCACACTGAACCCAGGCTACGATTTTCCGAAGCATTTCCTTCAAGAGAAAGTAAATGCTACGGCTATATGAATACTGTGTGTAGTAAAAGCTACTGAGTGAAGGAAATGCAACTCAGTGAAGGAATTGCTACCGGGAAAACCTTTTGCTATGAAACTTTATGCATGTGAATTGTAGCAATTGCTACAAATCCAAAGGAAAAGCATTTGTCACGTATTTATCTATACCACCCAAGGTCCCTCTCGAAAATATTCCGGCCAGGGGTAATTGTGTTCGGATAAACAGAAAGAAACAATGTAGTCCAGCGTTGCCAGGTTGCGGAAAGAGTGAGGATTGAGTTGAAATAACCGGAGAGCAGATATTAAATATTCAATAAAATATTCATCTAGCACGTTTTTTGGAGTGCTACACGTCGAGGTTTCCAAAATGTATAGAAAAGTTAAAGTACCAAAAAGCAGATCAGGACGAAGGGATAAAACTTTTAAGACTAGCGTAATTGCCCGTCAAATACGACGGAATTATGATAAAAGTATTCCAAATATATTTGATTTCGATATGAAAAATCAGTAAGATATGCTAAACGATGAGCCCCTTCCCTCCCTCTCACCGTACCTCTCTCTTTCTCTCTCTCTCTTTCCTTCCCTCTTTCTCTCCTTCCCTCTCGAGCTACTGCACTTTTCACTCGCTCCTCGAAACTGGATTCCATCTTATCTAAATGGCCGCTCCCAAATGGTTATAACTCATGATTCATCATCTCATCCCTTAAATGTAAATAGAGGCGTTCCGCAAGGTTCAATTCTTGGCCATCTGCTTTTCTCTTTGTACATAAATGATATCTCAAATGGTCTCACTCACTGTAAATATCACGTATACGATGACGATCTCCAAATCTATTTTCACTCGCGGAAACCTGAATTTCCCGATGCTATCAATAAAATTAACTCTTATCTACTTCACTCTCTCTTTGGAGTAAGTACTAATAACTTTCTGAAGATCAACCCAGCAAAACGTCAGTCTATTATTATCGGTTTCCCAAAATTTTTCGCTTCCATAGATCACAGTGAATCTCTATATCTATCGCTATTGCATTTTAAAAAATCTGTAGTCAACCTTGGTGAAACTCTCTCCTGGACTCCTAATACCAACAAAATCTGCAGTACTATCAACTCCTCCTTGCATTCTCTCAAAAGACTCAAAAACATTACCTAATACCTTGCGTAAACTCTTGGTGACTACACTACTATTTCCTCACTTTGACTACTGTGATGTTGTTTATAATTATCTATCCTGTGAACTGGAATTAAAACAACAATATACACAAAACCCCTGCATGAGATTCATCGGTGACCTTAAAAAGAGTGACCACATCAGCGAAAATTATAATAAACTTTAATGGCTCAAACTTGACGCTACAACCGAGGTTCCCAAACTGTGGTTCGCGAAATTCTAGGGGGTTCGCGAGAAGATCCAGGAGGTTCGCGGAAAAAATCCTTAATGGCGTTTGCACAGCGTATCTCATTGTACGGTTTGTGTTAACTATTGTCTGCTGTGACGGACACTGGTTCAATTCAAAAAGTATTTCTTTCATATATTTCTTTAACATAGGATTGAGTGTATAATTTATTTAATTTTAATTTTAAGATTTCTTAAAAGAAACAACGAAATTGAGACAAGCTTCTACGCTTTAATTAACAAAATTTATTTTTATCCAAGAGAGAAATTGAATCTGTGATGAATTTACGTGATTTTTTATAGACTCTGACGCAGAATTTTTCATGCTTTTTAATTGTAACTACAACGACAATCGCATTATCGCCACATTTACGTGTTCAAAACTGTCGTAAAGATGGCTCAATGTTATTGCTTTAATATTTAGTAACACATATATTGTTGAGCAAATTATAACAATATTGAAGCAAAGTGATGATTTTATATGCCTAACCTGGAATTCTACGACGCGATCTCGTACAGGATTATAATGATAAATTATAATTAATTTTTAGTGTAATTTACACGCAAAATTGAAGTATATTACTAATTTTCATATCTGAAAGGGATGTTTAAACACCTAAGCACATCCCTTGGCTGCGTCACTGATATTCAGGCAAGAAAGACGATCCTAAAAAATAATTATTAAATCTTCACTGCCCCACCTTCGCTACCATAAAATCTCCGGGGAAGGACGGCATCAAGAATGAGCTTCTGCGACAGAACTGTGGGCTTTTTACTCCCTTGCTCTTCACGGACTGCCTCCGCTTAGCTCACTTTCCGACCACCTGGAAAGAAGCTAGGATCGTCTGCATCTCGAAACCAATGAAGGACCCATCGCAGAGATCTCATCTCTCTCCTAGACGACCTGGGGAATCTTCTAGAAAAAGTCATCCTGCCACAGGTCCTGCAGCACGCCGAGGAAAATGTCATCATTCCCGAAGTCCAGTTTGGCTTCAAAGCAGTCCATGAGACCACGCAACAACTAGTCCGGGTGGTGAAATTTTCCACCGAGACGTTCAAAAGAAAATGGTGTGTTGCAGGCGCCTTTTTGACATTTTTAAAGCGTTCGACAAGGTGTGGCAGAACGACCTCCTCGAGAAGCTAAACAGATTCGGGTTCCCGCTTTGGCAACAAAGACTCATCGCATCCTATCTCCGTGGCAGAACTTTCCTCGTCATGTGAAAAGACTCCCACATTTCTCTGAAGACCATTGCAGCTGGTGATCTACAGGGATCGGTGCTGGGACCGCTCCTGTTCAACATATTCACCGCGGATGTCCCCAATGACCTCGGCTGGAACGCCATGTTAGCCCTCCACGCAGTTGACGCGGCAATATTCTCGCGATCCAGACGAGCCAAGACTGCGGCTGGGTATCTTAAGCGGGTGAGCTACCTACTGCTAGACTGGTACGTGGAATGGAGGATAGAAATTAACGCCTCCAAGACCCAATGCGTCCTCTTGTCTCCTTAGCGCAGAGAGGAACCCCATCGTGGGCACCATCGGGTACGAATGATTTGCTACCTGGATGATTGGCTTTTGGTGTTTCTGAGGCCAGACTATAGCTTAGTTGATGGCATTTTATGGTTTGAAGAGAAAGATTTGGGTATAACCTTAAATAGAAATATGTGCGTTCTAGGCTTTACGACGTCCCTAAAATATTTGGGTGTGAACATTGATACCGAAACACAGCAATTGTGGCTTACGGCTTCGTCGCTGGTGCGTGTGCATTATGTATTAACAATACTGCCGCGATAGAGACAAGTAGATTTGGTAAAAATTGCAGGCTTTATTGGGTGTGCTTTTTACTTTAATTACCATTATTTTTTATATAAGAATTATTAGCGCGAAAAGTGAAACGGTTTGAAGAACTCTGGACCTTTCAGTGCTTTCATAAGAAGAGGCAGTTTGCGAATTGGCACTTGGTGCACGAGGCATACTAAGATGCTACGCCATGGCAAATTGCATGGCTTTGCCGATCACTGAATATATGTGTTATGTTACCCCTAGACGAGCAGCTCTTGATTTACTACGCTGAAGGCTTGGCTGCGTTGTGTGGAGCTAAGGACCATTCTACCACTAAATGCCGGGGCCGGAACATGCAGTAGTACATCACCAGCGGTGTCCGGGACATCAAAAAGTTCAGAAGGCTGGTCCGAATCATCAGGTGAAGGATCATGGTCAACAGGTAGCGTAGTGGAAGGCGGCGTTGACGATCTACTGGAGGCGCCATCGGCGGCGTCGGCATCCGTGTCGGAGTCCGAATCAAAGTCCACGGAATCGCATTAGCGAGACCCCCGCAGCATGTAAATGCCAACAAGGCATATACGTTCGGCAGCAAACCCTGATGTAGAACAGGCAATCTTGGGAGTGGGTCGTTCAGTGACGTTTCACACGCCCTAGTGACGGGCGGACTGGCTAAAACGACCCGGTCGTCGTCCGCGCGCCCGATTGAGCTGGAATTGGCCGCGACCCATTGCGGCAGAAGAGGAAGAAGAAGGTTAAGCAATCGCAGCAGCGGGCAAGGCTAGCTGAATAACGATCGGCGGTCCTGACGGCGAAATGAAGTCTGGCGCGAGGTTTAACACATCTGCCGTGGACGCCAACAGCCGCATCGCCGCTGTCCAGTCGTGTGCAACCACTACCCCTAGCAGCCGCAAGCGGTTGTATAGCAAGTTCCGCGTCCTTGGTAACAAATGCGGCCAGTCAGCCACCATATCCAGCAGTACCGCTATCTCATGCAAATCACGCCTCGAAATTTGGCGGGACTCCGTAAGTTCCTTTAGGTGCAAGAACATCTTAAGAACATCTTAAGAACTTCTGCATCCCCTGGTGCGTTCACATAGCCCGATTGCGCTTCTTGTCGAAACCCGGCAAAAGAAGGCACGGCGGCGGGTGCTCCCGCCCGATCCTGGCCAGTCATCTGTTGCTGCATAGCAGCAAGTTGAGCCCGGAGCGCGACAGCCCATGGTGGCTGGGTGTCCTCCTCGTCAGAATTTCCCGGAGAGGTAGGGTTTGAACCTTGATCCTCAGCGGCTGAACGAAGGTGCCTTGGCACCCTCAAGATGAATGAAGCAAAACGAACGTAACGGAAGGAATTCACGTCGGCATAGGCGCCGCGAAAGAAAGAAATAAGACGGAATACGTTACAAGAGAGAGCTGGGGGCATGCCCCGAGTTATGCTCAAGCTGACTGAAATTTGAGGCCAAATACCTTGGAGTCAGACTTGACTCCAAACTCGACTTTACTCGACACGCCCGCTTTGCTGCCTCCAGAGCTTTTGGCACCAGAATCAAGCTTGCCCCTATACTACGATCTTTGCTCGTTCCACAAACGTGGAAGTGTCGCATCTACCTCAATGTCATTTGGCCTGGAATTTTTCACGACTCTCCTGCCTGGAGTGGGCGCCTCACCAACTCTGGTCTAAAAAGACTGGAGATTGCAGAACGCTTCGCTCTATCCTCAACTTAGGATGGAATGTACCAAACGTGGCTCTTTACCACCTCACCGAGGTGGAACTCTTGGGCGAGAAAATAATGACCGCTACTCAACGGTTCTACGATCGCCAAGAGAACAAAGCGGAGTTCCTACGAGCAATCGCAAACCGGACTCTCTGCCCATGGGACGCTCACTCCAACGGTAATGATGACGACCTACACCCTCGTAAGAAGAGAAAATATTAGGGAGTGTTGAAGCTCCCTGAATATATTTTACTGTACGTGCGACGCTTAGTACATTCCTTGCATTGCCTGCAGCGTAGAAGGGAACTCGGCTGAAAAAATTCAGCTAATTGCAGCTCAGGAAGGTAAATTGCCACCGAGTCCTTCGGACATCGACTTATCACTAGATGAAACGGTCATGACGTCTAATCGAAGGAAATGAAAGCGATAATTTTGTATTAACGTATATTTTAAATTAGGCCGAAGAGGAGTTCTGATCACGCGGCCCGTGGATTCCACATAGTTTATGGTTATAAAATACGAAATTGAGAACCAGAAGCTACTCTTGTGAAGAAGGTATTGCAGCCGTATTAGCCGTTAGCTAGGACCCAATAATAGCAGTCAACTTGATGAATGATGTGGTCCATTGTATTATTAGATGGTTCGTGAGTGTGCAAGACTAGCGGAACCTACTTATTAAAAATGGCGATGGAATAAGAGGAAGGTAGTTGAAGATTATTTAAGCCGTTGTTGGGATTTTACTTTATATGTGAGCGAATTTTAAATAAAAAATGTTGGTTTTGGGAGACATTACTCATGCGGAAATAAAAATGTGGAAACTCACTTATCATAAACCCCTCTAATGCGCAAGACTCGTCCACTCCCGCATCTCGCCACACTGTTCTTCAACTTTGTGTTGACTTGATTCGTGGACTCTCTAACGTGTTTCTCGACGTAAAAGAGGATAACCAATCGTCTCCCGTCGTGTTCTTGATCAGCGAGATTGAAAATTTCGTCGCTGATTCCGGAGCACTGGATTCCGCAGCCGTTGCCGAGGATAAACACACGTAGGACGAGAGTGCCGCGGTGATTAAAACGAAGAATACTCCCATTATTGGAAAGGGTCCGTCGATAGACGTCCGAATCGCAATATGTCCTTAAAATGACTTTTAACTTTCTGTTTCTGAGCTTATACACGAATTATTGGGGACGAAGAGGAGAAATGTCCGATCATTAAGTAAACCTGATTAGTGCGCACGTTGCCCAACCTATCTAAATGCAGCTCACACTCCGACCTTAAATACTCAGTCGTCAGGGAGCAGAGTTTTTGCACGTTTAAACTCTGACCTGCTGCCATCCTTTTGCAAGACTCATTACGAAGTCAATGCGTTTTTGTCCGATGCATGATAGACAAGAAATGGTGCGCGATAAAAGGCGCCGAGATGACGGATTATGGTGTGAGGAAACCAGTAATCTCCAACATAATACGTATTACTTTATACTATGGATGAGAAATTCGAGGGATTTTAGTCCAAAGAACTCCTTCCGCAGTGCTGAGTGACCTCAACGTCGTCCTCATACACGATGAGAAGGCGGCGAGTGGACAGGGTCGTGTACATATTTACATCTGCATTTCAACCCTAAAATCGCCCTGACTTCATGTGACAGGAGACGTAATGCTCCTAAATGCCCTTAAGAATTGCAAAACGCACCCTTATCTCTGATAACGCTGGGAAAAAGAATTTCGATTATCGTTGTGGACGTGTATTGCGGTGCGTGAATAGGTTTACCAGACTCTTTCAACTGAAAAGCAGAACATTTTTTCAAAAATTATGGCATTATTTATAAAAGGTCGGTCACTTATAAAACAACAAACTTCATTTATTATTATTATCTTTTAAAACAGTGATTACATTTATTTTGCATACGAGCATATTTGATTCAGCATTTTATCGTCTTTCAGCTATTTTTCATACAATTCACTTCAAGTCAAGGAATAGTTTCATTTCACTAGTAGATTTTTTTAAACTATCTTAACTATAAGTCTGCTCCTGTAGTCAATCCATTACTTCATTCATTCAATGAGAAAACTTGCTCAAGAGTAGCACTTGGTGTCAGAGTAGCAAAAATTATGTGTATCAGTTTCTTTAGGTAAACAAGATGATTTTTTCAAAGCAAAGTGATCCACTTTTTCGAAATTGGCAACCTACTAGTATTTAACTTTTTTGAAGCACGTCTTAGAGATGACATTAATTAGGTCATTTTCTTTAACAAATAGTGTCTTTTAGAGATTTATGAAATTTCGCAGATGCACTTATTTTATTATATTGGCCATCTTCAGCGATTTTTGCATCAACCATTTATTAAACGGAGGATGGAGATTAATTCGATACCACTTCTGTATTTACTCAGCTGCAGTTGAATTGAATTTCATAAATTGTTTTTGCAATTGAATGGTTGTATTAAATCTTATAGTGCTTGTAACTTTGAATTACCTGTTTAAATTCTCACAACAATTTATGCAGAATCCACAAAACACTAACTCAGATTCAGTTCTTACTTTGGGTATAACTTAGAGACCACAATAAGAACTGATGGATAAGAAGCATTATTCTTTTCCAAGTAAGACTGCAGATGCTATAAGGAACCACTCAAAATTAAGTATTTCAAAGGGGGCAAAGTGTTACAATTTCTTAAGGAGTGAGGAAGGAGTTGCACGAACGCCGCTTAACAGGCGGCGTTGCCCAACTGGGCTATTTCCCTCTAGATATTTTTGGAGGTTTTAGTTCACGTGTTTACAAAATTTATCCCTGGATTACCAATCTTCCTTGAACCGGACGTTATTACTAATCTATGGTGAAATTTACCTAGTAGTTAAATACTTATATATGTATTCTGCTATAGTCAATAATGAAATTCAATATTTTTGATAAAACATAATATTTAAAAACTGTAAAAACACAAAAATAATAGAAATAATATTATGCACAACACTCAAGGCCTTATGTTTGGCACAAATTGGCTTCTTACAATTGTTGCAGAAAATAGTTTTTCCTATTCAGCTTGCTCGGGCATCATTTGCAGATGGTTCTCCAGTTCATTATCGAAGATACGCTCAGCAATTCTTCGTTTGGTTGTAAAACTGTATGAATTGCGTTACATTCAGGACGCTTCAATGTTGGTACTTTATAGCGACTCTCGAGATGAGGCCAAGTCAACTCATCTGAAAACTTCAGCAGAAATTTCTTCCTTGTGAGCGGCGCGTGTTTATGTATATTTGGCTAATCAAACCTTTTGATTACTATAGCCTTAACTCCATCCACACCGAACACGATCACAAGGGAGGTGGGAAACCCGGTGCCTGCATTAGCCTACACTGAAAGAAGAACACCAAAGGGGCCAACGGCTTAAAGTCCCTTCCGAAGGACTGAACACTGACTTTGCGCGGTCTCCTCAAACCACACAAACGGAGCCGGGCGTCCTTAGAAAAATCACACTTTCGCAGGATTCGTACCAAGCAGCAGGCGAGCAGCAGCCAGCGTCCTAACCACTACACCACCGGAATCCCCCTCCTTGTAAGCTGCTTCACACCAATTGAGTATCAGGCGCAACGATATGGGAAGGAGGGGGTCCACAGTGCAGTACAGTATTTCTTTAGGGGTCCGGCAAAGTATACCGGTATGTTGTATAATTGTATTGTAGACAAAGTAACTGTGCGAGGAATGACGTTAACAAAAATTAGAGTTGCCGGAATTAGAGATTTCAATGTTATACTAGCATTCCTGCTTTTAACATCCATTTATCACGGTCATTCATACGGTATATGTATGCATTCAATATTTTTATAAAACCAGAATAAATTATATAAAGTTATATTTTTAAGACGTTTAATTAAAATTAACAATCAAGGTAATTAATCGGTAGCTATTTATTTTTATCCTTAGCTATATTTATTTAAGTAACAATATTTTATTGATAATTCGTCATAAGTTAAATACCGTATTTACTCAAGTACTCGTTCTATTTGTTTAATTTTTGTTATAATCATTAAATTGTTTAGGCTATTTAAGATTAACACGTTATTTCTTAAGTAAATTTAGTCAATTATTCATAAAAACTTGTTGCCTTTCACCCTCATATTAACATGCGGACACACACAAACACATATACTCAAACGGGAGGAGCCCGTCATACACTTTGCACCGGGGCCCGCGTTAGCTCTCGACGCCCCTGTTGAGTATGCATTGCGAGCTTGGAAAATACATGTATTAATTCCAACAGCGTAACACTTGTGGTTCATAATTTCTCAGTGAAAGAGAAAAATTGGAAAACTAATTAATAGAGCATCATAGGGCTTAAAATACTAATAAAAATTTAAAAAAAAAAATTACATTATATTTTGCAAGTAATTAAAAATACAAATTTAATAAAAATTTCTTTTATTACGCTAATATGTATGGATCAACTGTAATTGTCGAAGGGTGGTCAAGTGAAAAGGAAGAGACCATATTTGTTCACTTGTCTATCCTCAAGCCGAGTTAGGTAATAATTGTCTCCATGGCCACAATCCGATAAAAATGCAATTTAAAACGCAAAAAACGCCATGTTTTAGTAGAAATTAAAGAAAATACGAAAAATTATAAATAAGAATTATAACTTACATTCTTTTTCCCTTAGAACAGAACAAACCTCGTTCCAATATCACAATTTAAAATATAATTGTGTTAAAGAAAACATCTCTGAACGATGCATTTGAAATTTTCTATGCAAAACAAACAGGGAAAAAAGGTTACTGGAATAGAATCCGGGACTTCAATCTTCGCCAAATAATATATAGCCACCACATTCAGCATCATCACACTCACCAACAACTCACTCACCACAGTCTCACTCACCACCATCACACTCACCACATTGCACTTACACCCATCACACTCACAACAATCTCACTCAGCACCATCACACTCACCAACATCACACTCACCACCATTGCACTTACACCCATCACACTCACCACCATAACACTCACCACAATCACACCCACCACCATCACACTCACAACAATCTCACTCAGCACCATCACAATCACCACCATCACACTCACCACCATTGCACTTACACCCATCACACTCACCACCATAACACCCACCACAATCACACCCACCACCATCACACTCACAACAATCTCACTCAGCACCATCACACTCACCAACATCACACTCACCACCATTGCACTTACACTCATCACACTCACCACCATAACACTCACCACAATCACACCCACCACCATCACACTCACAACAATCTCACTCAGCACCATCACAATCACCACCATCACACTCACCACCATTGCACTTACACCCATCACACTCACCACCATAACACCCACCACAATCACACCCACCACCATCACACTCACAACAATCTCACTCAGCACCATCACAATCACCACCATCACACTCACCACCATTGCACTTACACCCATCACACTCACCACCATAACACCCACCACAATCACACCCACCACCATCACACTCACAACAATCTCACTCAGCACCATCACACTCACCAACATCACACTCACCACCATTGCACTTACACCCATCACACACACCACCATAACACTCACCACAATCACACCCACCACCATCACACTCACTAACATCTCACTCACCACCATCACACTCCGAAAGAGTAAGAGAGACTCGGGCTACTTCCAGATTTAGAGGCCCCTTACCGTATTAAAATTTTTAAAAAATACCATAAGGAAGAATTTAAGCATTACGTAACCCATTTTGGTAATCGGGGTTTATGAATTGTTACAGCGGGTTTCATTGTTGGTAGGTGGTTCCATAAAATCTTCTGATCTCTCACCGAAAAGATATAATCCAAAAAAATATTTTGCTTACAGTGCTTTCTATAGGTCGACCAGGCTCAAAAGAACCTGCGCCGTAGCTTACCCCTCCAGTTGGCCCATCCCCTCTTTTTTCCCCTTTCCACACCACAGAGGCAACTTCAGTCAGTTTCAGCGCGCACATTTGAACGTTTCGATCTCCCCGGTATCTTGCTCTTGGGTTTTTGTTGATTGTTGATAGTATTTGTTATTGTTATTCGGCATTTCGTTGTTGCTTTATTTTTCTTTATTTGTTATTTTTGTGGTTATTGTTGTTTTTTAATGAAATGGCATCTTCATCAAGAAGTACGCCCGTTTCCGGGAGACCATTGAGAGGACAAGCACGGGAGATTGTGTACAAAGTGGCTACTTTCTCATCCTCATCCTCTGTATTTGAACCCGTGATCGTTCACGAAATTATTTTAGATCATTACGCAGATATTCATTAACAATGATACTCTGGGGAATTTCAGACTTCTAAGTTTATTTTTAATCGAGTTATTCACAAAATTCGATGCTTTTATTCCCATATAAAAGAGATTCAGTCCCTTCAACTGAGCCATCTTATAATCTTAAAAAAGTACCGATTGTGAAAACGTTCTAAATATGAGAACATTCACGCACAGCACAATGTAACCTCTCTCTCATGGCAAATATTTTTCACTATTTTAACTCGTCATGGCTCCTGTGCCTACGCTGTACGTCAGGGTTTCAATCGTTTATTCGTTTATGCCCCCCCCCTTTTCAATAGCTAGAATGGCACGTATTTTCAGCATTTTAGAATTCGCAGTTTATTGGTTTTTCTTTTTGGGTTCAGAGGACATCTGGGACGCAGCGTCGGAACGTGTTTCGGAAAGTCTTTTTCATTTTATACAAATTTCTCCTGGTAATGGGGAATGAATTCTTTATTAATTGTGGCATTAATTTTATTACTAATGTAATTAAAAAATACTTAACCGATATTTCCTGGAATAATATTTGCGTAAATTCGCAAAAGTATACTCGTCTGCTTGGACTTAAGAAATTAAAATATGCATATTTATTATAATAAATGACTTGATACTTGTTACAGTCCATCAGTCAGCAATCAAAAATACTCCACAAACACAACAGATAAATAATTTATCAGAAATCATGAAATATTAAACAGAAAATTCATCGATTATCCCGCGTGAGAATTTCGTTAGGCGTGAGCATCCGTAAGGTGTGAAGTTATCCGAAGCCCCGAAGCCGAAAGAGTGGGGGTAACGAGTGAGCTCCCGGCATACTCCTTTGCTCCGCCCACTTTTGCTAGAAGGGTCTTTTGAATCCGGTCGACCTATACCCAGCTAATAATGAAATAATGAAATGGCCCTCTATAGAAATTTAAAAATAAGCAAATACAAAATGAAAAATTCTGTGATTTATATAATCAAGAGCATAGACGGTGATCTAATTGAGGGTTAGCCAAGATTATTCGGTTACGTAATACTTGAACGTCATGCATGAACAAAGTAAGAACATCGCATTTTATATTTCTTTTTGCATGTCCTATTCAACATTCACTGTTGATATTTCTAAGGATAAAAAGATAAATAAATAAATATATAAGCAAATACATTTTTTTATTTAAGAACTTTCTAGTTTTTTCTGCAAATTTTATAATAATTGATGAAATATTTAATTTACGTGCAATGTTCTAGTTTACGTTAAGCATTGCCAGTCCAACCAATCGTTCTTGTCCCATTGTTGAACGGAGGTAATTCTTAAAACTCTTTAGCACGCTGAAAGTTCGTTCACACGAAGTCATTGATGTAGTCAAACTATGCAAAATACGCAATGCAATTGCGTTATTAGGAAACCCCCCCAAAGAGTCCAAGTTCGAACATTTCTTGTAGCAATTCCTTTGTCTTACTATGTAACTTAAAGTTCACAGAACATATACGCTTGAGGAAGATGATTTCTTCACTGAAATACTTGGAGAGTTTTTTTGTTATTTTGCTGAAATTGTTCCGCCGCAGAATGCATATCGTCATTACTTAGTCTGTTGAACTGCCAAAGAAATTCAAAGAATGCACAAATTAGTTGAAGTAACTCAAATCGACGTTTAAGACTTAATTTAATAGAGTCAATAATTACAAAGAAAGGATTGATCTTATAGTGCTGCTCAGCATCAAATTTAGAAGGTAACTTGTTGAAAATAGAATTTGAAGACTTCGGTGTACAAAATGGAATAAAAATAAAAATACTTAATATTTAATCGTAAATTAATCCAGACGAGCACACACGTCAATAAGAAAAGAAAATGAAAAGGAATTAAAATGATACTAGTTTGCAGGACGATGGCCTACACGGACCTGTTGTCGAAAACTAGCCTAAAAAAGGAAAAGCACACACACACACGCAATTGCCCGGAAAACTCGGGAAAAATCGCTAAATACTTATAAGATTAATTTAAATTTTTTCCCATTTTCTCTTCTTATTGACGTGTGTGTGCTCATCTGGATTATTTTATGGCTCAGGAGTTTTTATTTTAATTCCAAGGTAACTTGTGACTGGTTGAGGAACCAGGTAAAACGAGAATATTCTGGGCTGCTGATTTGGACTCCACCAGTATCACATTCCATTGCTAACGAATTTGTTGATTGACATTGATAATACATTCAATATTATCCCTCTCAATATCAAGTGTAGCGTCTCATGCCTCAATTACTAGATTAGTTAGATGGATCAGTGTACTAGTAAGTAGTTCTATCAACAAAGTTGAATTTTGAATAAATTTAAATTTGGACATTTCTGAATAGACTGAAGCTCAACTCGAGCCTATGCTGTAAGATTCAGACCTTTAAGCTCATTTAAGACCTTTCTCACTGAATTCATATGCTTCTGAATTGGTTTTACGCCATCATTACTTACAGACCAACTAGTTTTGGAAATACCACGCAGTGTAACAGGAAGATGTTGCTCAAAACTTTCCACTTTTGTCGACTGTCTCTGAAGGAATTGTACATTTGCTGAACAGTTCTAAAGTATGCGATTGCCCTCATTGCATGATTGAGCGCAGTCAACTACTATTAGATTTAATTTTTAGTTTTCACAGCTGAAGAAAATACAGTTTGAATGATTCTCAGACAGAACTGCTTGTACACCTTTCTAAGCCATATTTGATACATTGTCATAGGTTTGTGCAATGAATGCTTTAAAATCTAACTTTAAAGGTTGGTTCACACTGAAGGGACGGCCGGAGAGTTGCCATGAGGGCTTTATTAAGGAAAGGACTATTTTTGCGGAGACCATTCACAGTTGTAGGTTAGGCCTCGGTCGCGGCACGAAGGCATTCCGCCCCCCAACCTTCAGCGTGGCGAAGTTTATTGAAGCTCCTAACTAGCAGAAAGATTCAAGCCTACTTCGGATGTCACTGAGGATTGCCGATGGTAACCGAAGACGCTAATATTCAAAGGGTCTTGGGAAAAAAGTTGCCTTTAGAAACCCCATTAAAAATAGGATTTTTAAATTTTGGTATAAAACGTCCCGACAACGACCGTCCCTCCAGTGTGAACCGGCCTTAAACCTTGTTGGGGATGATATTATAAGGCAGAGAGCTGCTTAGCGACAAGCGGCACATTTATTGAAGCCTTCTTCCTCACCCTCCACACTCATCCTGATTCTTAACGTAAGATGGTAGATATACAGCAGGGCGCGCTTCCTATTATAAATGAAGAGAACGACCGCAACGAAAATCGGAGGAGGTTAAGCTAGCATGCTTTTGTTTTGAAACAATGCCCTAGGAATGGGTTTCTTGGGCCGCAAGTATGACTGAGGAAAAAGGTAAAATGTTTGGTCGAGGGGAAGTTCCGGCATCAGCTTTTCGGAAAGGAAGGATAACAGGCTAAAATCGACAATTGGTTAGGCCCTCTTTTCGACGACGTCCCCAGCTTACCCTTCATGCGCCTGTGACAAAATCCGCCACTAAACAAGTGCCAAAATTTAAGGCCCCCATGAGCTTGTGGCCCGGGCCAAATGGCCCTCCTCGTTCCTCCTCTCTTAGGGCCTGACCACCATCACCACGCTCACCACGACCACGCTGATAACACACATACAAACACACACACAGATGCATCATCGAGAAAATGGTGAATACGTGTTCAGGGGACCTCAAAACGTTTATTTCAGTTGAAATCTCGAAATCAATTATTTTCATGAAAACATTACTATACTAAGTATTGAGTAAGTAAAGAAGAGTGAAAAAATCCACACAATATACGTGCAGAAATGCGAGGCATAGGCGTTCTTTACGATTTATGCAATGATGTCAAAAAAGAAAATATTAATGGCTTACAATTAGTATAATGTCTACGAACTGAAATGCCACTAGTGACGCCAAGGAAATATCGAATATTTTTTTCACCGTTGAATTTACTAATCGATTGTAATTAATAATACAATCGACTATTACTTAAAACATATCTTTCTCGAATAGTAGTAATATAATCTGTATGCTCACTTAATACCTTCGTCGTAAATTATCCATTTCTTTTCGCTTACAAACGTTGTGTACGTAAAGAAAATTAAATTATATAGCGGTGCCCGCAAAAACGTCTGCGAAGTCTGTCAGAAATCTGCATACATGTTTAACCTAGCAGTAACACATAGTTCAAAGATTGATTTATCTTGCATTTACCTACGACTTGTTTGTGAGAATGAGGTTAACTTAATGACGAAGTGAAACGAATTGATGGCGGCTGCAAAACAACAATTCAACTCATTGAATTATAAAAAAGATATACTGCATTTCACTCTCGTGCATTCCGTCAGCTAAACCGACTTCTTCCGTCGGTGTTTAACGTGGAATATACGGAGAATCAAGTAGCAAGTAATGGAAGAAGATCTGCAAAAGTATTTTTTTGTATTTTTAAAATGCGTATATCTTTGTTGCTTTTTAGAGTTGTGCCTTATCACTTTCGCTATTTCCGTTATGTAACAAATAGGTACTATCGACCTGGGGAAATTTGATAAAAACCGATGAAATCGTCGATTCGAAAATCCACTCGTACTTCTACTATTGGATCTAATTACGCGGCGAGTTTGCTTCAGACCTCTCCCAACAATCACTCACTTAGACAAAAACAATTCCGCGGGCCTGCTTACGCTATCAACACGCAAGAATGACTGTTAAGTAACAATGGCAAACTATAATAGTACGTTCAAACGATCGCCCAATACGCGGACTAATCATTGTTAACTCCGGTCTATACGCAAGAATATATCGTATTTTATACAATAATAAACCCTGAAAGCTGAGGTGTCGTCACGACAGGAATACATATTCACCGACTGACATAACATTCACGTAGATAGGAAGTTATAATTCAATCTGCCCCGAAAGCGACGTAGCTCAAATTATTGGAATACTTTTGGAAATGGTTGCACATAAATATGGTAAGAATTACTCACAACATTAGGTAGCTGTAGAGGTATACCAGTAGCTAGGAAAACCGAAAGACAAGCGGCACTTGTCACTGCTCAAGGTCAACTGTGAGGAGAGAAAAGGGAGATGGCGGGAAACACGTCGAACGACGTGAACTGACGAAATGAAACCCCCACTGCGGTAAAAATTGCTATATATTACTAAGAATAAGCTATGGTTTAAAATGTTTAAATCTTTTATAATAATCACAATCTTTTACAAAAAGTTTATAGTTTATGTATTTAATACCAAGTATTCACAGAAATTCTGTGAAATGATGCGCGCTTAATTTGTAAAATAGATAGAAAGGTGGCGTCGAAAAATCCCAAACCCTAGATTGTTTTCATTTAAATCTAGGTAATTTTTCACTACCATTTAGCGGATTTATATTTTAGCAGCTGGTTACACATGATGGAAATATCTAATTAGTGCGAGTTCCCACTCACAAATTTGATTCGACAAAATAACGCAACCATTTCCACCTTCCTAGGCTCTGTTGCAACATTTTGATTTTTTCTGCAACTTTGTAACAAGAATGAAAGTCCAAATCTTATGCACTCCCATCCATGAGAACAAGTGACACAGGGTTAGAAGTGGTCAAATTCGGAAACATGGTATGGAAAAAAGGGATTAAGGCACAGACTAGGCAAAGGTAGAGCTCAGATCCTGAAAGGTAGTACAAAAGTAGGATTTTTTCAAAAGTAGGACAGAACCAGATGATGATGATTATTTACCGAAATTGGTCGTGTCTCGCATTTATTTGTGGAAATCATCAAGCATTTCCTAATAACAAATACTACATCGAATTTTTTATTTTATTTGGTTAAATATATTCCTATAGCCTTCTTTGGACAGTTTGGGTGTTCCGTGGACCTGACATGATACTGACTAGTGAATCTGATCCTGGTAGGGTCACCCATAGCTGTATGGTCAATGGATAGGGAGCAGACCGACAAGTGAGAGTAGTCCACGCAGCGTTTGAACGTCGGTCATCTACAAAAGGTAGGTACTCTGTGGGTAGGCCTTAGTGATTTTTGTCGGAGCGTATCGTTACGTATGTGTGAGAGACATGTTAAATGAGAAAAGGTCAGTGAGCTGATCAGAGGCTTTTGAGACGTAAGTAGGGAGTTGACTGGAGAAAATTAGTCAAACTGAGATAAAAACCAATGCGGAAGTTTTAAATAGAGTAGAGTAAGATAGGCACTTAATCAAGGTAAAAACGGAAGACAAGAAACGGATGGGACAGAATTTTGGAAAGTAACGTTCTACTGAAAGAAGTCTCGGAAGGAAAAATGCTAGTCAAGAGGCAAAAGCTATAGGAAGAAGGAGAAGGGAATATTGATGACAAAGGGAGACGTGTACGAGAAGATGCAAAGAAAGGAGTCGATTGAGCTGGGCGAGCCAAAAATCTACCGAAGAGTGGAATATCCATGTATATGTATGGCGTTATTATTATACTTTAATTATTCTAAATGCCAGCTATTTTATCTTAAATATTTTACCAGACCTATTGCAAATTTTATAATAAAAAATAATATCTCGTATTATATATTTCATTTGATTGTGAAATTCCACAAAGTCTCGGTCTCGTCCATTAACTTTGATATAATTTGCTTTTATTTTGTACGATTTTGAGGTCACTTCATATTCGTAATGGAAAGGAAATCTATAGTAAATTTGAAAACAATCTGTTCTTTAAGAAAACCAACGAATTTATTTGGTTAAATGGTTAAAAGCCTATGTACTATATATCACGGAGATTTTTCGAAATGTAAGTCCCGTGAACATCACTTCGATGAATATATTAGAAAGTTTGCAATATATCATTATTTGAGCATATATAGTAAATGCAGTCGAAGTTAATTCAGAATCATTCTATGACATGACTTAATAAATGGTAACTGGTAAATTTCGTGTTTCAACTGTGATCTATATTGCGAATTTAACGTAATCCATTGATAGGACTTCTATTAAAAATACTCCAATAATTCAACATACATTTTATTATATTAGAAATGGGAGATTGAAGTCCATGGTGCACGATCACCATTTCAAAAGTAATATCTTTTGTTATCAACCCCCAATGGCTAGGGAGCTCAACCTTACTATCGCAGAAAACAAGATGAGTTAACATTTTTTGAATTACTTGCTATGAGCTCGCGTTAGTTCACAAATGTAAAATCATACCTATGAAGTCCTCAGCGATAAATTGTTATTTTTATAGAATTCGGCTTTCCTCTTTTACTTTCGCATAAAATGCATTTTTTACCATGGGCATTTTTAATTATCTCCAAGCGATGATGATGGTACTGTTATATAAAAAAGTACATAGCGTTTTCTACAATCAGTGATTTTTCTTTAAACGTAAAAGACGCATTCCACCAGGAAATGAGTTATACCATGCACGTGTGTGTTCATCCTTAAGAAGAGAAGAATTTTTTTTAGTTGCTTATCTGGTAATATATGATACATCTATCTGTATAAATCATGATTGTTTGCTGCTAGTAATGCTCTAAGAAATCGAAAAATAAAAATAGAGAATATACATTTGGCAGGAATGCTTGATTTACATATTAAACGTGATTGGCTAAAAGATGTATTTAGAAAAACGATTAGGGCTCTACTCCGTGGGATAATTTTTATTTCGCATAAGGTCACTTTTGTCGTGCAGGCTTTTCTTCTTTTGGAAATTAAAATTGGAAAAACTTTACCTACGATCATCCGATTTGAACTATTTCAAATAAAAATTAATAGTTTTTCATTCCATTCATCTTTTTCCGCCTAAAGCTCGAGGTTGCTTGTATTAAACGTTTAAATCACATACTGCCATTTTAAAGACAACTGCTTTGAGGACAATGCAATTGTCAGAACTCGAGCTCATATTGTTGTCCCAAGAGTAAATGCCTTTCCCTCTTCTCCTCCCCTGCCTCAACATCTGTTTATCCTGACAACCGACTGCCGCGCGAAATAAAATAAATATAAATGGTGATATTTGAAATAATTTACTATCAATTACAAGTTAAAAATTCAGTTTTTTATTAATTTGAACTCGTCTCTATAAAAACCCTTATTCTCTTCATCACTTTCTCCTTAACGCTCAATATCTCAGCAGTTTGTTCATCCAGGTGAACCAAATTTACTATAGGCTCCTCATTTTTCCTCAGGATCGTCATAGACCGTGTGAAATTCCATAAAGTTTATAATACAATGAGCTATTGCATCCAGTCACGCTTGCCTGTGGCGCCGCCTTTAAAAAGACATTATAAAAGAGCGAGAGAATTGAGAAGTATTTATGATTGACTGTAATGCCATTATAACAGACAGAACATTGAAATTTGGTAGGAATGTTTCATTCTTATAGTAAAAGCCATCTACAAAAAAGTCACCAAAAAGGACCCGGGTTCGACTCAAGTAGGTAATTTCTATTTCCCATAAGATAACACCAAAAAGTCAATTTATAGACGTGCAAGCTTTCATTCTTTCGCTCGTGAAAATTAGAAAAATTAGCCCTCGATCTTAAAACTGAAACTGCTTTAAAGGTAAATGAACAGAATTTTTTAATCTTTAGGTTGATTGTGTCCCTCAGTCCGAAAACGCTTGAATTTTACATTAAAATGACTTATTTTTGCAAAATGTAGCGATTTTATGACGACATCGAGACTCCATTATTGTCTCAATTCCCATATGAGTAATATATACGTGCGCACTGAGTGTCTTAATATGAGCCAACGAGCATTTAACGTGTTAACGTGTCGTTCAGGTAGAGGGAGAGAGATGCATGGAAATGAGGAGAGAGGGAGAGAGAGAGAGAGAGGGAGGGGGGCGGTAAAAGGACGTCAATTTTCCATCATTCCAGCTTTTTGTATGACAATAAATTGGGCTCAAGGGCAGAATTTACCCAGATAGGCCTTTCTTTTTTTTCTCATGGCCATTTAAATATTGCACAAAAGCGAACCAGAAATGGAAATAATTTGAGTTTATGTTTAAAATTCACAATTACAAGGAAAATGGAAAATAATAGCCGTGTTTTCACCGTAAATGGTGTGTATAAAGAAATTTGAAACCCCTAATTTTTTGTTATTAAATTTTATAATATTAAATTTAGTTTTAATTTTTCCTTAATATGCTGTTAAATTTTTAAGGCATACTTATGAATTACAATTTAAGAAATACAAATCAAGTGTATGCAGAAATATCTTAAATAATATATAAAAGTTTTCTATGATAAAGCATTCAAGTTTATGTTAGACATACATCATGCACGTATCCAGAAATTTACTTCGGGGGATCTAAGGCTGAACACCAATTTCCGGCAATTGATTAAATAAAAGTCCTATTCAAATAAAATAAACTTTTATAACGTTTTTAGTTCTCATAACTCAACGCAGCAAGTGGCAGCGCAGCAAGAGGCAACGTAGCAAGTTTGTGACGTGGATATACCACAAATGTCTGTACACCGGGGGGAGGAAAGGGGATCTGGACTAGAGTTTTTATTTATTTATTTAATTAAAAATTTCACATACAGCATTCGCCATTTTAGAGTGAAATACATAACATCATGAGTATAAATAAAAGCGAATAAAAAACAGGAAAAAAACAGAGAATAATAATAATAAGAATACAACACGAAAGAGAAAAGGGAAAATAACACTGCGGATAGAGCACAAAGAAATTAGAGGTGAGAATGAGATAAATGAGCTCTAGAAGCTTTGATAAATGATTTACAGGAAAGGATAAACGGATCTATGTGGGAAGGTAGATAATTAAATAGGGTAGGAAGACGGAAAAAAAGAGAGCGCCTAATAATAGATAACCTTGTGGTTGGAATGTGGAGTAAATCCATAGAGCGTGTTGTTCTAGAGGGTACTCGTAAACCGAAAGAGGCCAAGAGTTCTGGACTGTCTATATTAGAGTTTAAAATGTTATAACATAAGGAGAGGTCAGATTTTTGTCGAGATACCGAAAATTGGTCTAGGGACAAGGCCGTTAGGATGGCTTCCTTAGAGGAAGTCCGGAGAGAGGGTATACGATATTTAACTATTCTAACAAAGAAATTTAGTACGCAATCAAGAGAAGAAAGATTAGAGGCTGCAGCCATAGACCAAATAGGGGAAGCATAATTCACAACTGGGAAGACTAATGTGGAAAAGTATAATTTAAGGGAAGCTGCATCCTTTATGTCCGTAAATCTGTGTAATATTCCTAGTAGGGACATAGCTTTGCGTTTTGTTGCAGTTATGTGTGCTGTGAAGTTTAACTTATTATCAATTAATACCCATAGGTCCTTCTGAAGAATGGTTCTGGGTAATAAAATAGAGTCAATTGTGTAGTTAAATTCTAGAGGATTTTTGCGAAGAGTTACGGTCATTACGGTGGATTTGTTTGGGTTTAATCGAAGAGAAGAATCAGAACACCAGTTGGTTACGATGTTGAGTGCCTGTTGAAGTATTAAGCTGTCTTCAGCGGAGTGAATTTGCCTAAATATTTTGCAGTCATCTGCATGCATAAGTATTTCGGCTTGAGAGGGACGTAATTGAGATGATAAGTCATCAATAAAAAGGTTAAACAAAAAGGGGGCAAGAACACTGCCCTGAGGAACACCTGAAGGAACAATTGACCAATTTGAAGTATGGCCAGAAAGAATGACTCGCTGATATCTGTTATTTAAAAAACTACGTAATAGCAGAAGGAAATTTCCATGCAAGTTGAAGCGGTGACTAAGCTTATTAAGTAGATGGTTGTGATTCAAAGAATCAAAAGCCTTAGAGAAATCAAGGAATATTGTATCTAGTTGTGAATTATTTTCTAAGGCTTCCACGGAGTGCTTTTGGAAAACAGCTAGATTTGACAAGCAAGAGCGGCCCGGAACAAAGCCATGTTGTTTGGTGGATAAGTGCGGAGAAGTAAAATAAAAGAGGCGGTTTAAAATAATTTTTTCACAAATTGAAGAAAGAATAGGAAGTAAAGAAATTGGTCGGTAATTTGCAACGTCCGATTTGGAACCTGATTTATGAATCGGAATAATATTCGCACGTTTCCATTGAGAGGGAAAGAGACCTAAGGAGTAGCATCTGTTGAAAATTATACTCAATGGAATACAGAGAGAAGAAGCACAGTTGCGTAAAAATACAGGACTTAGACCATCAGGGCCTATAGAGCGATGTGTATTAATTTTGCATAGGAATTCATAGACTTCACATGGAGAAGTTTGTAAATCAGATAATGTAAAATTAGAAGCTACATGATGCAAGTGTGGGTCTTCAAACTCACTGGAGATGTTACGAGGGAGAACAAAGCATTCGTTAAAAAAATTGTTAAAAAGTTCCGGTCTATTGAGTCCCACAGCTGGACGAGGGCCATTAAAAACTATATCTGGTATTTCCCTATTATTACGACGCCCAGAACTGCCGGGGGTTTGAGGAGATATTAGAGGAGATTTTGTTAATGTAGTTAGTATAGTCTTTTTCTAATAGGGACTTACATAAGCGCCTTAAGTTAACAAAAGTGTTTCGTTATTCTAAACTGCGGTGAGTTTTCCAAAGTTCCCAAGCTCGGTTTTTGTTTTTTAAGGTCAAAAGAGTGTCTCTACTATACCAAGGAGGGAAACGTTTAGATTTGGGCTTGACATAAGGAACACAGTCCTTAATCACTCCAGCAATAATATCCTGCAGGTAGCTCACTGCTTCATCGGGAGATAAGGAAACAAATATGCCCCAGTAAAGTGCAGTTAGACGGCGATTGACATCATCCCAGCAAACTTTCTTCCAAGCGGGAAACGGTCGGGACAGGGTGGGGGGACCCTTGGGTCGCCAGAGGTTGCCTGGTAAGCGGAAGTCCACGTCAAGGGACTCATGGTCAGAGTCGAAAATATTTCGGCCAGGAGTGAGAGAAAGCGGAGAAACTGAGGAGACGATATAGTCCAGTGTTGCCAGATCTCTGGTAGGAAAAAGATTATGTTGGGACAGCCCAAGAGCGGTAATGAAATGTTCGTAAAAGAATTCGTCATGGGGAGATTTAGTTTCACCTCTAAAAGAGGACTCCCACTGTATGGAGAGATTGAAATCACCGAGTAACACTACAGGACCAAGCGGTAGCACTCGCATAATTGAAGTGAGGCAGTTTTCTAAAACCTTGATATCACTCGACGGGGGCCGATAAAAACAGCCAACGAACACTTTTTTATGGGCAGATGAGCAAGATGGATTGCGTGCGAAAGAGATTTCAGTCCACAAGATTTCACAGGAAGTTTCTAGGTCATTTCTTCGTTTTGAGGAGTAACCTGATTTAATTGCTAAAAGCACGCCACCACCCCTAGAGGATCGATCTCGGCGATAAATTTTGTGGGTATTAGAAAATGCAAATTCACTGTCCTTAACGGAAGAACTGAGCCAAGTTTCCGTAAAAGCTAAGACATCCAACTGTGACAAAACCGTTGCATACAAGTCACAAGCTGACAATTTGTTTTTAATACTTCTCACATTTTGGTAATAAAAACACAAGGGGAAGCCCTGATTAGGCCCCGGATTTAACTCAATATCACCACATAATAATAACACAGTCATATAATCCACCAAAGCAGTGTGAAGGGAATGAGAAACAACCGTCCGAAGGCTCACAGGAGGGCAGCGTCGATCGCTTCTCTTACCGGGCACAGAGACGCCGTAGGCTTCGTAACGTTGGGATCGGCACAAAGCTGCAGAGCAAGGAAAACTAAAAGCTCTATAACTGCAGAGGAAATGCCTTGTTGGACCATACGAGCAATCAGACATGGGAGTAGAATATTCACGGTGACTTCTCGCGTAAATTTGCACTACTATCAATAAAAACACCAAAGAAAGATAGCAATAAACACGGAGCGAGGGTGAACGCCTAGACGTATCGTCCGCCATCTTATCTATCCTAGTTGTGGCGTATCTGCAGTCACTGCTATTTTGTCAGAGTGACTAAGGAGGAACTGTGACCGGTAACAGGTATGCGTGGGAAGTAACTGGTATAGGAGTAACAGCAAGTCGCAGGCTCGGCGGAGCAGGAGAAGGGGCTCAGTCTCTAGTCCCACTCCCACCCACCCGAGTCCTAACTGGGTCCCAAGAGTTGCAAGTGTTTATTGGATGCAGTGGCGGATCGAGGAGTGGGCGATTGGGGTGATACTCCTCCCCCTAGAGCTTAAGCAGAACCGAAAAAATATTATCTTTACATTTACGAATCGACCAAGTAAAGCTTGTAAATTGTAATTTCATTATAATCGTATTTTATTTAATTGTTTTGTATCAAATGAAAATGAATTTCTTTGAATAAATTTTCAATTACTGTGAAAACATGTATATAACTGGTATATCGCTTACCTCTAAAGACATTTTCTGGATCCGCTGCTGATTCAATGCCGCGATGAACTGTCAAGTGAAAGGGGATTTAGTCACTGTTTATCTGCTTTGTGACGTAACTTACTCTTGAGCTGAATATTTTTTTCTTTGCGTTAACACTTGAGAGCTATATGGAAAGGGAGGAGGAAGGATCTTTGGGTCTGGGCTAGTACTTGTTTAAGCATTTCTCGAGAACAATATGAGAGCGAGAGAGAAACACAGCTGACATCATTGCACAAACAAACCCATTCAAAGATATTTACAATTCTACCCGTTATCGGCCTATACTTGGTTTGATGGTGTAACCAGCTCCACCAGCTGAAATTAAATGCAATTAAAAAGTCACCTGTAACTCAAGTAACAGATACAAATCACAGGTATTTGTTTGTCACTGGAACAGTTTGTCACTGACAGAAAAAATTCACACTCCCCAACTCTAGTCCACACTCCCCCCCCTCCACCCCCAACCTCGATACGTCCTTGATATCCATTACGTTATAATCTTTGATAAAAGTTTGAAATTTGAAAGATATGAATGAATTATTTCTAAGTATAATAAGTACGAAATTTTAAGTTAAATATTAGTTATCACTTAAAGAGTAACGTGGGGTTAAAATGGATGATAATATTGAAGAACGTCGGATACGAATTGGCCAGGGAATGAACTCTAAGATGAAGATATAGATGAACTCAACAGCAGTTGGATGAAAGAAGAGATAACAATAGAAAATTTCAACAAACTACGATTAAACCGATTTTCTTTTTGTTTGGTAGTCTACTTTGACGGAATATTGGCTAGTTACTTCATAATTCTCCAAATCGAATCATATGGTAATCTTCATAAAAATTTCCATGCACCCCTTCACTTAAAGCGTTCAAATCTTTAAAGTGCTTCATTCTGAGCTAACGCGTCGTTTTCCCTTTATTTCACATTGAAATTCACGGAGAATCTTCATTACAGCGGTTATATGTGTGCCAAAGCATAGTGCAAGATAGTAGAAAGTGCCATACAAATAAAATCGAGCGGTTGTTTTTATTGGATAATATATATATATATATATATATATATATATAATAACCTCCAAGAAAATTACTGATTCACAAAATTAGAATTCTTAGTAATTTAGTATTTATCTCATTGATTTCATTAAAAACAAAAATCGTTTCTATTCTTAAATTAAAATTAAATTATATTAATTATTTAAAGAGAAAAACGCTACTCCTTTTGATTAGTATAACTTAAAACATAACCACAAATACGTAACTCAAGGTCATAAGAGAAAAAGGAACATAAAAGCAAATGCAGCTGAAAATATATGCCAAATTTTTTCCCTTCTTTCTCTCTCTCTCTTTAGTTCGGTGAAATTTCCAACAATGACCATCGCAGTGGTAAGCGGCGCCGTAATTGAAGCGTTTTGAAAGTAGAAATGAAAGGCGAAAAAAATTCGAGGGATGATAGGGAGCGGCGACTGACAAAAAATGAAAAAAAGGAAAGAATAAAATAGGAGAGAGAGAGAAAATAAATATTTGCCCTCTTCCAACTACAGGAAGTGTTATGCCGACACTAAATACGCCTAGATTCTGCATGCAACATCTCGTGTTCGCTTGCTCTCTCCTCCCCCTTCCATCTCCTACCTTCATTTCCTACCACCTCCCTCCCCCTTCCCTCTCCTACCTCCATTTCCTCCCGCCATTTCCTCCCACCTCCCTCCCCTTCCCTCTCCTACCTCCATTTCCTCCCCATTCTCTCACATTTTCCCTCACTTTGCCTCTGTGGGTCGGCTCCAACCAAACCGCAAATCGCATCCCGTCCCTAACTATATATCTATCTCCGCTCTTTCAGCCTGCTTTCTCCCTCCATCTCACTCCCTCCCCCTCTCCCCTCCATCCCCTCTCCCGCTTAAATACATCGTGTCTCCATAGCAATCCCGCAGCATGAGCATTGTAAATGAAGTTAGGGAGTCGCCACTAAATTGGGAAAGTCCACCCGATCGGATCTGTTTTGTCGCTGCTGTCACGCGAGTCAAATGCTAAGCAAAAATAGAGTTTTAAAGGAGTGCAAAAGAGAAAAATTTTCAGTTAAAAAGTTGGTTAATCTCGAAATGAGAATCTTTTTACAGTAATATTTCCAATCAAGCGCGTCCTGGTCCACGTGTTACATGAATGACTTCAACGGGTCCAAAAGTTAAGCGACGTCGCAAAAATAGTTTCCAATGTTTACCAATGTTTCAGTATTAATTAGAAAATAATCGGATATGTGGTATGGATATGTTGACAAATGTTTTACCCTCGTGTCAGATGAAATGGACGGAAGAGTCGTGAACCACTTATGTGAAGATTCAAGAGGGCAATCAGGGTTGCCAGATTTCCAGACTTGAAAAGCGGAACATTGTGAATCGGCGGAAACGAAATTGTATTATTTTATAATCGAACTAAAAGGAATGCTCACACAGCATTTTAGTTATCCCAATAACAACAGAGGTATAATAGTTCATCTATTGAACTTTTGTATTGATTAACGTGTGCCACAGTTTACGAAGTACCAAGGTTTGGCTAACAAAATATGAAAAATAATTTAGTACAGTTTAAATTTTTGTTTCTGTACATATATTCTTGATGGACTTGCCTTATTATTAATGAATCATCAATTTAGCCTGAAAATATGCTAATAAAGAAATATTAATCTCGTCTTACGGCTAAAAATCAATATAAAATGAGTACATAAAAATAAAATATTGGAAGAACACCTATTTCAAGTATCTCCAATAGGCATTACATAATATTAGAAACTAGATCCGCGTTTATTCTTACTGGATGACGAAGTAATTAGCTACCTTAAGAGCATCATGCTAACGTCTGACGACGAATCAATATGCCAGACTTAAGAGCATCGTGTTCTCGCTGGAAGATAAGGCATTAGCAGACAGAGTCATATTCTCGCCTGACGACAATTTTCGCACTTTACATATAACTGGGAGAGGTTTGCCTGACAGTTCCAGGCTCTTTTTTAAATTTATAATTCGATAATGTAATGGAAATTAACGTTTTAAGATCCCCTGAGTACGTTTTCACTATTTTATAACTGTTTTTCTGTGCGTGATAGGAATTTTTGGTCCCTAACTTGAGCTGCAATTGGTAAAATACTCATTGAAAAAGAATAAGTTATTTATTTTTCCTTTTTTATCCATTTCCTCGTGTAGGTTTTGAAATTGAACAAAAAAAAAGTAAATGGCATCCCCACTTGATACTATCCAGCGCTTAATAAATTTTAATTTAATTGCGTTTTCGCAATAAATAAATCTCTCACATTCGGAATGTTTTCTGGAAAGTGTAAGGCTTCAGCTGGAATCTTTTAGATCGAAAGAAAAACTTCCTTCAATCAAGCCAACCATAACCAAATGAAAATAAGACGCTGGGGTGGAATACAATTGACACCGTGTAGTCATTTTAAATGCTTTCCCCATTGGCAGAGTGAAGATTTTGAATTGACTGAAAGCGTTGAATCATGGCGGAAGGCGATTTATTAACTCAGTCGAGGGAATATAAAAAAGGAGAAAACCAACTCGGGAGACCTGCGGGACATCAAAGAGAGAGAGAACTCTCTTATTCTCTCTCTCTTGTTCTCTCTCTCTTTGGCCGCTCCCTCCTCCCACCTCTTCTCCCTAACCTAACAATCTCCCCCTCCTCTCATCTTTCTCTCTCTCTCATCTCTCTCTGCCCTCATCTATCTCTCCTCTCAATTCTCTCTCTCTCTCCCCCCACTTTACCAAAACCGTCCCTCGTTCAACCGTAGGAGGCAAAGGCAATCGTGAAGGATGACGAGCGGAAAGCGTGCGGTGGCGAAGCCTTAACATTTTCGGTGGGCGTTCGATCAGAGGGAAATTCAATAGACGTTCATTTAGGAAGATGAGAATTTTGAGGAAATGTGAATGGGGAGAGGGAAGAGGATTGATGGTGAAAAGGTGGAGATAGCGATGAAAGGAGGGGGAGGAAAGAATCGAAAGTAGGAGGAGGAGGAAAAGGGAGAAGGAATCAACGGTCATTAAGAAGATAAAAGAAAGAGAGAAATTGCGTTTATGCGGAGAAACGAGGAAAAGGGAAGGCAAGGGGATGTGTTGGGAGGGGAGGAGAGGGAGAATCGTGGCAAAGGACGCGTGAGAATGGCCTCACTGAAGAGGCGATCGTAGAGGACAGAGAGCAAAGGGAGATGGGAGTGGAGATATTAGGAATATCATAGTTAGGCAAAATTGCCGGGATGCAGATGGCGGGAGCGAGCATCGTAACGAGGGCAGTGTTATGAACGAGAAAGAGGGAAGGAAGATCGGGGGAGAACGATTGGGAACCTTTGAGAAGGTTGCACGAAAGCGAACGGGAGGAGAGGAAAAAAGGCATAGTGGCAAAAGGATTGAATGGAGAGAAATGAAATAAAAGAGAATCGAGGAAAGAAGGGTGGGGCGATAGAGGAAATGAGCGAGGAAAGGTGGTTTGGGAAGGAGCAATCGGATGGAAGAAGAGGGATGAGGAGGAGGAAGGAGTGGAATGGGGTGAGAAGAGAAAACATAGGAATCGCTGATAGAAAGAGAAAGGAGGCAGGTGACGCTGCTCTGCTAAAGTGTGTCTGTGGATGAGAATTTGAAGGGAAAGAAAATTGGTCGAGGCTCGGAAACCGCCCCCGGAGGCGTCGGGAGAGGGAGAGGTGGAAGGAGGGACGATAGGGAGAGAGAGGGAAGAGAGGTGAGGGGACGGGGTGGGGGAGGAGGCGGAAAGGGGGAAGGGGCGGAGAGGGGGAGGGGACGGAGAAAGAGAGGGAGAGGGGGCGGAGAGGGAGAGGGGGAGGAGAGTGAGAGGGGACGGGGAGGGGAGGGGGAGGGGAGGGGACGGAGAGGGGGATGGGGCGGAGTGGGGGAGGAGGATGAGATGGGGCGGGGGCGGGTTGGGGGAGGAGGCGGAGAGGGGGAGGATGGCGGATAGGGAGTGAGGGAAAGAGAGGGGAGGGGGCGGAGTGGGGGAGGAGGCTGAGAGGGGGAGGGAGCGGAGTGGGGAGGATACCTAGAAGGGGAGAGGGCGGAGAGGGGGAAGGGAGGGAGCGGAGTGGGGGAGGATGCCTAGAAGGGGAGAGGGCGGAGAGGGGGAGGGGGCGGAGAGGGGAAGGAGGGAGAATAAAGATAGGGGGAAGAGAGGGAAGGGGGCGGAGTGGGGGTGTAAGCTGAGAGTGGGAGAGGGGGAGTGGGCGTGGTGAGGAAGGAGGCGGAGAGGGAGAAGGAGCTGAGAGGGAGAGGGGAAGAGAGTAGAGAGGGAGAGGGGAAGGGGGCGGAGAGGGGGATAGGGCGGAGAGATTGAGAGGACGGAGAGGGAGAGGGGGCTAGGAGGAGAGGGGGCGGGGAGGAGAGGGGGCTGGGAGGGGGCGGGGAGAGTGAGGGGGCGGGGAGGAGAGGGGGCTGGGTGGGGGCGGGGGAGAGGGAGGGGGCGTGGAGGGGAAGGGATCGGAGAGGGGCAGAGAGGGGAGAGCCCAGTTGTGGAACGAGGAAAATTAAAGGTTATAGGGAAAATTCGAATGAGAGAAAGTGAAAAAGAAAGGAGATGAGAGCAAAAATGATAATAACGGGATTTATTTTATTAATTTTTGACCCAATACAAATTTCGCGGCCTAAAAAAATATGAGTATTGAGCCTTAATGGATGAAAAATACGAAGACAATTTAGTCTTTTCTATAAATTTAAGATATTTCGCAAAAACCTGAGATTAACCAATTCCAATTAAAGTAAACGAGTAGCAGGAGTGGTACGGCAATTGTCACGCCTTGACTGAAAATATAATTTTCAAACACTCATTAATATAGCAAACTGTCATTCTGGCGTTACAATATATATTGATTAAGATGATGCGTTTTAACGTTGTATAGGCTTAATTTTCTTGTGAATTATGGTTGGTAACTTACGGATAAATGCCATTACATTCAAACTTTTTGAAAAAATCGATATATTTATGTATCATTGAACCCTGGAAAATGAGGTAATACGACCAAAGTTTATGTTTCTAAGAATAGCGTTTGATAGTGGCGTTTAATATAAACAGTTGAAATTTTATTCACATGAACGAACAATACACACAAATTGCTTTACATCCAGGTAATAAACGCCAAATGCTCAAAATTAGATTATATTCTGAGAGTATTAACGTTTCATTAGCTAGAATTTCAATTTTCCTTGAATTTGAACTTACAAAAGAACTCATTTAGGTGAAACTTGAGAATTGATCTTAAGAAAGTACTCGATGTATTAAATGATCATGAAATTTCGATTCCCAGTTGTAGCAGACTTATTTATCGTTTCAACCATATTCCCGAAGTACTCGATATCAAATTTTAAAGCAGTCGGACGGCAAGTACTCGAGCGAAATTTCAAGATATCGTTCTTGCGAACACCAAGTATTGCCACTTCATTTATGAGACGTTGAAATAGAAAGACGAGAAAATACCGCAGTTGTAAAAATGAATTGGGTAATTTTGGGTGTATTTGAGGTCTCGAAAACCAATCGCTCGCACTTAAGACCTAGGTTCGACACAATCAGCGCGTGCTTATTAGCGATAGTTACAGCGGCTGAGAGTAGGAGCGGGGGATGGAGGGATATCTACATTATGTCGGTGATTTGGAGTTCTGAGAAAGAGGAGAGAGGCTCGTGCTGAGAAGGAAGGGAATGGGGGACAGAAAGGGAGGTTTTAAGGGCTGCGGTGGAAATTTCGGAGGGCTCCCCCTTCGCAGGCGAGTGAGCTTGGCGTTGTAAGTTATGGAATAAAAGCCTATGGGAATGGCAGTTACGATCAGGAAATGAAAGTTTGAAAAGCCTTCATAGAGCGGGGGAGGGGAGGAGATCAATTTCACGAGAGAATAATAAAGGGTTTTTGGAAAAGGCCAAATGGATACCCTCGAATGGATTTAAGGATTTCGGAGGGTGCGGCGTCGGGTGGAATAGAACGGGAGAAGGCGTTTGTTTTGCCAGCGATAGCAGGTCCTTAGTTCCACCATGAACGCTATAATTCATCATCTCGATATTTGAGGCATTTTTCCATGTCCTGAACTTAGGTATATCGATGGATCCGCAAAAGATTGGTTTCCTTTATTGTTCTATTAAAGAAAAATTCCTTTCATATGACTGAGTTGTCGAATTTCTACACCTCTGCGGGATGCCTTACGAACGACGTCACACTGAAGCTGCGCAACCATCCAAAAGTTAAGTGATGCGGTCGAAAATCCTAAAAACGAAGTTCTTGTCGATAGGTCGGATAAGATATTCGCAGTAGTCGGTCAGTACCCCGCACCCGATAAAATGAAGTTCACAAGTTATACAAGTTTCACCATCTGAAGTTCGACACTTTCTGTTCTTTTATATAAATCTGTCCCCTGCTTTATGCATTATGATTGATAAACAAATTATTTAAAGGTAGTGAAAACTAAAGAATTATACTAGATTTTCCTACTAGAGATGGACAAATATCAGCAATATTCAAATGAAATTCAATTTTTCCGGATCGTAATTGGATAAATCTCCAAATTTCGTCTTTGAATTATTTTATTGTTTAATACATACGCTTAGTTCGATAATTTCGCTAATTTTTGTAAGTTAATGATAAAAATTAATTAATTATAATATAAACATTTAAGATATTTTTCTACAAATCACACATTCAATTAAAATTTCGACTTCATTAACAAGAATCTGGTAGCATCTATATATCCAGCACTAATAGAGATTAATGAAATATTCTACCTTGTGAATATATTGAAGTTTCATTACATAACGATATATTTAATCGGATACATTTGTTTTCTTGATTCAATGCAGTCACAATTCGTTATTTAGCGTTTTTATTTAGATTTTATAAATGTTAAAAATCTGAAGAAGTTGATTTTTGTTATTGAAACAGATTTATTGACGAATTCGGAAAGGATTATATAAAATTTCTAACTAAACTTATTTTATTAGTTCTGAGCTACAAGATCCTATCTTCACTTTGTCTATTTTTAAAATAAAATATAAAATATCATGAAAATATTCTCCTGTATTTCCCAGAGAGAATGAGGAACACCAATATGGAAAAATGTCTAGAAAAAGAGAATCGTTGGGATTTTGCCATTTTCACGTCGATCTATATGTTACTGACATTGCTATTGTAGGGATTTTTACGTATCAGTCAACCGTTTAATGAGTGAGGCTTAATAAACTCAATTTAACTACAAGTGCAATGGGAATATAGTCTCAAATCAGTCATTGGTCAATACGAAACGAAGGAGGGCAACGATTAATCTGACGTACCGACACTTTAAGACAAATATTCCGGTCATGGCAGAATATATATCCTGATTTATAGCTCCTCCCAGATACATTTTATTCAGAAAAAAGGAAATTAATAGAAGGTTGATCTATTCTCAGTCGGTTTATTATTGAAGTTGGACATCGATTGAAATGCAGGGGAGAATTCATTTTTAAGTTGGAAAGACGAAATCATCGTTGATTCATAGTCAGTAGTAAAACCCATTAAACTCCAGCTTAGAAACACATCTATCGTGCAAGAATGTTAAGAAGATAAATGAAAATTAGTAGATATTTTGAGAAACTTCTTGTCTCGTTATAGTCAAACTTTATATAAGTTATCAAGAAAAAATTCTGCCGATAAAGATTTTCAAGGTAAATGGTATCGGCTAATCACGTCAGCGAGGTTATCCACTTTATCGATTCCGGCAAATTTATGAGGAAGTCAATCAAGGAATTGTGCGACAATTTATTCACAAGCTTTAAGGAAACATTAGATGAATATCTGAATATTTTAAGCCAATTGCATGTTGTTGGGTTTAAAAAATCCAGCAATCACCTATGCTTGGCAGTGGCCATCAATACTGTTTGTATTAAGTAGATCTGAAAACAAAATATGTTAGCTGCGTATATAACCAATATAAATGTAGGCGTGATGGAATAATTTGAACGGCTACAGTAGCTAGTGCAATTTGAAAATAAATCTGACGTGACCACCACATGACTTTCTCCATACCAGTAATAATAAAAATTACAAATAACTTAAATGATAATACATATTTTAAGGAACTTCGAGAAAAATTTATACTTTTCAAAGAACAAAAATAAATTCAAACCCTAGCCTTCCAATATTGGAAATAGCCACAAATCTCCTACAATTAAGAAAATAAAATGTAGCGTTACAAAGATGAAAGCATCAAGTGTTTACAATAGTCGCCGGCAGGTACTGTGGTGCTAGCAGCTAAAAAAATAGCCAAAAATAATCAATTCTTTTGCCATTAACAAATATGACAATTATAAAATTTCACGTTGACCTGATTAATAGTTTTTGAACTAGAGCACCCACAATATTCCGGTCACAGACATAATCGATAAAATAGTTAAAACGTGTTCAGAGGATCCTAAAACATATTTTCTTTGAAATCTCGAATTAGATTTTTTCATTAAAACATCACTTTCTCTCTACTTCGTATATGGGAAAAGTATTTAGATGGAAATTACCATATTATTATCCCCTTGTATTTACTATATTATTTAAAGATATGATTTATTTCGGGGTAAGCATTTTGGAGGTAAATGTCAACTTTTACTAATGGAGAAGAAGAAACCGAGATGTAGTATTGACCAGTTTGTGTTATTTACGAGGAGGAGGAGGAAAGCGGAAAAGTACTCTGCATAGTAATTGAAAATTAACACTGCAAAGGTAGAGAAAAACAAAAAGCATATGTTGTCGGTTAATACAAAATTAGGAAAATAGAACGAGGACTAGATATACTGGTAGAATTCTGCAGTAGACACGATCACGCAGTACCCAATATAAAAACCATGAACGAATGCTTTATGCATGGAAATGTCCAGGAGATAGAATGAGATACCAAATAGCAAATACGCTGGTAAAACAGTTACAGAATTAGCATAAAAACGCACATATATTAATAGGTGTAGAGAATGTTTCAGATCACAACCTCCTAGCAACAGACGTAGGTACAAAGCAATCAAAATAAGGATAAAGATAAGAGAAAGACGGAATTGGAATATTGAAATAGTGAAAGAAAAGCAGAATATATTTAGCATAAGGTTAGAAGAGTGTCTTAAAAATTTATAAATAAAACACAAAACCGTGGATACAGAATGGGAGGATTTAAAAGCAAGTATCAAAGACACTACGAATAAAGTGATAAGTAAATAATATCATCATCATCGTCATCATGCTTCTGTCCAAAGACAGGTTTTAGCTGAATCGCTGCCTCCATCTCTCTCTCTCTCCCTAGATGCCTCATTTATACCTCTATAAATATTATATTCCTGCTTTATATTCTCTAATATTCCTATTCTTTTTCTCCCTCTTTCTCTACTTCCGCTAATTTTTCCTTCTAAGATCGTTCTTTGTAAACACTGTCTTCTCAATATGTACCCTATCCAATTTGCTTTTCTTTTCCTGATTGTTTTTATTAGCATCTTTTCTTCTCCCACCATTTCTAATATTTCTTCGTTTCTCTTCCTCTCTGTCCATTTCACTTTCATCATCCTCCTCCATACCCACATCTCAAAACTTTTAAAATATTTTTCCTCCTTTCTCCTTACCGTCCACGTCTCTGCACCATAAAGAGCTATGCTCTACATGTAGCACTTCGCTAATTTCTTCCTTGTTTCTAAATTTATTTTCTTGCTTGTGAGTAGCTCCTTCTTCTAGTTAAATGCAGCTTTTGCCATTGTAATTCTACTTCTGATGTCCTGTGTACTACTTCCATCCTGCGCTAAAATACTGCCAAGATATTTGAAACTACATACTTGTTCCAATTTTTGTCCATTTACCATTATATTTAATTCTTTATGTTCCTTTGAAACCACCATGACTTTCGTTTTTTCAGCATTGATCTTCATTCCATATTGTTGACCAACCTCCACTAGTCTGTCTGTCATCCTCTGAATCTCTTTCTCGTCCTCGGCTATTAATCCCTGATCATCTGCGTATTTAATGGTGGTAATACATTCACCTCACATCTTAAATCCTTTCTCTTCCAGCAACGCTTCTTCTGTTATTGTTTCTGCATAAATATTAAATATCGCTGGTGAAATAAGACACCTCTTCCTCAATCCCCTCCCTATTGAAGTACTTTCTGTTTCTTCTCCTTCAACCCTGACTCTAATCTTTTGATCAGTATAAAGGTCTTTAAGCAGTCTTTTATCTTTCCAATATATTCCAATTTTATTTAAAATACCCAACATTTTATCCCATTTCACACTGTCAAAAGCTTTCTCCCAATCTACAAAACAAAAATACATACATTTATTGACTTCTAGCGCTCTTTCTATCATCACAATCATACATCCTACAGCATATCTAGTTCCTCTTCCACTTCTGAGACAAAACAGATTTTCATGCAGCTCCTTTTCTATTTTACCTTAAATTCTTTTGGTTATTATTCTGGTCAGAACTTTAGCTGTATGAGAAATTAAACTAATAGTCCTGCAATCCTTACAACTTTTTACATTGTTCTTTTTCTCCAGTAGCACCATAACAACATCTAAAAAATCTTCAGGTCATATGCCAGTATCATATACTTGGTTAAAGAATTATGTGACTGCTTTCGACCCCAAAACCTTAAGAATTTCCATTGGTATATCATCACTACCAACAGCCTTCCTTCTTTTTATGTAATCAACTGCTCTTTTAACTTCAGAGTTGAGAATACTTGGTCCTATCTGGTCTTTTTCCACATCCTCTTTTCCATTTAATTCAATATTTCTTGGTTTTCCTTCTTTGTCATACTGCACCTCAATGTATTCTTTCCAGACATTCTTTACATTGCCTGGCTCCTATACTATTTTACCCCATTAGTTCATGATTCCTTTACGTCCTATCTTTCTTGCCTTTTTGTTGAATAGCTCCCTTTCTTTGCTATACATGAGGTCTGTTTCACAAATTCTTTCACACTCGACAATTTCCTCGCATTACTCATTTATCCATTGTTCTATGGATTTATCTGTTTCCATTCTTAAAGCAATATTTAACTCCATGTACTTTCTTTGACCTTCTTCAATGTTTATGTTCTTCCACTTTCTCCGCTCTTCCATAATCAAAAATAAATTTTTTAAAAGAAAACTTTTATATTTTGCAATAAAAAGTAAAAAATAATTTTTGATTGACTAGACTTTATTCAGTACCATTGTAAAAGTTAAATGGCTTTTAACCTTTTTACACTTTTCAAAATCCATATAACATTTACAAAGGTTCTAAATCAGGTGTAGTAAATACAAATGTATTTTTTACTTTCTAGTACAAAATATAAAAGTTATCTTTAAATAATTTATTTTTTAATTAATTGAATTTTTGCTTTTTAGTCTTAATATGTAATCTCTGATGGAAACTTATATTGTCGTGCATTTTCACGGGAGATTTCATACTGCCGTTAGATAGCGGCGGCTGACAAAGCGGCGTTGATGGATATAAACAAACATCATTGCAACTCTCAGATTCTACGAAAATCTACTATATGTTCCATCGACTATTTCGATGCATTTTCTAGTCCGCTCTGATCCGGCCCAACGCTCATTAGCACCAGTGAGTGCAATTATGCCTCGTAAGTCTTCAATGAATTCTGGACTATTAAACTTTTAGAATAGTTTTCGCTTGTACTCCACTCTTCTTCACATTCACAAAATCGCAAAATGAGGGAGTACTAGTTCCTTTACTGTTGACAAAAGCCCACGATAGCCTGGTGCACAAAACGGGAAGTAAATTAAGAGCAGAAAGCTATCGTATGATATCACTCACATCTGCAAGGTTTTTGAGCACATTAACGGTTGACCAATAACAGTGATTCCTTGATGGCAGAAGTACTCTGAATGAAGGAATGGAAGGTCTTGCGTTACAGCTATACTCGCCCACGGTATTTTTAAGGCAGTAGACAACGGAGTAAGAGTAAACGCAGACATTTTTGGATTTTAAGATGGCCTTCGACACCTTTTTCCAAGCGAAAATATTACAAAACTTAAAAACATTCTCAATCGACGAGAGATACGTAAACTATATTGTCTCAACCCCCTCAGATAGAATAAGAGAGCAGTTCTTGGCGGAGTTGGTGCACACGTTTTCAAAGTCACTTTCCAAGTGCCGAAGGATTGCGAAGGTTGGTAGCTGTTATTTTTAATGCACATGAATGATCTGGCAGATAATATATTCAAACTGAATAGTCTTCACCGACATTTTGTACCCGATTATCTGTTATTAGAGATACCTTTCAGTCAGATGATTCGTGGGAATGCCTAATGACTCTGTTTTCACACTAATTGTAAGTACACCTACAGCCACCCTCCGGACTATTAGGCCCTGCAACAGAGACAATCGGCTCTTCCTTTAACCGATCCTTTTCCATTTGCCATTGAACTAATTGGAGAGCGGCAGAATTTTTTCTAAGATTTTCTAAACAGCACGATCTTCGATTTTGTACTTACTCGCAAAGTTTCTCGTAAGAAACCCCAATGGATGTCTGAGGAAGCAGCCTTCAATCTTGAAAGAAAACTCGCGGCTTGGAAACTTATGAAAGGCCTCATAAATATCCACACCCGATCTTCTTTCTCAAATCTCCGGCGAGATCACTTGCTGTACCTATATCAACTGGACATACGGCGACATGCGCGTCAACACCAAGAGGTTCTAGACCCTCATCAACCGTGGAAGGAAGGGGACCATGATTCCGGATCCAATTAAATCGGAAGGTTTTTTTTGAGCTATAACAGCGATGTGCCTTTACGCTTTAATTCTTATTTCTCCTTTAGATTTTCATTTCCCTCCCTCTACGCTATCCTCCCTCTGTCGGTCATCTCGGACACTCCACGCGAGGTCTCTCTCACTCTAATCTGATGCTTCTTGTCCGCCCTCTCGATTTCTACCTCTCAGTAATCCGTCTTCTCTTAAATTCCTGGCCAAATATATTGATCTGAACTTCTACTAATAAATGGGAGAATCAATGATCTGGTATCATAGTACTTCTCTCACTCCGTTGCTCAAAGCTCTATTCGCAATCATAATGTTTTCACCTAAATATATTCCTAAGCAACAGCGCCCAATGTTCCACCGAATTCCAATCACCACTCCTAAACTACCCTTCATCATTCCCTCGATATACTCTCATCCTCCCTAACTCTCCGTCCCTCAATGTTTACTCACTTTGATTCTCTTTTCTCAAACATGGGTGTGCTTAATCACTCTTTTTACCGCTGTTTTCTCCCTTCAATGTTACGTAGTTCGTTTAATTTTAATTTTATTGTCGTGTCGTTTTTCTGCCATTTTTTGCTTGACTAGCTCATTATTTATTGATAAATCCATTGTAATAGCCTTGCCGGTGGATGTTTTTGGATTAAAGTTAAATGAATAAATATTTCCTGAGAAAATTTGCCGCAAGTTATCTTCAATGGAATCCTGAAAAATGAATATGTTGACAGTCTAACATAATAATTATCAGCGTAATACGGACTATTGAAATTAAAAGATAGTTTTAAATTTGCTTTTTTAAATTTACAGAAATTTCTTCTCTTCATTTTTTTAAGATAGATATAGAGTCCTCACGAAATGTTATGCTGGGATATGAACTTGAAAAATCAAAAATAAAGTTTTACCTATCATATGAGACGAGTATGTAACAACTAAGTAAAATAGGCATAAAAACTTCTCTCCAGAAGTTTGTTCTTGTGATAGCAGACTCCAGTGCGAAGAATGAACAAAGCACAAACACAGTTGAATGGCAGACCGCATCCGTCTACCGTGGGATTGCCACGTGTCTATCTGGATCTCGCGGAATTTGGAAGTCAGACCCCGCTTAACGAAAACGTATTTAATTTTAGAATAAATGGTTAGAGTTGGAATTAATTAGAATGTGGCAACGCCTACAACGCACGCTATTATCGGCTCTGACAAAAATGAAACGAAAGAAGAAATCAGCCACCTGTTGTTAAAGCTTAGAACCAATTCATTACAATCCGGACATATATTGTTCGTATTTATTGCTCTGTGCTCGAATGAAGAGGGAATTGGAAAAAACGAAAGTATCCCCAGGGGGGCTGGAGAGGGCTGGAGGAGGTTGGAGGGGGGAGGGAGAGGGAGAGGTGGTGGAGAGACGAAGGGAATGAGAGAGAGAGAAATTATGGAGTAAGGGGGGGGGGAGGAAGAGGGGAGAGATGGGAAGGGAAGAAGTTGGGAGGTCCAGAGGAAGGGGCTTGCAATTATTCGGCCACGTCCGAAATTCAATGAGCGCCGGTGCATTGTGGATAACCGTTAACGTGATTCAAATACAAACGCACTCACTTGGACTTGATTACGCTTATTTCACTCTCTCCCTCTTTATCTCCCTTTCTCTCTCCCTTCCCCCCCCTCCTCTCTCCATCTCTCTCCCCCTCAATACAAAACGAAACTTTGGGCGAAACCGTCTCGATGATCAATTGACGCTCTGATGGGGCGATTGTACAAATGAACGGCGTTATATTTTTGCACGCTTAGCATGTAAAACGCACCGTCGCAATGGCTGGTTGAACTTTTAGATTACGCCTATATATTTCGAATTATACCCTATGAAAGCAACAGAAAATTTCCCTCAAAAATATAAATTGGCACTTTAAATAATCTATGACGAACATCTCGAAAATACAATTAGCCTCTTTTACACTTAATTTAATTCCAAATAAAAATGAAAAAACGAAATTTCCTTTTTTCAATGAAAACTAAAGTACATAAAAGCTTAAAAGTTTTGCCAGGGAGAATTTTGGTTACTCTTCCTGTTATTGGGTCGCTTTTCATGAGAATGATTAATGTTCGCTTTTCGGATAATATCTGGTTGCAGTCAATTATGCGATAAATCAAGAGTTAGCATTTTAACGAGATAGCTTTATAGGATGACTGACTGATTTGTATTTCAGCAAATTATGCTGACCAAATGGCGTACGTGTGACCGTAAAAAGATTAACCCTAAAGCTTATAATTACGACGATTGAAATGAACATACTTATTATTTTCATAGAGAATGTCTTATCAAATGGCTTTTGTTAACAATGTAATCGGTCAAAATTGGAAATCACACAATTTATAACAAAATAAAATAGTTATTTTAAAACTTACAATCATTTTTGCGGACAAAATGTTAAGTAAAGTAATGTGATCGATCGTAACAAGAAATTATTTTTGCTATAAATGTCGATCGAGTCAGTTACAACCGCTTAGTCTCTGAGACGCCTAGATCATCACATTCACGACTAAAGAGACGTGGGAATTGCATTAAAGAACTTATTTATTCTACACTATAATACTTCATTTATATTTATTGAATCAATACAGACTGTATCAATGTTGCGAATAGATACTTCGGTAAAAATACCGAAAGGAATTAAATTCCAATTTTTATAAATATCCGAATTTAGCATATTCATAAAAAGTAATAGTGATTTTATTTTTTAAGAGTGCATTAAAGATTAAACAGTCCCAAAATCATAATTAATCTAAAAGATGGCTAATTTTTTCTTTGAAATTTACTATATACCTACTTCCTTCCGAAAAACCTCCATGAAGAGTGAAAATTGCGCTAAAAACACACGCGGTATATTCGATTAAGCACAAGTTTTGAAAGCTTCGTTAAAGAAAATTCATTTCTAGATAAGGATGTGAGTGGAATGGAAATAAGAAAAGTCCGAAGAGGAAGGGAGAAGAGAATGGTGCATGCATTACTTTGTGTGCCTATGCATATGCATGCATATTCACTCTCTCTCCACCTCTTTATATATATAAAGAAGGGGTGAGAGTGGATGGCGAATTAAGGAGGGAGATGAGAGTGGAATAAGAAATGAACGACGGAATTGAAGATTAAAGAACCTTTTAGACAATCAACTGTTCTGGTCTGGTAGGAAGAAGAGGAAACGTTTTGAATACTGGAGCGGATATAAAACACGGAGGGAATACAATTAGGCGGAGAGAAGCCGATTTGGAAGAGAGGAAAATTAGGAACCCCCGCGCAAGTTGTTATGTTCGAAAGGTAAAAGAATCCGCTGTTATCATCAGACGAAAGAGTTAAGAAGCGCTATATAAAGACTTTCTCTGCTAAAGGCGTATTCTTATTCTCGTTTGGCTAAATAGATAATGCATCTGAAAGTATATTCTATCTAAAGCGAATCTCAAAAATATAATTTAATTTTCTGTGCCTCAATAACATAATGATATTTTTGTATTCGAAGATAAACTAGATTTTTTTATTAAAAGATTTATTTAATTCCATTTAAATTTATATCATTCATTTAAAATATATTTCGCTCAATGTTTTTAAAATCGGAAGGCGTATATACCCCAACCAATACTCAATAAGGATGGGTCCACTCTTATATGGTGAAATTCAATTTTAAGAATTATTCTCTTATTTGATGCTCCTATATACAAAAACTTTGTTTGTCACGTTTTGTCACAATTGGGTAATATTTAGGGGTGTATCCAGGGCCACAAGTATTTGTAAAATTCTACGAAAAATATTCTATAAAGGGGTTATCTGTATATTGCAGCGGCTAAGAAAGAGGAATTTAGTAATATTTAAGTTATTTTTCGGTGTTAAATTGCATGTTATATCTTTAATATTATGTAGTGGTTGTATCTTTTAGTCTTTTTACTTTGCGTCTAAATGCAATTTCAAGTTCAGCGCGCACCGTATAATAGGCAACGCGCAACAAACGTATGAAAGCATAGGAGAAGACATGCACGACATTAAAATTGTAATAACGCTTGCTATTATATTATTATTAAAACGCCTGCTATGGGAAATGTTGGGTATAGGGCCCTTAGTATTCATAGAATTTTTTGCCCAATTCGCACAATATTTAGATCGCTCTTTTGGCTCTTGAATATTTTGGTAGTATAGAAAAGGTTTGTGTGTGTGTATTTTTGGATAATCAGACTCTTGGATTATTATAGCACAAAAAAGGTTTCTTTATTTAGATAGCAATGGCAGTAAACTATGAAAATACGTTCATGAATTTTTGGGGCATATTATGAAGATCAATAACAATTGGTTTGTTTATTATATGTACTTTTAATTGCTGATGGGGAGCCAAAACTATCATTAAGCCCAGGCAACCACGAGGATCGAAACGTGAAACTTTAAGGGCGTTCATTCCACTCAATTTATTATTAGTTTTTTCTATATTTTTATGTTGATAGTAAGTAAGCATGGTCTGAATTTATTCGATAGATGTTTGTGTTAAAATATTTAAAGATGAACTGCATACATATTCAAGTTTATCATTCGTCCGAGGGAACTCCTACAGTTTTACATGAGATATGAGTGTGGCTTATGTTATGATGCTCGCTGAAATGCAAACTGTGTCGTGAGGGGAAGTAATACTGCTAAACTAAAACAGCCATTGTAGTATATGTTAGAAGAAAAATGTAGCATACACTAGGCTGGGCGGGAATTTTGAATGTTGTAATATTGTCTCTCCTATTCGATTATTCTGTTCCAACACAAAAACATTGCTTGTGAAGCTCGTGAAGGAGTATGCATTGTGAACCTGATATTATCTCGATTATACAAGCTTCAATGTAATGACTGTAATGTCGTTTATTGCGGAAGGACCAGACGTAATTTATATGCAAGCATATATTAACATAAACGGTACTACATATATCAAAAAACAACTAACCTCCCTCTTTGCCAAACATCTCATTTAGATCATTCACATATCTGACATAATGCCCACACAACACATAAAATACGCAGTCAGTCTCACACACCAATTTGGCTGACGCGCACTGCCTTTTGCTGTCGGTGTTTGTACTCCGGTCTCCAGATAATAACGCGCTTTTTCTTTAACATTAGCTATAAAGACGAAAAATTAATGATTCCGGTTATTAGCATCAGCTAGATAGTTAGATCTTTGGCATTGGCGTTGTTACGAGCAGAGGCGGCTTCTGGCATAGGGCCATGAAGCCATGGCCCTAACAAAATTCAAAGAAAGAAAAAAGTACTATAAATAATTTTTTTTGAACAGATTGATTTCATTCTTGAATCTTTAATAAGTTTAATTTGTCGTGAAGCAGCACAATACTGCCTAGCTGGCTCGGCCATAAGACGTGAAACGCATGCGCACTGCATGCTTTTCTCCCCCTTACCTACCCTCTCCCGCGGTTGAGAATATCGACCGTTGGGGCCAAGTTAGGTTTGGTTCGGTCGGCCATAAAGCTAGCAGCTCGGTGTAGCAATACTGGTGAGCGTGAAAGTTTCAATTCTCCGCAATGAATACGACGAGTGCTTTATTAAAACAGCCGTTTTCATTGTTGTCTTACGATGATAAACTCGAAATAAAACGAATGAAAATACCCCTCCCTGATTTGAATTTACTTAAAAATCAACAGTGTGCCAACAAACAGGAAAGTAATCGTAAATTTATGCCGATATTTATTCGAACAATTGGCTGTGCGGGTGTGAAGAAAAAATGCGTTTTTTTGTTTTCCTTGGGATCTTTTTCAAGATGTCAGCTGGTCGAGAAACGGGATTTCGGACTTGGTACACTTTTGAGAAAAAATTAGGGCTCATGAAAATTCTAAACAACATACGAACAATGTTTTGAGTTTATCGTTGCTGGGTAAAACAAATATTCAAAGTCTGTTTAACTCATAGTATTGGCTAGCTATATCTAAACCTAACGAACAAGTAGATAAAAATAGGTACTTACTAAATTTGATTATAAATTTTATACGTTTTTGTGGGGCATTAGAATTAGCATTGGGAGGTCATGATGGATCGGATGAGTCACAAAATAAGGGAGTTTTGTGTGAATTAATCCAGTTTAGTTCTGAGTTAGATAAAAACTTAAAAGTTCACCTTATTCAATCAGGTGTGTTTAAAGATACTTCTAAAACTATACAAAATGAGTTTCTGGAATGCACGTTAGAAGTATACCACGAAGAAAGAATTTCAAAAAGCAAATTATTTAGCATTGATAACCGATGAAACAACTAACGTGTCGTGTCAATTTCAGTTAGTCATTGCATTACGTTACAATGTAGGCGGAAAACCGGTAGAAAGGCACTTGAATGTCGTTCATCCTGACGAATATGATGCTCGTAAAATCGCAGATTGTATTTTAAAACAACTCTACCCCCTAATTGGTGACAGTCCAAATAAATTTATAGCACAAAGTTTTGATGGCGCTTCTGTTATAAGAGGACGTTTAAATGGCGTTCAGGAACTAATAAAATACAAGTATCCTTCTGTTAATTTCGCCCAGTGTTACGTCCACCAACCGCCAAATCCGTATCTTTTTTGCACATTTGTATGGAATCTATGCATTTTTATCTGATTCGCCCCAAAGAACAAAAGTGCTGAATGACGTTGTACAGAGAAGATTGCTTCGGGTATCACAGACCAGAAGGAATTTCCAATCTCGTGGAGTCAGCACTGTTTATGAGTATAAGAAAGAACTCATAACGGTTATGAAAATTATTGAAAACAGTGTGACATAAAGTTCCTGTCAATTATAACATAAGCAGGTGCATATAAACTTAGGCTGAAAAAATGACTTTGTCTTTTGGTTAACGCTTTTTCACCGGATAATGCCTCACGTAGAGATAATTTTTAGTCAGGTTCAAAAACGAATCATCGATCCAGTTAAAGTACAGCAAGCGATGCAGCATTTCGAGAATAGCATACAGAGTCAGAAACCAAGTTCATGTGATTACCGAACAGGTTGAAGTCGAATTAGAAAATGAAGAGGAAGAAGTTCGACCAAAAAGACCGCAAATCACTGACAGAGACTCTGCTTGCAGGAAGATAGAAGGTAAAGAAGTTCGTGACACCATAATCACAGAAATAAAAAAGATTTCAATTTACTGGACACCTTGTAGCTACAAATCTATTTGTGGTCGAAGATTTTGATAATTACAGCAAAAAATTCCCTGAGAAGTATCTCAGTGTAATAATTGAAAAGTATCTCTTTTTGGAAAAAAAAGACTGAAGAGTGAACTTCATGTTTTTTTACGAAAGAGAGGAATTGAGAGCAGTTTCTGGTGCAGTACCATTTCTGTCACTAATTTTGGGTATTGATTTGTGTGAAACATTTCAAGAGACAATAAAGCTTTTCAAAGTGTTTATCACGATACCAATGTCGACATCAGAAGCAGAACGGTGCTTTTCGATGACGAATAGAATAAAGACTTTTCTTAGGAATCCTATGAAAGAAAAATGACTAAGTGTTTTCGTATGAAAAAACTTTTGTAAATAACATAGATAACTTCAACAGAAAAGTTATGGATTTATTTTCTAACAAGAAAGATCGCCGAGTGGGCTTTGTTTACCGCTCATTTTATCTGCATAACCTTTTTTTCATCTACTCAACACTACAATTTTCGGTAAGTAAAAAATTCAATAATTTTTTGTATTATAATTTTAGGTTTTTTTAAACATATGTTGGCCCTACCAGTTGGAACAACCACCGGCCGTCACTGGTTACGAAGGAGTTCCTCGAGTAGTTCTTAAGGGGAGAAGAGGGAGCTCAACGAGATATATTCTGGAAAAATGGTAATTTTTTCTGACATTACTGCGGCGGGGAAGAAAAAGTGAGTGGACAAGCGATGCAGGATAATTGCGAGTAATGGGACGAGAGGGATGAAGATATATACGATGGGGCGGAAGAGTAGGAGACGGTGAGGGGTGGGAGGGAGGGGAGGGAAAGGGAGGGGAGGAGGAAGGGAGGCGAAAAGGGAGGAAGGGGAAAAGGAAGAGAGGGAAGGGAGGCGAAAAGGGACGGAGGGGATGAAAAAGGGAGGGAAGGGATGCGAAAATGAAGGAAGGGGAGAAGGAAGGGAAGTAGGGAAGGCGAAAAGGGAGGGAGGGTAGGAGGAAGGGAGGGATGGGAGGTGAAAAGGGAGGGAGGGGAGGAGGAAGGGAGGGAAGGGAGGCGAAAAGGGAGGAAGGGGAGGATGAAGGGAAGTAGGGGTGGCGAAAAGGGATGGAGGGTAGGAGGAAGGGAGGGAAGGCAGGCGAAAAGGGAGGACGGGGTGGAGGAAGGGAAGTAGGGGAGGCGAAAAGGGAGGGAGGGGAGGAGAAAGAGAGGGAAGGGAGGCGAAAAGGGACGGAGGGGAGGAGGAAGGGAGGGAAGGGATGCGAAAATGAAGGAAAGGGAGAAAAAGGGGAAGTAGGGAAGGTGAAAAGGGAGGGAGGGTAGGAGGTAGGGAGGAAAGGGAGGTGAAAAGGGAGGGAGGGTAGGAGGAAGGGAGGGAAGGGAGGCGAAAAGGGACGGAGGGAAAAAAAAAGGGAGGGAAGGGATGCGAAAATGAAGGAAGGGGAGAAGGAAGGGAAGTAGGGAAGGCGAAAAGGGAGGGCGGGTAGGAGGAAGGGAGGGATGGGAGGTGAAAAGGGAGGGACGGGAGGTGAAAAGGTAGGGAGGGGAGGAGGAAGGGAGGGAAGGGAGGCGAAAAGGGAGGAAGGGGAGGGGGAAGGGAAGTAGGGGTGGCGAAAACGGAGGGAGGGGAGGAGGAAGATAGGGAAGGGAGGCGAAAAGGGACGTAGGGGAGGAGGAAGGGAGGGAAGAGAGGCGAAAAGGGAGGAAGGGAATTAGGGGAGGCGAAATAGGGAGGGGAGGAGGAAGGGAGGGAAGGGAGGAGAAAAGGTAGGGAGGGGAGGATGAAGGGAGGGAAGGGATGCGAAAAGGAATGAAGGAGAGGAGGAAGGGAGGTAGAGGAGGCAAAAAGGGAGGAAGGAGAGGTGGAGGGGAGGGAGACGGATGCGATTTTCAGGCGAAGAAGATGCTCAGGTAGATAAGGAAACAGTTTCAAGGGAGAGATAGAATAAAAGAGAGAGAAAGGGAGAGAGAAGGGGAGAAAAAGAGGGAGAGAGAGAGAGAGGGAGTAAGATAGAGAAAGAGGAAGCGCGTATGTTTACATATCGATCTTCGTTTTAAATGACAAGAAATCCTCGCACTGGAGCACCAAAATTTATTCGGAGTTGAGGATTCAAGCTAAAGATTAATTGAATTAAGCATCGTGAAACGTCGGAACAAAATAGAATTCTGTAATTGGCCGAAATAGAGGATATTTTTTAAGGCTAATACAAAATGTGGGACTGTTTATAAATGGAAAAGATGAAATAAAATGTCGTTTTCTTGGCGCATTCATTTTACCAATTCATCTTGATAAAAACTGGTAATTTGTTTGTTTTGTTCTCGGTGTATTTAGGATCTTTATTTTTTGTATGAAATTAACAAATTGCTATTATTCAGTCGCGTAACTTGGATTTTGTCGTTTCCCCGTCTAAATATTTTGAAGACCTTCACATTCAATCTCCTGGGCTCCCCTTTCCTCCCCTCTCTCTCTCTCTCCATATCTCCCCCTCCCTTCTTTTCCCCTCCAAAGTGATAGATTCGCCCCGGCTGCCCTGCCTCTGTTATCTTTTCAGCCAAATGCTACCTTCTATTTGCCTTTACTTTAAGGTTATATATTCAAGCCATGTTTTTCGCTATTCTGGATATATTTCTGAAGAATAAGCATTTCTAAGCATGGAATATAACGCTTATTTGTTTTATTTTGTGGACGGACAGAAAAGCCGAGATATCGATACAATGGCACTTTAAACAAGGTAATCCAAACTGAACCTATGATGCCTACTTCCCATTTAATCATTTATTTAATACTTATATTGGCTTTAATAGCTATAAAGTCATCATGGATATGTAGCTCTTTGTGTTCCCAAATTTCATAATTTAGTGTTATAAAATACTACATTCGAGCGGAATATTAAATTCATCACGCGTATTTGTGCGGCAAAAATAACGCGTGTATGTATTAGAATATGCCGAATGAGTCCAACAATAGTTGTTGCTATGGCAACACTCTCGGGATGAGTGATAAAAACTGCAAAATCGTCGGTATTTATGCAACATTCGAAGAAATACGATTGATAAGCAACATTCTACCATAAATATTTGAATATCCATTCCTTTCCTCAGAGAATAGCACGAAACTCGCCCCGATATTACAATTTTAAGATGTTTTAATGTGCAAGAGAAAATTACCCTGCACGATGGATGGATAGTTCCTGGAACTGAATCCGGGACTTCAACCTTCGCAAAAAAAACTATCCTCGAGAGCTCGGCCCCTGTAGCAAGAGATTTCCACCAACTTTCATGTAAATCGGTCTATTGCTTCAAAAGTTATTCAGGGAGGACGGACAGATAGACAGACAGCACAACGAAATACTCTAAACCTATTTCCATTCTGAAAAGTAGGTTAAAATTTCACAACAACCAACTCAAGTCCACGATACGTGAAGTACTACGCCAACCACGTGACTATTCTCATGCAACGTTCTATTGCTCTTCGTAGACGCCTTAGCTCATAATATCTCAATTAAACAAGTCAATAGATTAAAATATATAATTTCGCATTTTAATAGCTCGAGATTAAATAACTCGAAAAATATTTTAATTAATTGAAATATGTGATAATATATCTGAGACAATCCCTCAAATGGAATACAATATGTGTATGAATAGAATTAACAAATACTGAATAGGTTATATTTGTTAAAATTTGAATCCTCATTATTTTAACCACATTACGCCTTATTATAATCTATTTAGCTGCAAAATTAGGTAATTGGCCATAAGCCCAGCAAACTGTTACCATCAGCCCCTCCAAACGCCTTTTCTTATTCTTTCCTAACACAATAAAAGATAACAAAAAAATAAAAATTTCCGTCGGAAACTTTCGCGTTTTACGGCTCGACTAATTCTGTTTCTGTGTCCAGAAGGCAAGCGCTGTAGCTAACTCGATTAAAACAAAATATATGGTGATGCTGGGCGGCTTCAGCTGGCATTCGCATGAGGGGAGAAATAAAGAGCTCTCGCCGGAGGGAAGAAATTGAGCAAGGGGAAGAAGACGGGATGAGGAGGGAATGGTGGGAGGGAGGAGGGAGAGGGCATAAGGAGGAAATGGTGGGAGAGAGGAGGGAGAGGACATAAGGAGGAAATGGCGTGAGGGAGGAGGGAGAGGGCATAAGGAGGAAATGGTGGGAGGGAGGAGGGAGAGGGCATAAGGAGGAAATGGATGGAGAAGGGAGGGAGACGGGAGGGAGACGGGAAGGAGACGGGAGGGAGACGGGAGAGAGACCGGAGGGAGACGGGGGGGAGACGGGAGGGAGACGGGAGGGAATCGGTAGGGAGACGGGATAAGAAGGAAAGGGAGAAGAGGGGAGGCAGGGTAGAAGGGGGCAGAGAGAGGTGTCTGGGGGGTTGAAAATGGGAGGCAATTAAACCTCTCGGGAACAGAAGTACGAGCACCGACGGTAAACCGCAGTGCAAGTGCAGAACGGTACAGAGTACAGAGGGCAGTGTTTCTGTGTACTGATGATTGGATGTACACACGGGCGACCGAGAGAAGCGTTGGCAACTGGGATGCAGCTTTTGTTTGTAAGGTGGCTACCGCAATGCAAGTCCCTCTAAACAGCACATGGCGGAAGTGGATGCACGGCGCTGATGGGAACCAACCAAACTGCGATAACTTCATCAGCATTTGCGTCCCACTGCGACGAGTTGGAATACTGAAAATGTTCCGCCGCTCCATTTGACGATATCGGGTGTCGAGCGTTCTTCGGCGAATAGAAGGTGCGAACGGGGGACCACTTTGGGAAATTAATACATTTTCCCAGAAGATTTTGAAGCTGTAGAGAGGAAATTAAGCGGGTATATAATATCGATTTAATTTATTAAGGGTAATGTGATTATGAATGCATATATTAGAGTAAAATTCGTGTAGAGATCCGTAGAACTTTTATTTTTATTCAACAGTTACAGTGCGTCTTCAATGGCGTCTTACGTACATATAATCATAAGGTGTAATTTATTTGTTTGTAGCGTACCATTCCATGGAAATAAGCAATTATTTATATGAATTTGATATAACTACTTTTAGAACTTTAAAATTTGGCAGAAATGTGAAGCGTTAGTACCCCATAATGGAGAAAGTATTAAATTCTTAAAATTGGAAAGTTAGGCGATTTTTTCAATTTATTATTTTTACATAAGTGTAAAACGAAAGTCGTTGCGTAGGTGAAATCTTGGTGCAGAGGATAAAACTTGTATTAGAGAAATATTTACAATGATGAAACATCTCTCTGAAAAATTAATGATTTTTCAAGGTGAGATGAAATGCTTTATGTATGAAAGCACCTTCTACTAGTATGTTATATCCTCCTCCTCCTCTGTAAGGAACGTCTATATATAATGATAGATGTTTTTTACAGAGGAGGAGGAGAAGAAGGATATAACATATAGGAGGATACTAATGTTTAGGCAATTCCATATGAGCTGGAGACCCAAAATATTTTTCATATTTTGGATTTTGTGCCTAACCGACTAGAAAAAATGAAAATCTTGAAAAAGTGCAACAATGCGGCAACTAAAAATTCGCAATTGTTTAAAAAAAATTCAAGTTTTATGTATTTCCGAATGTGCTACGGAGCTGAAATTTTTTTGTTAGTATTTGTAAAAAAACGAAATAAGGAATATAGAAATTTTGATGTTTAAATTTGTTTGGGAGTTAAAAATTCTTAAATTTAAACAAATAGATAGCTGTTTAGGTACTACGGGATTAGCTAGGAATCTGAAAATTTCAAGTTATTTACAGAGTAGTACATTTGCCCAAATAAACATTTGTATCCCTCCGTAAATATTTCGCGGCGGCCGTTAAAAATGTTTAAATTTTAAAGAATTAGATGAATATTATTTTACTTCTAAAAGTGCTACAACTTTAACATTTGGCGGAAATGTGTAGAATTAGTGCCTGATAATGGAGATATTATAAATGTCTTAAAATTGCTAAGTTAGGAGTTTGTTTTAATCTCTTACTTATACATGAGGTGAAAACGAAAATCGTTGCAGATGTGAAATATTTAGAATTAAAAAAATATAAGTAATGATGAAATATAAGTCTGAGAAATGAATGTTTTTTCAAGGTGAGATGATATGCTGATAGAAGGTGCTTGCATACTGCAAGCATTTCGTCTCACCTTGAAAAAAATTCATTTTTCATGGAGGTACTTCATCATGGGAAATATTTCCTTAATTCGTAAGATTTCTCCTCTAGACCGATTATCGTTTTTTTCCTTATGGAACAATAATGGAGTGAAACAATCACTAATTTTTATATATTTAGGAATATTATATATTTTCCACATTGGGTTAATAATGCAACACATTTCCGCCAAATTTTAAATTAGAAGCACATTTAGAAGTAAAATAACATTTATCTAATTGTTTAAAATTAATTAATTAACGGCTGCAATAACAATTTCAGGTATACGTTGAAATGTTTATTCGTTTGCATAGATTATTGTCTAAATAACTTTAAAATTCCAGTTTCCTCTCTTGCCCCATAGTATCTAAACATTTACCTGTTGTAGTCAAAGAAGAATTCAAGAATTTTTAACTGTTAAACAAATTAAAATATCAAAATTTGTATAATCCTTATTTCGTTTTTTTACAAAACCTACCTCTAAAAAAATTCAGCTTCGTAGAAAATTTGGAAATACATAAACCTTGAAAATTTCTTTAATTAATTGCGAATTTTTAGCGGCCACATTGTTGCACTTTTTCAAGATTTTCGTTTTTTCTGGTCGGTTTTGCAGAAAATCCTAGCTAAGAAAAAAGTTTAGAATCTCCAGCTAATCTGGAAGTGCCTAAACATTAGTATCCTCCTATGAATATGTTTTATGTTATATCCTCCTCTGTAAGGATCGTTCATATATAATGATACTAGTAAAAGGTGCTTGCATTCTGCAAGCATATCATCTCACCTTGAAGAGATTTTTAATAATTTAGAGTTCAGTCTGTATAAACGTATAAACATTTCAATGTATCCATGAAATTGTTATAGCGACCTTTAAAAATTATTTAATTTTAAGCAATTAGAGAATGTTATTACACTTCTAAATGTGCTACAAATTTAAAATTTTGCAGAAATATGTTGCATTATTAATCCAAAGTGAAAAGAATATGATATTCCTAAAATTGTAAATATTAGTGATTTTTTAACCCATTATTTTTCCATAAAGAAAAACGAAAATCGGAGCCGAGAAGAGATGTTTTGAATTAAAGAAATATTTCCCATGATGAAATATCTATCTTAAAAATTAATGAATTTCATATAAAGATGTATCTCGTCTCAACAGCTGCGTTTGGAGAGAATTTATTGCCTTATGCACTGCAACGTAGAGAGTATTTTCCTGTTGTTTCAGATATTTAGGGCACTTCAATTTCTATGTTGTCATGTAATTTCCTTTTTTTCCACTTATTTTCCTATAACTCACATTTTATCGAGCTTATAATAAGACATCCATTTAGCGCCCCCTTACGAAGCTGCGTCCAGGGCACGTGCCCGGTTGCCCCGCTCTAACTATGGAAATTCTGGAGAAAATGGATGAGGTACGAAAATGGAAAAACAATAACAGTTAAGAACTATAGAGGGTTAAACAATGAGTTGAGAAGGGTGACAGATAAATCTAGAAAAAATTGGATAAAAGATATGTGTGACGAAATACAACAAATGGAGAAGTTAGGAGGGTATGATATGATATACGCTAGTCACTGGAATCAGAAGATAAGAAGTCTAATGGAATTCGTAGTAATTGAATTATCAATACGGATGAGAAGATAATCAGAATCAAAGGATGTAGTACAGGTATGAAAAGAATACATTAAGGAAATGTACAGCAAGCAAGCAGGTTAAACAAAAATAGAGCTGGAAAATGAGGAAAACATTGAAGGAGACTACTTAAGCCGAACTATTATGGAGAATGAAGTAGAAAAGCGATAGTGGAACTATAGAAAGAGAAAGACACAGGCAACTATGGAATACCGGCTGAGGTACGTAAAGTCATCTGAAGGACAAAAAGCGATCACGAAATTAATTAATAAGGTTTACGACACGGGAGAGTGGCTTCGGGATTTTCTAGAAGTAACAATGATCCCTCCAAAGAGGAAGCCAAAGGCAATGCAGTCTAAAGATTACGGAATAATAAGCCTTCTGTCGCGCACTTCGAAGATTATCACGAGGATTCTTAATAAAAGTCTTGAGAAAAAGGCAGAAGAAATGCTAGGGGAAGAACAATTCGGTTTCAGAAAAGAACGAGGAACAAGAGATGCTATAAAAGTAGTTAGAATCATATCAGAAATGGCTAAAGAGTACAGTACAGTACAGTCAGGATATGTGCGTATGTTTGGTAGACTGGCAGAAGGCCTTTTGACAGAGTGAATTGGGTAATGATATTAAAGATAATAAAGGATATAGGTGTAGACTGGAAAGACGAGACTGATCAGGAATCCATATGTAAATCAAGTTGTAAAGGTCGGGTTGGAGAATGCGGACACCTGCGGAGTAAATATCGGTAGAGGGGTACGACAGGGCTGCTGCCTATTGCAGACCCTATTCTATATATATGGAGAAAGTCTAATGCAAGAAGCGTAAGAAGGCACAGTAGATTTAAAAATTGGAGGAAGGATTACAAGAACAGTAAAAATAAGCGGATGATCAAGTACTTGTAGCAGAAAAGGAAGTGGAACTCCAGAAAATTATAAATAGGTTAGTAATAACAGGTAGGAAAAACGGTATGGATATAAATACAGAAAAATCCAAGGTCATCTAAATATCGGGTAAAGAAGGAAATCTGAACATAAGTATAGAAGGAAAGCCTTTAGAACCAGTTTCAGACTATAAATACCTTGGGAGCATCATAACAAGAGAAGCAATATCTACGGATGAGATCAGGACTAGAAAAGGAAAAGCAAAAGCAGCTTTCAGAAGAAAAAAACACCTACTTACGGGGAATGTAAGGGAAGATATTCTCAAGAAGTTCATAAAATGCTATGTATGGAGTATACCTTTTTACGGGGAAGAAACTTGTACGCTAAGGAAAAATGACATAAAATATTTGGAAAGCTTTGAAATGTGGACTTGGAGGAGAATGCTGAAGATAAAATGGACAGATAGGACGCAAAACGTTGAAGTGCTACGAAGAGTAGGAGTAAAGCGAATAATTATACAGACTATCAGAAAGAGGAAGGCAAACTGGGTTGGGCATTACCTGAGGAGAGAGACAATGATTAAAGACGTGTTAGAAGGAAAACTAGACGCAAAAATGGAATGAGGTAGGAAAAGGTTTCAGCTGATAGAGGATTTCAAATGGAAAGAGAGTTATGAAGATATGAAGAGGACAGCGAAAAATAGGAGTGTATGGAGAACCGGGTTTAACCATGAGCAATCACGGACCTGTCTACGGACAGACTACCTGTGATGATCTGATGATATATATAAAATGAGATATGGGAGAAAAATAAACGTCGCATGAAGGCTGTTTTCACTAACCGCTTTGATAGCCGCTTGAGTGTAAGATAGACGCACACCAATAAACGTATGGCGGAAACTTCCCTTCATTAGCAACAGGCATAAGATATTATATATATATATATATATATATATATATATATATATATATATATATATATATATATCAGTATCACCAACACCACTCTCAATCAGAATTACATCCTCCACCCTTTTCAATCTCCCTCTCACTCTTCACGCACTCACTTTCTTACCTTTCTCTCATATGATTCCGAAACACATTGTCGCATCACTCCGTGCCCCGTTCTCTCTCTTTTCGTTCCATTTGCGTCAATCTCCACAATTCTGACGTCATTCTTTATTTCCACTCCATTCGCGGATGAAAAAATGAAAATTTTCCCTGGTCCTCTTTTATATCACCCTAATCCTTTTGAATTACCTTACGTTCCTTCCCTGCGCTCCCTTCCTCACCATCTATCTCTTTCTCCATCCACACATTCTTTTTCATCTCTCCTCTCCCTCCTCCATTTCTTTTCTCTTCTACTTCTCATCCCCTCCATCTCCTGTTCCCCCACCATCTCCTCTTCGCTATTCATCTTGTCTTTCACTTCCATCTCCTCTTCCCCTTTATATAATTTTCCTCTTTTAAACATCGTCCCCGTCCAACTCCTGTTCCACCTCCATCACCTCCTCCCCCTCTATTTCCCCCCCTTTATATCCTCTTCCCCCTCCATCCCCTTTTCCCCCTCCATCTCCTCTTTCCCCTACATCTCCTCTACCCCTCCATCTCTTCATCCATCTACTCCTCCTCCCTTCCATCTATTGTTTCCTCTCCATGTACTTTTCCATTTATACACTTCTTCTTCCTCCATCTCCTCTTTTTGCATCTCCTATTCCCTCTCCATCTCCATTTCTCCCTATCTCCACTTCTCACTCAATCTCCTCTTCCCCCTCCATCTCCTTTTACCTCCTACTCCTCTTCTCCCTCCATATCCTCTTCCCCCTTTCTCTTCTCTCTCCCTTTCATCTCCTCTTCCCCCTCCATCTCCGCCCCCCCTCCATCTCATCTTCTCCTACATCTCCTCTTCCCTCTCCAACTTCTCTTCCCCTCCACTTATTCTTCCTTCTCCAATCACTCTTGCCACATTTCTTATTCCCTTTCCATCTCCTCTTCCTGTCCATTTCTTCTTTCCCTTCCAACTCATCTCCCCCTCCATCTTCTGTTCCCGCTTCATCTCCTTTTCACTCCTACTTCTCTTGGACCTCAATCGTCTATCCCCCTCCATCTACACTTGCCCCTCCATCTACTTTTACCCTTCTACTCCTCTTCCCCCTTAATGTTCTCTTCCTCCTCAATCTCCTCTTCCTCTTAATCTGCTCTTCACCCTCCTTCCCCTCTTCCCCATTCATCTCCACTTTCCCCTCCGTCTCCTCTTCCCCCCACAACTCCTCTTCCTCCTCTATCCCTCCATTTCTTCTTCCCCCTCCAACTCCTCATCCCCTCCATCTCTTCTTCCAGCTCCATCTCCTTTTCCACTCCTTCTCCACTTCCCCCTCCAACTCCTCTTCCATTTTATTTTCCCCCTCAATCTCTTCGTCCCCTTTCATCTCGTCTTCCTCCTCAATTTCTTCTTCTCTCTCCATTTCCTCGTCCAACTTTGTCTCCTATACCCCATCCATCTCCTTTTCCTCCTCCATCTCATCTTTCTCTCCATCTCCTTTTCCCATCCTACTCATCTCCCCCCTCTATCTCATCTTCCCCCTCCATCTCCTCCTCACCCTCTTTCTCCTCCTCCCTCTCTCTCTTTATGGTTAGGTGGAAGAGGGGGCTACTTAGCCTCAACCTCGCCAATAAAGACATTTTTCTTTCTTTCTTTCTTTCTTTCTTTCTTTCTCTATATACTTTTCTCCCTCTATAACATGTTCCCCATCCATATACTTTTCCCTCCTACTCCTCTTCCCCCTCCAACTCCTCTGCCCTTCCATCTCCTTTTCTCCTCCTACACCTACTCCATTTCCCCATACATCTCCTACTCCATCTTCTCCTTCCCCTGAATATCCGCTTCCCCCTTTATCTCTTCTTCATCCTCAATCTCATCTTCCCTCTCCATCTCCTCCTCCCACTCTTTCTCCTCCTCCTCCTCTAACTCCACTTCCGCCTCCATCTCCTCTTCCCACTCCATCTGCTCTTCTTCCTCCATCTCCTATTCCCCTCCTACTTCTCTTCCCCATCCATCTCCACTTTCCTCTAAATCACAATTTCCCACTCCATTTACTTTTCCCCTACTTCTCCTCTTCCCCATCCATCTCCACTTTCCCCTCCATCTTCTCTTCCCCTTCCATCTCCTCCCCTTCCATCTCCACTTCCCCCTTCATCTCCTTTTACCCTCCTACTCCTCTTACACCTTCATCTCCTCTTTCCTCTTAATCTACTTTTCCCCCTACATCTCATTTTTCCTTTCTACTCCTCTTCCCCATCCTACTCCTCTTCCCCTCCATCGCCTCTTCCCCTTCAACTCCTCCATCACATCCTACTCCTCTTCCCCTCCATCGCCTCTTCCCCTTCAACTCCTCCATCACATCCTACTCCTCTTCCCTTAGCATCTCCTCTCCCACCTCAATATCCTATTCCCCCGCCATCTTTTATTCCTTTAACCTCTCTATATATGAGTTTATGAAAATTAGCATCAATTTGATAAATATATTTATAAATGTCATTAGGTAATGATAATTCGTTTGTACATATTATCTTAATTTTTCCACCTCATATTTGCTCACTGAAATGTAATGATGAATAGTTATTTGTTTATTTGTGTTAAGGTGTGTGTATATATGCATGTTTTTGTATAAAAAATCATCATCTTTGTGATATTTACATTGTATTTATAAATGATATGTGGCTAGGTGCATTTCTTTGTACAAATATTTAGTTTTTTTTTAAGTACTCTAGCAAATTTCATTGTAAATGAATATCTATGTGTTTGTAGATGCATTTTTAAAAATTTTATATGGGTATATGTGTTCATCAAAATCAACTATGTGTAATTATATTATATTTTTAAGTGACAAAGTGTTATGTGGAAGAGTAGACTGACTTAGTCTCCCCCAATAAAGACATAATTCAATTCAATTCTCTTTATCCTTCCCCTCACTCTCCTGTCCCCTTCCTCTCCCCTTCCTCTCCTCTCTCCTCCATCACCTCTACCTTTCCTCTCCTCTCCCTTTCCCATGCTCTCCCCTTCCCATCCTCACCCCTTCCCATCATCTCCCCTTCCTCTCCTCTCCCCTTCCTCTCCTATCCCCTTCCTCTCCTCTCCCCTTCCTCTCCTCTCACCTTCCTCTCCTCTCCCCTTCCTTTTCCTCTTGCCATCCTCTTTCTTTCCTTCCTCTTCTTTCCTTCCTCTCCTCTCCATCCCCTGTACCCCTTCCATTTCCTCTTGCCTTCCTCTCCTCTCCCTCTCCTCTACCCCTTCATCTACCATTCTCCATCCCTCCTCTATTCTCTATTCCTCTCATCTCTTCCTTCTCTTTTATCCCTCCTTCTCTTCTCACTTCCTCACTCCCCCTCTCCATCCATTCTGTCCCATTTCCTTTCTCATTCATTTCCCCTTTTCGCTTTTCAACTCTTCTTTATCTATTCCTCCACCCACGTCAACGAGGATCTCCATGAGATATTCCGTTCCCTTACACACTCGCACAGCAAAAAGGTTTAAGGTGGATGAGACGGAGGGGCTGGGACAGAGGGGCGGGGGAGAGAGATTAGAGATCGGAGGGGAGGGGTTGGAGGGTGGGAACTAGGGGGGGAAGTGACGGGGGGAGTGTACGGAGCTCCAATTTACACTTCTTGATTTCATTATGGTATGTTGAACAAATCTTAAATGCAAAATTTAATTGAAAGCCGTTCAGCCAATTCATTTCAAATCCTTAATTAATTAATGAGTTTGATTTATAATTGTGGCATCCCTGTTTGGCTGATTCGGTTTAAATATATTAATATGATTTTACATATATGTGTATATTATAACTTTAACTTTGGTTAAAATTGAAAAATGAATTTTTTATAATTTTTAATGTGGCAGTCCTGTTTTTATATCGATATTAATCATATTGATTTTGTTTTTCTATGCTGCACACATCCTTTATACAAAACTTCGCTGAAATCAGTTAATCCAATTTCTTTTAAATTCACAATTACCGCAAAGTTGAACTTTGCGATTGTGGCACCCCTTCCAATTCGATCCAGTCCAAATATGCCATGTTTGCCATTAATTTATGTAAAGATTCTATGTCAGAAATTTGGTTGAAATTGGTTAATCCAATTCTTCCCTGATAAATGCGTACGGACGGACAGACGGACACCACGAAGATGTGCTTTTCAGCAATGAAAAAAGCCTTAAAAAAGGCCGCAGCGGTGAATCGAACACCGTCATGCAGCGCCGCCACAGTATGTGACGTATTAAGTAAACAATACTCTTCGGAAACCCTATTTAGAAAAATTCATGCGGATCCATTTTTTCTCTGCTTGTAAGTAGGGTATGGATTATTCGGGTTTTTAAAAAATTTCATTCGGAGGGTAAATATCGGGTTTTATTATTTTCCTTTTCATTCGAGTTAAAATCGGATATAATAAGTTACAGATTTTTCGAGGTTTTAAAAAAATTCAATCTCGGATAATTTTCGGATTTTATTATTTTGTAATTCGGATAAAATATTTTAAAGTAGAAAACCTGTTTAAAATTTTAAAAGTTTGATTAACAATCAAAACATTTTACTATAACTTAAGTATTTTTGAGAGTGTGATATCTTGTATTAAACGCCTCCATCTGGAGAGGAACACCTCGCAGGCTGCACAAATATCTTGCTTCCCGTTCAACTTCTTTTGAAAACACATCAGATATTAGATAAATAATTTTTCTTTCGTAGTATTTTCAGCTAACAGACACTTGTACTTTTTTTTCCTTATCCCATAGAGGATCTAACAGCTACTAGCTAAGGCGAGATCCTTGACCAACGAGATTGATTGATGTGGACTTTATTTGGGGCGAGATTGAGACTAAAAAGTCCCATCTTCCACCTAACTCCTCGTCATGAAATATATAAAATAATACAAAGCACTTTATGTAAATACCAGTAACAACAAAAATACAAGAATTGAAAAGATGTAATTTTGTTGGGAAAAAATATGGACGAATAATGAAATCCATGTAAAAAAACCCACAGTAGGAAAACACCCACACAAGAAGGGGGGTTTGAAAAACCTGCGAAACCTACTGAGATTCACTAAAGACGTTAAAAACTGATATTTAGAACAAAAGATGTGTACATGAAATACTTAAAGCTATGATCAGTAAAATTTTGGCACAATACGAATACATCATTGTTGGAATGAACATATGAAAATGACAAAATGAATAGATAATAACACTGTTATGACTAAACAAATAATAGAGAAGAAAAGACAAGTAAATGAATAAAATTAAAAGTATAGTTTCGTCTAAATCAAGATTGAGAAACATTGAAGCATTAAGTGTGTTTAAGTGATCCTTTGAAAGGATAAGAGAGATAGATAGCAGTGTCGCTTGAATGATGAGAGCGAGTGCAAATTTTTTATCGTTTGGTGAAGTTTGTTCCATAGTCGGCAAGCAGTTACAATGAAGGACTTGATGAAAATTACCGTTCTATGTTGACGAATAAGGAGTTTATGGCTCCCTCTGGTATTACGGTTGTGTACAGTGTCTATACTCCTAAATTCCGTTGCAAGATAATGTGGATTGTCAGAAGTAAGTAATTGATATAGGAAGGAAAGCAAGTCTTCGTCTTCGGGACTCCAAATTTAGCCAGTTTAGTTTAGCGAGTGAATCTGAAATATGGTCTGATTTCTTCAGGTTAAAAATATATCTAATGCACGAGTTATGAGTTCTCTGAATCTTTAACGACAACTCTTGAGAAAAATCTTGGTACGCTATATCAACATAGTCAAAATGCGGAATAATAGGTGATGTTACCAAATGCTTTCTTAAAGAAACGTGAGTACTACTACTTAAATTCTCAAGTGCGTGAAAAGATGAGTTTACTGTTCTACACACATTTATAACATGTGGGCCCCAAGAGAGGGTTTCATCTATGAGCAATCCAAGATTATTTACTGCTTTACAGTAGGATATCGTTGAATTAGCTATGCTGATCGGCATTCTTTGGGAATGATTAATTGCGGCTAATATCTTATGGGAACCGTATAAGATAGCCTGTGATTTTTCTGGATTAATACTAAGAAATCTTTTAATGCTCCAGGCCTCTAGCGTTTCCAAGTCGTTATTGATATTTTTTAGGGTTTTCGCGAGATCGTTTGCGGTAGAACTTGAGTATATTTACAGGTCATCTGCATAAAGATGATGGTATCAGTATTTAAGGGACAAGGAGCAGTCATTTATGTATAAAGAAAATAGTAGGGGACCAAAAATTGAGCCCTGTGGGACGCCTCTACCGTTGGTAAGCCAATCAGATGAAGAATTAATGGAAATAAATTGTTGTGAACGATCGCTTAAATAAGAACATGTCCAATTAATGGCCGAAGACGAGAAATTCATTGCGAGTAGTTTAGACAGCATGACATCTTTGTCTATCGAGTCGAAAGCTTTACTGAAATCCAGTAGTGCTAGGATCCTTTTTAAGTATCTGTCTCCGAGAGAAAGTCTTCCTTTCGGCCAGGTTTTTCATCCTGCAAAGTACTCATAACAGTAAGAAGTGTCGTTTTATGTTCACGCACGAGATTTTATATCAACCTTGTGAGTCCACATTACATCCCGATGCACTCCAAACCTAATGACATTTTAATGGTGTTTACGATAGACTGAATTTCTCTTTAATTGCAGTGAAGCAACCTTTTAGAGATTGGTTTTCAAATATTTTGTTTTGGTTGACGACATTTTCAGAAATTCTTTAAAGATTCCTGACAGCTATGACGAACACACGCTGATTTAAAACATAATTAACGAATGAAATAATTTGATTTACTATGCGAATCTAGTAACTATAAAATGCAAATTCTATTCTTCACTTAGTAATAATGTCCATAATGGTCAATATCTAAATTGTTTCTTCAGCAAGTCCTACCCAATTTGTTAGGATTGGATTGATAACGTTCCAGTCGCGAATGACATTAAAATTTCCAAATAGGTCCTCGGTTCGACTCCAGAGGGCAATTTTAATTTCCCAGAAGATATAACGTAATAATCGATTTTTCGAATAAAGGCTTTTATCTCTTTTCAAATTAAAATTAGATATAATTGACCTACGATTATAGGACCTGGACTATTTTAAAGAAAAACAAATAACGTTTCTCATTCTTATCATAATGTTTGGCCTACGATAAAAAATCGCTTAATTTCAACGTTTAAATCATATTTATTGGAAAAATTTATTTTTTTCAACGATATGTTACCTTGGCGACCGTGTCATTGTTAAACTTCCAGATTCTATTGTCGTCTCACCCTTCTACTATACTAGTAGAAGGTGCTTGCATTCTGCAAGCACATAATCTCACCTTGAAAAAACATTCATTTTTCAGACAGATATTTCATAATTACAAATATTTTTTTAATTCTAAAGATTTCAACTCCGCAGCGATTTTCGTTTTTCCCTTATGTAAAAATAATAGATCAAAACTATCCCCAAACTTTGCAATTTTAAGAATTTTATACTTTCTCCATTATGGGGTACTAATGCTACACATCTTTGCCAAATGTATAAGTTGTAGCACTTCTAGAAGTGAAATAATATTTTTCTAACTTTAAATTTCAAACATTTTTAACGGCCGCAGCAATATATTTATGGAGAGATCCAAATGTTTATTTGTACAAACGCACTACTATGTAAATAACTTTAAAATTTCAGCTTCCTAGCTCATCTCATATTACCTATACAGTTATCTATTTGTTTAAACTTTAAGAAAATTTAACGGCAACACAAATTAAAATATCAAAATTTCTATAATCCTTATTTCGTTTTTTTACAAATCCTACATCTAAAAAAATTTCAGCTCCGTAGCACATTGGGAAATAGATACTCCTTGAAAATATGTTTAAACAATTGCGAATTTTTAGCGGCCGCATTGTTGAATTTTTTCAAGATTTTCGTTTTTTTCTAGTCGGTATTGCAGATAATCCTATCGACAAAAAATAGGGATTATAGAAATTTTAATGTTTTAACTTGTTTTGCCGTTAAAAAATCTTCAAATTTAAAAGAATAGGTAAATGTTTAGACACTAGGGAGCAAGTTAGAGAGCTGAAATTTTAAAGTTATTTAGAGTTTAGTCTATATAAACGAAGAAAAATTTCAATGTATCCATGAAATTGTTATTGCGGCCGTTAAAAATTATTTAATTTTAAACAATTAGATAAATGCTATTTCACATCTAAATGTGCTATAAATTTAACATTTGCCAGAAATGTGTGCAAAAATATTATCCCAATGTGGAAAAAGTATAATATTCCTTAAATTGTAAAAATTAGTGATTGTTTTACTCTATTATTTTTCCATAATGATAAAAAGAAAACCCGTCCAGTGGAGAAATATTTAGAATTAATGAAATATTTCTCATGATGAAATATATCTTTGAGAAATTAATATTTTTTCAAGGTGAGATGAAATGCTTGTAGTATGCAAGCACCTTCTACTAGTATGTTATATCCTCCTCTGTAAGGAACGTCTATATATAATGATGCGTCAGGAAAGCGTGCTTTGAATGTTTTAATAGGTGAGAGAGGAGAAGAGGAAGAAAGGGGAGAGACAGATGGAGAGAGAGGGAGTCAGAGAGGAGAGAGAGGATGGTGACAGAGGAGGGGAGGAGGGAGATGTAGGGAGATGGAGGGAGACAGAGAAAAAGGTACAGGGAGAGATAGATAGATAATGCTCTTTATTAGGGCGAGATTGAGACTAGGAAATATATTTTTCCAGAATAAGATAGAGGGCGGAGGTAGGGATAATGGGAGGGAGGAGGATTGGAGAGTGGAAGAGAGAAAAGGACGAAGAATGGAAAGTGCCTTAAATTTAATACTTAATCCACGCACCAAATTTGGTAGGATTGTTACCATCACGTACCAGTAGCGAATGGCATAAAAAATTTCAAAAATTTTCGCGGGTTAATCTCCAGAGGATGATTTCAATCTCCCATAAGACAATCAATATCTGAGCCGTTTGTTTGATTACGACTCCCGTATTAATGGGCAATTTCATCTAGTGTATTTAATATTTACATCAGTATAGTTTTTATAATTAAACTGAGGATTTGTACTAATTTCGTTATTAATTTATCAGTACACTGGAGTGTGATACATTTATGCATGCAATAAATAAGAAAAATGAAGATAATGCTTGCAGTTGATCATTTAAATATGTTTTTGTTATATAACACGTAATTTCACGGAAAAGGAAATCTGTAATATAATGTAAATTTTTGGTACGCAATTTCTAATTCCCATCGATTAAAAATTTCAGTAAAAATAACAGGTTTTTGTCAATATTCCCTGAACTTAGCGTGGGTACATAAAAACTTCGTTTTAACCTCCACACCTCCTCCATCCTTCGCTCGATTTCTGTACTCCGTATCTCATAATTAAAGTTTTTTCACTCCATTGTTCCTCCACTTCCCGACTCATAGATCCCGATCGTGCAGATATTCTTCTTCGCAATATCCTTCTCCAGTCTCTTCCTCCCATTCCCTCTGCCCCTCCCCCTCCCACCTCCCCTTCCATCTGCTCTCCCAATCTACCTTTCCACACCTTTCCCACAACCTTCCCACGCCCTTCCCACGCCCTTCCCACGCCCTTCCCACGCCTAACCCACGCCCTTCCCACGCCCTTCCCACGCCCTTCCCACGCCCTTCCCACGCCCTTCCCACACCCTTCCCACGCCCTTCCCACGCCCTTCCCACGCCCTTCCCACACCCTTTCCACACCCATCCCAGACACTTCCCACACCCGTCCCACACCATTCCCACACTAATCCCACACCCTTTCCACAACCTTCCCACACCCTTCCCACACACGCAGATCTCTTTTCTCTCTCCCGCGCAATGCAAACCCTTCCTCGAGGACACGTAAGATGAATTGGGACGCGTTGTCAGCATTCTTTGAGTGTATCCTCTCTTATCCTGCCTGTCTCTCTCACACCCAGACTCCCTCATCCCCCCTACCTCATCCACCCTCCCTCACTCCCTCCCTCACCCCCCCTCCCTCATCTCCTCTCCCTCATCTCCCCTCCCTCAACCCCCTCCCCCATCCCCTCTCCCTCATTCCGCCTCCCTCATTCCCCCTCCCTCATTCCGCCTCCCTCATCCCCCCTCGTCCCCCTCCCTCATCCCCCCTCCATCATCCTCCTCGTCCCCTTTCCCTCAACCCCTCCTTCATCCCCCTTCCTCATCCCCCCCTCGTCCCCCCTCACTCATTCCCACTCCCTCACCCCCACCCTAACCTCCTCCCTCACCCCCTCCCTTATCACCCCTCCCTCACCCCCTCCCTCATCACCCCTCCCTCATCTCCTCTCCCTCAACCCCCTCCCTCATCCCCCCTCCTTCATCCCCCTCTTCCCCCTTGGCTCACCCCCTCCCTCATCCCCCTCATTCCCCCTCCCTCATCCCCCCTCCCTAATTCCCCCTCTTTCGTCCCCGTCCCTCATCCCCCCTCGTCCCCCTCCCTCATCCCCCCTCCATCATCCTCCTCGTCCCCCTTCCCTCGCCCCCTCCTTCATCCCCCTTCCTCAACCCCCTCGTCCCCTATCACTCATTCCCCCTCCCTAACCCCCCACCCTAATTTCCTCCCTCACCCCCTCCCTTATCACCCCTCCCTCACCCCCCATCCCCAATCCGTCATCCCCCCTCCCTTATTCCCCCTCCCTCACCCCCTCCCTGATCCCCCTTCCTCATACCCCCTCTTCCCCCCCTCCCTAATCCCCCCTCCCTCATTTCCCCTCCCTCATTACCCCTCCCTCACCCCTCACCCCCCACCCTAACCCCCTCCCTCATCACCCCTCCTTAACCCCCCATCCCCAATCCGTCTTCCCCCTCCCTCATCTCTCCTCCCTCACCCCCCCATCCGTCATCCTCCACCCTAATCCCCCCTCCCTCATCCTCCCTCTCTCATCCCCCTCCTTCACCCCCTCCCTCATCACCCCTCCCTGAACCCCCCTCACCCCTCAGTCATCCCCCCTCACCCTCTCTCCTTAACCCACCGACTTCCTTTTATATATCTCGCGAGAGATTGATCTGATAGCGGCGGCCCAAATCCTCACCAAGAGAGAAAAGGATTTGAGAGAAATTCTCCCTTTCCGAACCGCCCTCTCCGCGGAAGCCTTGGAGAAAGCTCGCGTTATTTCTTGTCTCTCTCTCTCTCTTGGTAGTTATTGTTTTTCTAAAAAAAGATCTTCGTAATTGTTTGCTTTACATGAAATCTGGAAGATGACATATATCGTGCGAATAGATTTTTCTATGAACCTTTAGGACACACGCATATAAATGAAAAAGATAAAAATAATAAAAGTAATTTAGAGTCAAAGATTTCATCAGATATTAGATTAAGGAGGTTGAAGTGAATTCACTTGCTATGATTACCGCTATACTTATCCTGACGGAATATCGATTCTTGTCAAATTTTTAAAACTTTATGGCTCCGTTTTGTTAAGAGAAGGAAATAGTATGGAGTCTGATTTAAAGGGACGAGAAAGAGAGAGGAGAGAGCAAAAGAAAAGGAGCGGGTTCGGAGAAAAATAATAAAAGTGCTCTCTCACCTCCTCTCTCTCTCTCTCTCTCTCTCTCTCTCTCTCTCTCTCTCTCTCGTTTATTTCGAAATCCACGCTGAAAACAATATAAATAAAACCTTTCTCGTTGAGTGAGGGAATGAAATGGTTTTAAAGCGAAAGTGAGAGAGACGCGTAAAAGGGCAAATGGTGAATGAGACGGAATGAGAGACGTCTGGAGAGGATTTTATTCTGGAAAGGAGAGAGAGAGAGTGAGGAGGAGAGAAGGGGGAAGGAGGTGCGTAAAGGGAGAATTTTATTCTGGAAAGGGGAGAGAGAGTGAGGAGGTGAGAAGGGGGAAGGAGGTGCGGAAAGGGAGAATTTTATTCTGGAAAGGAGAGAGAGAGAAAGAGAGAGAGAGAGGGAGAGACAGGGAGTTGAGAGGAGTGGCGGAAAAGGGAGGTCTTTTTTCGAGGAGATTTTATTAAGAAATAATGTCATAAAAACCTTTCGGAAAAAGAGAACAGGAAACCGTATTTAGAATAGTAAAAGGAAACTCAGCGTCCCATCGTCAGAGCGTAAAAGTGACAACAAGGGGGGGGGGGGGGGGGGAGAAGGGCGGAAGTGTGTATGTCGTTGCGTCTGAATTCAAAGTTCGAATTTTTTAAATTTGGTAGAGAAATAAAAGTTTATCTCCCAGTTAATTGGCCTTCTTGTTCTGAGAAAATGATTTTTCGTTAATATTTGAACTCATACAAGAACCGTGATTGTTGGACTTGTTGAACTAAATATTAATTAAGATTTCCGATAAAGAACATTCGTGTTGCTATGCTACTGTTCAAAAGACAGATTGATATCCTTAAAAAACAATTGTGATTTTTCTGAAAAAGAATGCATTTTAAAGAGAAGAAAATCTTTTGTAATTGTGATTTAAATTTAGAGGCACAAGGAAGTAATCTGAACTTTTTCTAAAATAGATGTGCTGCTAGGTCGTAAGTTAAATTGGAAAATGGATATAACCAAATAGATGTTTCTTATAGATGTTTATGTGTTACGTTAAAATCTTTATCTTCTTAATAACAAAATATTAATTATTTATTTGCCAATAAAATAAAAGAAAAACATTTAATAAACGTTTATAATGAAAAAATGCAATTCGGTCATCAATGCTCCATGATCAAGTCGATATTAACTGTGAAGGCTATTTTTTGGTCTTTCTCGCATACACAAGGCGAAAATTGAGATCTAAAATCAATCATTACGTTTCTATAACGTCATCTATTAATGTAAGACCTTTTAATGAAAGCGTGAATTACAAAAAAAATTAAGAAATTTAACTAAATTAAGTTTTAGAATATTCTGATAAATATTTTTTGTGTCAAAATATTGTTTAATTATTATTATGAATTCAATATTTATGGAAGAACAGCTAAAGAACTAAGTATATGTTTTGTCTAGTAAAATACGTATCTTAGATGAAAGTATATCCGTAAGTCGAAGCTGACGGGAGTTGCAGTTTCCAGAGAATTATTCAATGTCTCCATTGGAAAGCAGACCTTTGCCGCTAACACGATGATCTCAAAACACCATCATTCTCCTTACAATTCGATTTCCTAATGTCTTAGAAACCACGGTCAATGATTGATAATTTAGATAATTACAGCAGCTAAGAAAACGTGCTAAAACCCCAAATGCGCATTTCTACTGCCTTTCTCAGTTGTGATTCATCGATTGTTGGTTCTAGAAACGGACTTTCGTAAAAATCAGTGAGTCATCATTGAGGACGAATTGCGCGCCAAGCCTTTTTATAATTAAATACTAATTTTGGTGTTCCGGCTAAGTTTAAATGCAAAAAGAATTCATCCTTTGTACTAATCTACATAATTTAGAGAGTAACAAAGAATAGAGAAGGAAAGATAGGAAAGGATAAAAAGGCCAAGGAAGAATAAAAAGAAAGAAAAAACAATATGTTTACGGCCGAGTTATTCCTCACCAGGAAGCTGGTGTCACTCTCACTCGTATCTAAATGTTTGTGTGTTTTCGGTAACAAGGAACACTTCCTTCAAACACTCACTCGCTCAAAAAAGGGTAAATTCTAAGGACGGAAGCAAGTGAAGGTTTACGGGGAATAATTCCGCGTTTCGGCTCTGTAAACTTTTCAATACTCAAACTTTTCAAGAATAAGTGGCATCAATGCGTAAAGGTAATATAAAAATTGGAGCTTTCAATCTTTTATGCCTTCGAAGATATTAATAAAATAATAATGAGCCTCTACCCGAGACTTTATATATTAAAAATTTAAAAAATAAATTGTTACAGTACAGAAATCTAAACTCCAAGTTACAGCTTTCTATAGTTTACGGTTCATTCATTCATGTTAGCCTAATTAGATTCCACCTCCCTTCCAAGTATTTCCCGAGGAGCTCCTCAGGTATATTGGCGACAGTGCCTTGTTTATAATAATTCCCACCTTAATCTCTTTCGATCGCTGTACTAACGATTCTCTCTTTAGTTTATTTACATCTTTTTTGTTTCGTTTATAACTAATCATTATTTTTTAATACTTTCTATTTAAATAAAAATCCTTTTGAGTTCGTAGATATTATTTAAATAGACTATTGTTAAGATTTTCTGAGAATTATGTTTAAGAGATACACAAGTCTGCAGTCTGGTATTTTGAAAAACACGGCGAATACGTTATTAGAATTCAGCGATGAGAATTCTAAAGCGCGTGGACTGGAGAAAAAAGTTGACCTGATGTCTTATGCTCTTTAGTCTTTATCACCCACTCTCAGTGGCAGAACTGAGCATTTGGTATGGAGCCGTTAAATGGAAAATTTGACATGGAACATAGTCCATCAACACTGTTGCATTAAATCGAGCCACTGAAATAATTATTAAAGTTACTGCAGAACTTTCTTGAAATGCCTTAATTTCTGTTAAAATAAAACCAGTTGTAAAAATATGTATCATTCTTTCATCATCCATGAAGATATCATTTTTTCCTGTTTTCAACAAGTAGAAATTTCGGGTTTAGATGATGGGATTGCCTGATCGAAGTCATCAGGTGCTCGTCAGAGCAGTCAAAATGAACGCTCGCATCATTTTGGCCTAATTTAGCAAAAAATGCCTTGTTATCACGGCGAAGAGCAATTTGATGGCCGCGCAAATCTTCTCGTTGCGAGTTGGGCTTCAGTCGCGTTCTTCGTATGATACCATCGTCGCTTTCGAAATTAACCGATCATTTATGCCGGTGACAACAATGAAATTAATGAGACTCGTGCTCCATTGAGTACACAATCGCTTGATTAGTGGGAGGAAGGCTGATGATAGAGGGTGTGAGGGGAGAATGGAGAGAACATCTTGCACAGTTTAATCCCAGAGATGCTGCGTGACTTATCCCCAGACAGTACCACATCGCTCTGAGAGATGAGGCTCGTGAGGAGGGAGCGATTGAGGAGAGGGAGCGAACGTGGAGCAAAAGGAATCTCTCCCTCCTCCCCCTCGGGCGCTTTTCCCTCTCTGGACCAATCGGGAGATAGTTGTCTGGAGTGACGCAATAAGAGAATGAAGGATGCAGGTATTAGACGCGGAGATTGGATTAAGGCTAGACGTCCCGAATAGCGTCTTATGGGGTTTGAAGACGTCCCCATTGCCTCGCGAGACGGTGGAGTTTTAAATGGCGTGGTTCTTCGGTGCAGTTTGAATTGTGGGAGGGGAAAAGGAATTAGGAGAATCGTACGAGCTGGAAGAGAGATAGATAGATAGAGAGAGGGAGAGATAGAGAGTGAGATAGAGCCTTTATCCCATTCCGTTAAAAAGGAGGAATGAGGGTATCTCAGACTTGTCAAGGCTTAAGGATACGGAATACTTTTAAATTGGAAATGTAATTTAGACGGAAAACAATTGAAGTTGCAATTCCGTTAAAAAGGTGTCGGAATGAATTATTCTACTTAAATATGATAGTATTATTAACTTAGGAAACCTAAAGCAGAACATGGACCAATTTGACATTCATTATTCCACGGATAATATCAGATGGAAATCTATGGAAAGGCAAATTTTAAAATAAACTTTATTTGTTCTCGTTCTAATGTTTATAAATTCAGATTTGACTACCGTTTTTCGTTGTGAAATAGTGCGTTAACTCAGCCTTACTAATTATTGAGGATATAGTTATTTTATTTACTTTGATAATAGTTCAATCGCAGTCCTTAAAATTATAAAGCTCCTGTTTTGAATTTATATGTGACAGACCCGTAGAGGAGAATCTCGCGTTGCCATGTCAATCACTGGCAAAGTCACCGACGATCCTTGCTACCTCATCGACGCACCGCTACAGCAAGATTGGAAGCTCAACGCTGACCTCAACTCTCCTGTTCAAAAAACTAAGCAGAGGTCGCAAATGAACGTTATCCGTTAAGAGCGATTCTGAAATTGGCCTGGCAACACGTCGTCATTATCATCATCACCATGGCATTACATAATACTTTTTACCATTCGACCGCTTAGAAGCCGTTCAACTCGCAGGGTTATTTTTCCTCGCGGCTCAAAAGTTTTGCGACTGGTTGCATAAAGCATCTTTCCAGTGCTGTTTTCCACCAATCAAAAACAGTTCAGGTCCTGCATTGCGTCATCAGTGCCCCCTCCCCTCCCCCCCTCCCCCCCTTCTCGTCGCTGCGGCCGATCGTCGTCTTAACGAGGCCGGCTGCTCAACCCGAGGACAGCGCCTCTGTCTCTGACAGGTGTTTTGGCAGCAGCCACCGCATGACTTGAACGCCATTCTTGGGACGACACCACAATTTCCTCCGACTAACCCCACCCTCGCAAAACGTCCGCGCGCAAGCACACTTTTCGAAGGGACAGATGGCGCTCTCCGGCGGTGCACTACTGCTTTTCGCCGCGCCGCCCTTTGAGAGCACCGCGTCATCTCGCTCGCTTCTCGAGTTGCCGTATCCAATCCCTTCTAATACCTCGTTACGCGCGTCGTTCCCTCGAGTCAATGATTTATTCTCATTGCCCGCTTTTCTTATGATTTCCGAGCGTATGAAAACAATTTAACTATGAATTGTTAAACGTCCACTCGCTCTAAAAATTATCATTTTCTCACCTTTACTTTATACTCAAAAGACGATGTCGTTCTTGAGGAAGAAGCTGAATAAATACATTCCGGATTGCACGTTCACATGCGACAATGCTTAGACAGAACCGAAATAATAATTTCGATTTGAGACGAGAAGTTAAGAAATGTGTACATCTATGAGAAATGATTTTAAAAGGACTGTATGATAACTTAAGGAATAAATGCGAAAAAATGAATAATAATTGAAATAATTTATGATTTTCTTAAGAGAACGGTGAAACCAATAAGGATATAAAAATTATTAGTTTTCCTAACCTTTCAGTATTTCTTTGAAGGCGAGTTTTGGTGCTTATTAAAAAATTGGTTTAGACAAGGGAGAAAACTTAAGAACACTAGGGAAAAATCGACAATGACAAGAAAGAATAAATCTTTTGAAGATTAATGGGGAAATGTGTAAATTTTCCACCAATTTCAAACGTCCGGCGAGATTTCATAATAGCGATAGATGGATTTCCGACTTCGCTTGACTCAGTCACTTGTGTGAATAAGCGATATGTCGGAAAAATCCACTTATCACTTGATTTCCTCTCGCCTAAAACATTACATTCTGCCATTTGTACAGGCAGAATTTTTCAAATGTTACCGACAATTTATGCGTTAGAGTTCTTAATAAACGCAAGCGCAACGCGTTGAAATGTCAAATACGGGAATTGGAAGCCGAATACCAGTATTTCTCTTTTCGCCCTCACAAGTATTACTGCGAAATTTTGACGTCGGGGTGCCGGCGAAGACCCAATGCCACACGTTGATTTTGCTCCAAATTTTACATCTCTTCCTCTTTTAAGTTATTTATGACTCAGAAACTTAATTGCCATCTCGTCATTCTTTCATGAAAGGGGCGGCACCGGAAATGAAACTCGGTAAGCTCAAAAAGTAGAAAGTCGAATCAATAAAGGAGGTACGAATAACGGATCAATTGGCACAAGTTGTCACATAGTCAGATGAGAGTCAGGAAGTGAAAACAATAGTAATAATCGAATGAAAAGATGGGATTTTAAGCGAACGGAAACCCGTATGTATGTATTCCGGATCTAATGAATGCGATTTATCGCGCTGCAAAGATATAATTTAAGTCTAGCATCTAAAGTCGAACATTCAGCAAATACTTCCAGGGATCGGAGGACGTTTCGAAATGAAAAATCGAATTTATCTGACGGAGAGAGACTCAAGATGTTGAATATGCAAATTAAAGCGCTGCCAGATCGAGCGAAGCGTCTCTCGCGCTTTTGCTGCGGATGTTTGTATTGGAAGCGGCAAGATGAGATGGCGGAGGGCTGGAATAAAAATATATCCTCGAGGAAATTCAAACACGAAATTTCATTATATGGGATGTGACGACCCGGCGAAAATCGCAAAGAATTCAAAGGCGACAGCAGAAATATAGTTGTGCGTCGTATAGTAGAAAAATTATCGGAACGGCGTTCTGTTCCAAATGGTTAAACAGTTCAATCGTTCACTAAAGCATAAGGAATCTAACTTGAACTTTGACGAACAAGAAAGGTTACCTGTTCAAAACGGCTCCAAACAGCAACTTTGTCACACCGTGCACGAGCGCAGCCCTCTTCCCTTCTTTATTTTCTCGCGTGCGTTTAGAAAACTTAACACCTTCTCAGGCTCTCTGTCAGAAATCGAGTCAGTCTTCGGCGACTATGATCCAAACATCCATCAAATCGAGCTGACGATTTCGTAAAAATCGAAGAAATTGAGTCACTGATCCATTAGCACCCGCTTGACGTAGAAATTAAGCTTCCCGTGGAAAATAAAAACATAACTTGCATCATCGTTCGTTATCGTCCTATTTTTATTTTGCCCGTATTTTTAGGAAAAGGAAAACTAACGTTTAAGCTTAGTGTTCACTCTTCAAAGCGCTCACCTCGTCCATTGCAATCACTCGCCCCTTTTTCCTAGCGAAAAATTCGTCCCGCTCTTTTGATAAAAACAGAAAGACAAAGTCTTCTTGTGATCTCCTGGAAACCGCTCAAGTTTGGAGATGAGATCGACTGGATGGCCCGGTAAAGTGATTTGAGGCCGCGACAGGCGTGGCGAACAGTTGTTTCCCAAGAGGATAACGTTGACAGTTGCGAATCGGAGTTTCCGCGTTGCAGATGAAAAAGAAGCCATTGGGTTGGACGAAAAACAGAAACGATTTTATAAAGGACTCTCCGAAGAGTCCACCTCAAACGAATCACTGCAAACCATTTTAGAAAAGGGCGTGGATCTTTTCAAGCGTATTACAGCCAGAGATGAAGCACTCCATTTGTGAGGAATAATTAAGTTAAAAATTATTTATTATTAGAGAATTTGCTAATATTTATTAGTACATAATCATTTTCCGAGTTGTAAAGTTGCTGAGAACAGTGATGTCAAACTGATGTTCCGAATGTTGTTTCAAAAACAGAATCGTTTGAGACTAAATAGTTATGTATTTTTATTGAATGGGGACAAGATTTTATCCAATTTACATTTAAAATACAAAATCTTTCTAATCCGTCATTTAAAATCCCTAAATAAACGTTCAATGGTAATGATAAATGTTATTTATTTGCTTCGACAGCCCTCGTCGAACGCCTATATATTCCTAATGTGGCCGCTTGTATAAAATCTAATGCGATATAAAGTCCCTTATAATTAATATGCTTTGATATTCGGTTAGATTCGATAGAGAATTATCAAGTTCATCTTATTGATGAGAACACGTTCCAAGATAAGCATAGAAGTATCTGAAATAGAAATATCAATCACTTAACTTAGGTATCTCCGATATCCATTGCAAGGTTTTGAAAAACAAGATAGCATCTGGGTTGCAATGCAGATGTCTTCAGGGGTGATTCATCATACGTAATTTCTAAAAAAGAATGCATCCACTTTAGCATCTACAAGCGCTTATTCTTGAATTTGTTGCTGCTAGAGGTGAACAGTTATTTCTACACTCGTCTTCTATATTGAAAAATTGAAGTACATACTTCAATTTTTATTTAGTGTTTAAATGATTTTTTTAACATTATTTTTAAAAACTATACCGTACGTAAAAAATAAATATAATTTATGCAAAACATTAAAGTTGGAATCATTGCTTCAATAAAATAATATCAATGGCTATTTTTATACATAAACTAATGCAAATTACACTTATTTTAAAACAACAATAAGAATAGTTATCCATCTTTCCTTTTATTTTTTCATTTTAAGGAATAGATCATGATATATTTATTCTCCCTCCCTATATATATATATATACACACCATTTTAAAGTATTGAGATCGTTTCTAACATCAGAATTGTTCCTTGTTAAAATCTTGAAATATTCCCATTTTTTCTGGCATCAAAATAATCTCACGAGAATCCGGCATGAATTCGGGTTCTCTACTCAAAAAAAGGTTCTTTCGGCTCTACAACTTTCCTAGTCGCATGTTTGCATCTTAATTTTAGCAAATTTAGTAAAGCAATGCAATGGATATGGAGGCGCAATGTATTACGTAAGGGAATTTTTACATATTTAAATATTATAATTAATATGTTTTCCATATTTCAGGATTTTCAGATTATTCTTGATGCTTTATCGTTAATATCCTCATACCTGCCAAGTTTCAGAATCACGTCATTTCAAACCCGTGTGACATTTCAAAATGAATATATATATATATATATATATATATATATATATATATATATATATATATAATATAGGATTACTTTCAGAAGGATAAAGAAGATTTATGATAAGGGCGGGAAGCTGAACTTATCCTTGTAAAGTATTCTGAAGGGAAAATTTTAATAATCGAATAAATGACTCTCTAATTTCGCTTCAGAGATTGATGATGACGCCATAGCAATAACGGTAGCAGGAAGAGGTTCCGTCGATAATGACATCGCCACCGACGCACTTCAAATGCCCGTCAGTTTTCAGACATGAGGGATAGGTAGTGCGGCCAGCTGCATGCTCGACCCGACTTTTCATTAAACTCCTGAAACATTTTTGGAGGTTCCAAGCAAATGGCTCTCTAGCCTCGCGTGGGAAATTAATTTTGAGTAAGAGGGAGTTGCCGATCTGGAAGAGTGGAGAAGTTAGCGTGCGATTGAAAAGGCCTCTCTTCTCGGGGCCGTGTATCTAGAGAAGGGATGCTGCAATCGGCGGACAATGGCAGAGGAAAGGAGAGGTTTTTGGTGAGAGCCGAGTCAGATTCCTGGAAATATTGAAACGGAAGCAGCAGCAGAATGCAAAGGGCAAGAAGAGGCGGCGGTTGTGGATGGGGAGAGGAGAGGCAGGAGAGGGGGAGGAGAGTAGAGTCTGGGAAGAGAGAGAAAGAGAGAGATAGAGAGGAAGGAGAGGGGATTTGGAAAGGAAAGCGTGCAAGCAGAGCAGTGGAATAATGCGTCGGGTTTTGGACAAAGATGGCGGAAACCTCTGAGAATGCTTGGAAACAGGATGTAGGGAAGATGGCATAAGGAAGATAGGATTTGTGAGGGAATTGAGAATCATTTGAAGGAGGTGGGTGGCGTTTTGAAGGGCAGAACCATCCCCTTATCTTTTTGCTTGTTAGCTCAAGTGGACGAAGTGAATTCTCTCGTGCTGCCTCGTTGCATATATTTTTACCATTTTATTACGTCTTCCTTATCCTATGCGGTTTATGTAAGACTTTTTTTCGAAAACCATCTCCTTGGAGGAATTCCAAGCATCTCTTTTCGATGAAGGAGCTGTATTCTTCGAGGCGAGATAAATCAGGAGGACTTCGGAGGGCGGTTGAGAAGGTTTTATAATTTCGATGAGGCGTATCGTTTCGGGGTATTTCGAAGGAGAATCTTTGTTTATGACAATACAAGATTTTGGAAAACATTTATTCAAGTGACGCCAATGTGACATTCAAATAATATAGTGACGCAAGATTTTCTTAATAAAATGATAAGACATTTACGAATTAAATTTTATACCGATCAAGATGACTTGGATGGTTTTTTTGGTCGCATGTGCGTCGTTTATAAATTGTATATGAATATACTGTTATTGATTAATTTGATAGTTACACAATCAACATAATTTTAAAAGAATCGCCCCTTTTTTGCATATGTCCGGGTGAAGCTTCGCAAATGTCTGTTAAAAAAGAGGTTATGCATAAATATAAGTTAATGGTGGAAAATGAGATTCCGAAACTGAAAACGTATAAATGTTTAGCCCTTAAGATCTTTAAATAATAAATTATAGACCACTTCTTTTTTTAATTTATGTTAACCCGGCAGTGGCCTGGTATTGAAAAGTTACACGAATGGTCCGGTGGGGTGATACTCATTCCAAGGGAAAACCAAAGGAAAAATAGACGAAAAACTAACGAATGAAGTATTAATTTTCTAATAAATCTTTTATAAATTCTTAATATTGTAACTAATACGATATTTTTATATATTTAATTACTCAATATCCGTCCTTCTGTCATTCCGTCGGTCTCCCCTTTTATCCCTTGAATAGTTTGTCATAGTGAAATGATGTAAACGCCATTTTGTTTCTACCAGCTATGAGAGCCCGGGAAAACATTGTCTTTTACGTAAGTGTCCCATATTCGACTCCGGGAGACGATTATATTTTGACATAATTTTACACTGGAATTTCAATTTTTCAAGGTGCAAGTTTGTTTTCTTTCATTCATCAAAATACGTAAATATAGAACAATTTTCTCCATTTTAGCTTTATTCGACGGCTAAAACTATAAATTACAGGTTTTCCTCTCTATATGCGGATTTGCTATTTGAGAAATCGCTATTATGCGACAAACCTATTGCTATCGGAATTTCTTTTTTTGCGTCTATGATTCGCTCTTATGCGGTTACGCCACCAGTGCAATACAAATGCAAGAAAGTTCTACTACACCACAAGGCGACCATTCAGTCTCTCATTGTCTCTTATGCTGTGCGTATTAGTACCTACTACAGTAAATAAGATGAGAGTGGAATGGATATTGCAGAGTGGAGATGAGACGGAGATTTCGTGTGATACTGTTTGAGCTCACTTGAGAAGTTATGTCCGCGAAACTTGCGTTGGGCCAACACAACCCTTTAGCGCTTTAAACCAATGCTGCCCAAACTTCTCTAATGGCGGGCCACATCAGTGGTAATCCCTTGCCGAGCCGGATTGGTTGTTGCCAATTACTCGGCGGGCCGGATTAGAGTTTAAATCGGAAGTTTTCTATATATTCTGAGGTGTCGTAACGAAAAATCAAGTCTAAATATGATATTCATGACTAACACTTCAACATTCAAAGTTTTATTATGAAAAGTTTCAAAAAATGCATGACTTTGTGTGTTAAATTTTTCGAATTACTTTTTCGCCATACCTTCGCGGGCCGTACCAAAATCCTTCGCGGGCCACATTTGGCCCGCGGGCCGTAGTTTGGGCAATACTGCTTTAAACTTCCATTATTATGTCACCACCACTTGTGCTCGTCTGCTTCCTTTTATTGGCTAGATTAATTTACAGTGCTAATTGTTTTAATTTCGTATTCAGCTCATAAGAAGTCGTGATGGAGCAAAAGAAGAGCATCTCGGATGGGAGTTAGGATTACTTGTGGAACGTGTCGTCCCAATTTTTTACATATAAATATGGGTTCTTGTTTATGCGAATTCGATTTATGCGTCACTTTCCTGGAACTCAACCCCCGCATAAAGAGAGGGAAACCTATATCTTATTGTTGCGTTGTTTTGACGTTACACGGAAGAATTTGTCAGAAACACGCTTTTTTTTTCGACAATGTTTGGTTTTTTCGTACTCTTTCCAGGCGGCACGCATTGTTGGCTCCGATTCAAACAGCGTCTATTAAGCATTCAAATAGAAGAAAGAATTGCGTTATTCGCTTCGTGCTTTTTATGAATTACGGTTCTAGCAACGCCAAACTTAATAGATTGCAACTTTAATAATTGCATATTATTATTATGATTATTCAGAAAACTCCGTGTGGACTGTGTGCATTTTTAACGATTTACCAAAAGAGGTATGCACGGGTGCCACACACCCTTGCGGTGGCTTGCAGGGTAAACTGTAGATGTAGATGTGTTACATAGAGCAATTGTATGCTCCGAGCAAATGGCATTTTCATAGTTGTTACATCTGATCTATATCTTCCTATCTCTGCAGCGGGTTCATGCACTACACCGGACTTAACATCCTCTTTTTGAGGCACAAGACTCTTGTCAGAATTTTCGGAAATACTGCGCTTCAGTTTAGCTTTCAGTTCTTTTGGAAGTGTATTCGTTTTATGTAACTTAAATATGAGCATTAAATACATGTAACCCAAATAAAATGCATCTTAAATAACGTTTCACAAAAAAAATATTATGAAGACTCACTTTAGTAAATGCAAATTTCTGACGTGAGTGGTCCAGTGGGGTTAAAATCACCCCAGGCACTGTTCAGACGCTTGCCATTCACAATCACTTTGGCGTAACTGAGTGATCTTGCACTACTGCACTCTATAGGAGTAACCTGAAACTTACATAAAAGTACAAAGGCATTGCGCGCTTCATTGCAAAGTTGAATAGAATAAACTACTCGTGGGGTGAATTTCACCACACCGGACCACTGTCGGGTTGTAGGAATTACATCCACATTTTGCTACTATATGTATGTTACAAGATTGAAATATTCTGTGGATATTATGTGCCACATCACAGTTCAGTTGTGGTCCCCCTTTAGTCGCGGCAAGGAAGGAACCACCTTTCGCCTCCCCAACCCATTTTAACGCCGACCTCACGAGACGACCGCTCCTCGAGACATCTCTCTTCATCTCAACTGCATTTTTCCTCCTGAAACTACAGGGAATTCCTACGGTTGAAGCATAAGAAAGACACGTTATTTTCTAAGAGAAAACCATCACTATGTCACCTTATTTGGTTTTATACCAAGTCCTGAAACGGTTCTATTTTGACGCAAAAAACGTGTTTTCAACGACGCGAAACCATAACAGATAGACCGAAGTCAGAAGCCACTCCTTCATCGAAGAAAAATCGATAGATAAAGAAAAGCCAAACAGAGAGAATCTTCGCGACATAAAGAAACGTACAAGAGAATGCTAAATGCTCCGATTTAGCGGCGCAGAGAGAGTCACGGAGCTGCTGCTCAACGACTCTGGAAAATAATAAGATTTTTCGAGGACACTCGCGTTTATTTACTTCTTTTTTTAACGAATTTCTTCCCGGGCGATAAGAGCTCCTGCAGCCACAAAAGCCGCCCCTCATATTCCTCCCCGAGAACCAAACTCTGCGACGCCCTTCCATCCTCCCACTCCTCCCAGACTCCGATATGACGCAAAGACGGTAAAGTGGACGAAGCCCTTATACTCGATGACGACAAGGAGCAGAAGAACGTGCCAAAGGAATTCCCGAGAACCTCGCAGTGACTGGACAGACTTCGCTAATCACGAGTTTACTGTTCAAGTCCTCTCTAAAACACTCAAGTTTTTTCTCCCTACAATCGTTCGCTTTACTAACCCCGAAATTCTTTTTACTGTTATTATAAATTATATCCCACACAATATTATCGCAAATTTACGATTAATGAGGAAACTGACATGCGCAGTGTCTTCAGAGGCGGGAACGAATATGTGAATGATTTCTTTATCCATATGCAGGGTATGTTAATGAAACGTTATTACGGATTTTGTATAAGGGTATCTTCCCCTGACAGCGAGGGATACCTTCTGGCAACTCCGCGCTCCGCGGGGTATTGATTTAATAGCAAAAATGGGGTCATGTTCCAGGGTCTAAGATTTTTGGACAAAAATTACAAATGACAACCATTGCGCTATGAAATGTAAATATTAATGTCAATTGAATGATATAAAAAACAAACAAAAAATTCAAGCAATAATTTATAAAAACAAAGCCCAATAATTATTAAATACATACTATCCTTATTCTGTACGTTGGATAAAGCGATTGGAAAACAAGAGAAGAAAATCAGAAAACCATGGATCACTAAGGAAATACTGGAGTAAATGAATGAGAGACGCAAAAGGAAAAACTTTAACAGTGAAGAAGGTAGGGCGAACTTTAAAAGTATAAACAATTAGTTGAGAAGGGTAACAGATAGAGCAAGGGAAAATTGAATAAAAGAGAAATGTTATGAAACACAAAAATGGAGGAGTTGGGACGGTAAATTGAATAAAAGAAAAATGTGATGAAATACAACAAACGGATAATTTAGGACGGTAAGATATGATGTACGGTAGAGCAGGGTCCCTCATCCCGGCGCCCGTGGGCGCCGTGACGCTCTAAATAAAATTCCTTGGCGCCCACTACTAGGGCTAGGGCAAGTCATTTCCTGGGGAGGTGGAATAAGGTGGTACAGAAGAAGTACGAATTTATTTTTCTCAGTAAAAATTTCAAGATTCACCTTTTTAATTATTAATAAGTTTTGTATTCAAATCAAAATATTTTTGTTTGAAAATAAAAAAGAATCTAACCCATTTCTTTTAGTTTTATTCTTCTGTGTATTCCCAATTGGCACCCGCAATCCTTCTCTGAATTCGCAAATGCGCCCTCAAGGCAGAAAAGGTTGCATGCCCCTGCGCTAGGGCACTGGAATTAGTAGGTATGAAGTCTAATGGAATTCGTTGTAAAGGATTTATAAATATTTTACCTTTAGGTGGCAGTTTTAATTTCTTTAGATGTGACTTTTTAATTGGCAGAGGTGCTAGCAGGGCGTGAGAGAATTTTGGTAGAGGCTGAAGTTGAATGTTGATATCTGTAATGTGGTTTTTAAATGTGCACATAGGATGCCAAAGCATCGTCAATTAATCTGTTAATTTTCATAGCACTTGAAAGTAAGGAACTTCCTACGCAACCTTCTCTTTGAGAAACTCTGCTGCTTTTAGGATCTCTATTATTCCATTGCATGTTTATTCCGGTCTTCTCTGCTCTTCACCTTCTGCTTTCACTGGTTCCTTACTAACTTTCCCATCATAGGCGATTAATTTCGACAACTTTCCATTTTTTAGATCCACCTGGTGGGGCTGTATGACCTCACCAATCTCTTACCCTTTCAAATCACTAAATTACTCACCACTAATAGCATTTGAAAGGGTGACATTTTTACAACCTCTCTATGAATGCTGGGTAATCTTTTAAAGCCATTCACAATTTCAGAGCATAGCTTCCCCTAGTGTCTATGGTTGACATGTCTCTGCTATATTATCAATAGCTGTAAAATTGAAAAATTCACCCCAACACTGGTGTACATTTTGATTTGTGAATTTAACCATGCCATCAATAATGTGTGCTTAGCTTCCGCGTAGATAGAAGGGCTTAAATGCTGCGGTGACCTCTTGGTCCATCGTCTGCAATATTCCCGAGCATAGTAATGTATCACAATACAGCCAATCTTCTCCTCACTACCTCCATCCCTCTACTTGTCGATTTTCTGAGACAAGAGGATGCGTGTAATATTTTAGTAGTGGACCGCTCTAGTAGGACATTGTGATTGAGTCCCGAAGATATGTTTGAAATTGCTATAAAATCTTGACAAATATGTAGTGCCATATGAAATTGTAAAACTATTCTAATAATAATAATAGTTAATGCTGAGTTATTGACGACGTTCGGATGTTTTTGGATGCGTCCGCCACCCGAGGAACATTTCCGAAAACAGCACGTTATTATTGGTCCCGCATACGTAGTTCAACCGCGTTATTGCGATTCCTCGCTCGGCGAACCCGCGCACACGGAAAGTATTTTGAATTCTACGACATTTCACTAAGAAAAATTGCCATACATATTACAATCATGGCTGGTTAAATGAAAGGGTTTAACGTGAAAGATATTCTTTAAAAATAGTTTGGCGCAAAAGCCAAGACAATGGGTTAAAATTTATTTACCCAAAGACATTAAAACATGTTTATTACTTATTATTACAGCAAGAATTTGTATAATTATTTATAGGCGTTTGTTATAATTCGCTTATAGCTTTGCTTTGGCTTCTGTCTATCTATACAATTGCTTAAATTGAAATTGTGACAAAAACGTAAAAAATAGAGAACTGAAATTTGGGTGTAGATTTCTATACTGCAGCCATTTATGTTTCTTTAGAATTGAGTTATGAAAACATATATGTTCAGATTGGGGCTTATTTAAAAAATTTGTTTGTTGGATATATAAAAAGGTGTAAAAGAAGAAAAATTGAAATTCTAAGCGCACATTTCCACATTAATGCCATTTATTCTTGGAAAGTTTGAAAAAAACTCAAAGAGAATGTTTGTTGCCAACGAAAACAATCTTCATAACAGCTGAAGCGAACAAAATATACTACAGATACGAAAATAGGTTTAATTTAATTTCATTTGCACACAGAACGTAGTAAATTAGAAGAAATGAATTATATACTACGAAGAAAATGATATAAATACGATAATTTTACTTTCTTGCGCACAAAACGCTTTGTAAGTAAAAAGAATGGATAATTTACGACGAAGGAATGTAGTCGAACGTAACGATTATTTCACAGTTACTTAAGCGAAGTATGATTGAAATAATTTTCGATTATCATACTTATATATCCAAATATATAAAATATGGAAAGCCGAAGTATTTTACTGTACTACTTTTCGACATCATTTGTCTCTGAAAAATTTTAGTATTGAAAAATTTACAGACGCGGATAGGGAAGCGCTGAAAATTTTAGTACAAAATTGATAGCGTTCTGAACGTAAATGTCATTTTGTAAGTATCAACATTATCCAAAAAACGGTATTTTTAGGTAAAATACATGTTTATATAGAATGTTGATTGGCAATACAAGGATAACTTAGCTATTAAGCGTCTCTCATTTAAACGCTAACCTTACCTTTACGGCTTTATGATCGAATATGTAGCGGTATAACCACATGAATAATAAAAAACACGCAAATTTTGTCCATATTCATGGATAACACTCTATTTTTTTAGTATGCGCTTATAGTTTCACTATCACGTATATCTGTCCGTCTGTGCATTTGCTTTAATTAAAATCCTGACGAAATCGTTGACAATAGTTAGTTGAAATTTCAAGTGCAGATTTTTTTACTACTGCCCTTTGTTTTTCGTTAGATTTGAGTTTTCGAATATTTACAGGAATGGATAGGTGCCCATTTAAATATTTTAACGGCCGCCATTTTGCCTATATATGGCGGAAAAAAGTTATTATAGTTTTTCTGGAGTCTCCTGGTTGGTAGAAACAAAATTGCGTTTATCGCATTTCTTTACAACTTACAGTTCTTGAGATACAGAGCATGACAAATGGACAGACGAACGCTTGCGAAATTATATGTAAAACTAGAAGAAGGTGCTTGCATTCTGCAAGCATCTCATCTCACCTTGAAAAAACGTTCCTTTTTCAGACAGATATTTCATCATTATAAATGTTTTTTAATTCTAAATATTTCACTTCCGCAGCGATTTTCGTTTTTCCCTTATGAAAAAAAAATAGATTACAAAATCCCCTTACTTTGCAATTTTAAGACTTTTATACATTCACCATTATGGGGTACTATTGCTACACATTTTTGCGAAATTTTAAAGTTGTAGCACTTCTAGAAGTGAAAGAATATTTTTCTAATTGTTTAAAATTAAATAATTTTTAACGGCCGCAGTAAAAATTTCATGGATACACTGAAATTTTTATTCGTTTATATTTACTAAATTCTAAATAATTTAACAATTTCAGCTCTCTAACTCGCTCTATAGTGTAAACATTTACCTATTTGTATAAAATTTAAAAAAATTTAACTGCCAAGCAAATTAAAATATTAATATTTGTATAATCTTTATTTCGTTTTTTTACAAATTCTACCTCTAAAAATAATTTCAGCTCCGTAGCAAAGTCGGAAATACATAAACCTTGAAAATTTGTTTAAACAATTGCGGATTTTTAGCGGTCGCATTGTTGCACTTTTTAAAGAACAAAATTTCGTATCTCCAGCTCATGTGGAAGTGCCTAAACATTAGTATCCTCCTATATGTTATATTTATGTTACATCCTCCTCCTCTGGAACAGATATACCATTCTATACATAAAGCATACGAGGCTCTAGTGGCCGAATATATAGCGGAATAACTAAATACAAAAATAAATAATGAGCTAATTTCATCCATGTTCACAGATAATATTATAATTGATATTATTTTTGGAGAAATATTCACAGTAGATATTATAGCAATAAACCCTCTCATTGCTTTCCATTCAGGTACAGAGTAATAACTTTGCTATTAACTACATTCCCTAAACTGTGGAATTATTCTTGTATAATATGCCCGATCGATGGTCAGGGCAGTTGTTGTATAAGGGTTATATATATATCTATATATATATCTATATATATATATATATATATATATATATATTCATAAAATGCTACGTATAGAGTATCGCTTTGTACGGGGCAGAAACATGGACGCTAAGGAAAAATGACATAAAACTTTGTAATGTGGCCTTGGAGGAGAAAGCTGAAGATGAAATGGAAAGATAGGATGTAAAACGTTGAAGTACTACGAAGAGTAGGAGTAAAGCGAATGATTATACAGACTATTATAAAGAAGAAGGCAAACTTGGTTGGACATTGCTTGAGGAGAGAGATTATGATCAAAGACGTGTTAGAAGGAAAACTAGATGGAAAAATGGAAAGAGGTAGGAAAAGGTTTCAATTGATAGACGATTTGAAAGGGAAATGATATGTATTATATGAAGAGACAGCGGGAAATAGGAGTATATGGAGAACCAGATTTAACAATCAATAATCGCGGACCTCTCTACGGACAGACTACCTATGATGATGATGACGATGATCATGATAATATATATTTCTCTCGGTAGCTGAAGAAGGAATAACTCCGAAAGCTTCTACGTTTGTAATGTTTCTGTGTTGCTTTAGTGTTCTTTTACGTGTGTCGCTTCTACATCCCCAGTTCCTCGCCAACCTGAAGTCGTCCGATGTGTGAGAGTTCACTGGGCTTCCTCATCCCAGCATCTTGTTGCCATCCATATATCCATTTTACATTTCCTTTTCCGTAAGCTGTTATAAATAAATAAATAAATAATATATATGTATATATATATGTTAAGGTGGTCCTTTTTTAAGTTTTGGTAAACTGGAGGGGGCATGTTTTGAATCTGTTCCATTATGTAAAAAAAATAATTTTGGTAAAATTAGGTTAGTTTTGAATAATATTTAAGGGTCACTACCAAGATCTGAAAAATCGCGATATATCATTACGCTAAACATAGGTGAACTCATTTTTAAATTAATTTAAATTTTAAACTTATTTGAATTGAATTGTGAATTGTAGAGACTTAGTATTGAAAATTGTGATGCAGCATCCATTGGTCAATGTTACGCAATACTGCAATAAATATAACCTTTCTGATGTTCCCCTCAGAAATTCTGCGTAAATTCACTTGCAGGAGCACTCTTTGTGTTATGTAATAGTTCATATCAGGTCTTTTGGAACAAACTAGAACTCTCCAGAACGTTATGGAACCTTTATAAACAATCTGAAACGTTGTAGAAACTTGCGGAACAATTTGGAACTTTCCGGAACGGTCTAGAACCTTCTGAAACAATCTATGTCCTAAACTATATAAGCAGCCCACCTAGTGCAGTCAGTTCAGTTGTCATCAGGCAGCCAAAGAGTCCAGTTCAGCCAAGGGTTTTCTCCCATAAAGTTGTTGTGTAGAGACTCAAGTGAACCTGACTCGTAGGAGATTACAATGCAGTGCACTTCCAGTTTGTACGTTTTGTACTGCGTTCTGCTGAACACCAAAAAATAAACTAATGACAACAGAAGTAAGTTAGCTAATATTTTCACTTTACTTTCAGGTTTACTTTTACTTTTTATTTTAATGGCTTATTTTTTCATTTGCATCTGACTGAAAAGAAAACTGTTCGAGAAAGTGCGACTGTAGCTGCCGAAGCTGCCATTGGGACTTGGGATATAGCACGGATCCCTACTTGGATTCGAAAACACGTAATGGCAGATGTTGAAAAAATCATCCATGACTGGCAGAAGCTGAAGAAAAATGAAAAAAAAAAGAGGAAAAGATCCAACACACTGTTTGAAAAGGAAACTGGTCTCAGTAAGAGCCTCGATGAGCTTTTTGATATTGCACACGCATCCATAATCCATAATCAAAATAGAAGAAGATCGAGAGTTTCTTATGGCTCAGAGGGAAAAAGGGCGGCGAGGAAAGACGGCTGGATTTGACAAGGCTCTAGAACAGCAAGAAGCTAGAAAAAGGGAGCAAGCCAAGAAATATCAAGACCGCTTTGAGAAGAGTGGAAAGGAAACAGAAACCAAACCTGTAACCTTGTGCTCCTCACCCTCCAGCAGTGATTCTGAGGAAGTGAAACGGGATAGTCATCAGAGTAGTGAACCTGATGAACTGGAACACGCATCTCTTAGAGAACCTTCTCGAAAATGGGGAAGGAAGCACTTTATTACACCAGGCTTGGCAGCTGTGCTGGATCGTAAAAAGGTGAGGGACAGTAAAGCCACTGCGCTGCTTTATGCTGCTGGAGAAAGTCTTTAGCAAGACATGTACAAATTCGCAGTAAATCGTTCCTCAATTCGTGTAAGTCGCATTCAGCTATGGGAAGCAACAGCTAAACAAATAATCTCTCAATTTAATCCAACAGTTCCGCTAGTTGTGAATTGGGATGGCAAACAGCTGCCAGATCATACTGGAAAGGAAGTAGCTGATCGTCTTCCTATTTTAGTCACAGGTGACGGACTAGAACAACTGCTCGGTGTTCCAAAAATTGCAGCTGGAATTGGATTGAAAATGGGCAAAGCTGTTGTTGAAATCTTGGACCTGTGGAATCTAGCAGAGAAAGTGAAAGGAAAGTTTTTTGACACTACTGCGTCAAATACTGGAAGAAAAAATGGAGCATGCCTTTGGATTGAACAGTAATTAGACAAGAACCTTCTCTACATTCCTTGCAGGCACAACATATTGGAGCTGGTACTGAAATCTGTCTTCTCTGTCATCGTACGTCCATCAGCGAGCCCAGAATTACTAATCTTCAAGCTATTTCAAGCTCATTGGGTGTTAATGGGAAAGTCCGAATACAGAACTGCACTTCATGATGATTTCACTGCCAGCGCTGTTGCCGATATTAAAGACGAAATAATCACTTTTGCTACAGACCAACTGAACCAGTAGCAACCTCGCGATGATTACAGAGAACACCTGGAAATCTCTATCGACTTTCCTGGAAGTGAACCTTCTCGTGGAGTTAGATTTCTTGCTCCTGGTGCAATGTATAAGGCTCGATGGATGGCCAAAGCCATTTATGCTATCAAACTGTGGATGTTCAAATAACAGTTTCCATTGAAGACAAAAAACGAAGCTGGGATAAGGGACATAGCAATTATTGTTGTGAGATTCTATTTGAAGGCGTGGTTTCAAGCTGCACTTCCAACTGCTGCGCCTTTAAATGACCTGATGCTATTGAAGGACCTCCAACAGTACAAGACTACAAACTCAATAGTTGCCAACGCTGCTCTGGAGAAGCTTGCTCGTCATCTGTGTTACCTCAGCAAAGAGCTGGTTGCCCTTGCTTTCTTTGATAAAAAAGTATCATTAGATACAAAAACCAAATTGATTCAAGCTCACCAAAATGATGGTAATGAGGACCAATCAAAGAGAGTGACTGTTGATCTGGATAGCATCTTGGAGAAAAATTTTGTGTCAGCCAAAATTTTGCATCAGGTCTATCAATTGCATTAATGATACTGCAGAAAGCGAAGTTGCCCTGATCGAGGAATACAATTGATTACACACCCAGGGTGAGCAGCAAAAGCAATTTCTTCTGCAGGTTGTCAGCGATCATCGGAGTAGGTATCCTGACTTTGCGAAAGGAACGTTTGCCAAAAACAATTAATATACCACTGTGTCAGTATTGTTATGTTCATCATGTGACAATGTAGCATGGAAATTACCAACCCTATATTTTATATGCTTTGTACTGTATTGCATATTGTTTAAAATAAAGAAAACTAAATGTTTCAAACTTTGGTAGCAACCTCTAAATTTCATTTAAAATTTACTAAATTTTGGGAATATTATTTTTTTAAGTATTGGAACAAAATAGGCTGGTGCCTCTACTCAAAATAATAAGTTTGTTTTTCCCAACATTATATGGACCACCCTAATATCATTATATATCGACGTTTCTTACAGAGGAGGAGGAGGAGGATATAACATACTAGTAGTTGGTAATTGCATTCTGCAAGCATATCATCTCAGCATAAAAAACACTCATTTTTCAAATTTCATCATTACAAATATTTTTTTAATTCTAAATATTTCTCCTCCGGAGCGATTTTCGCTTTTCCCTTATGTAAAAATAATAGATTAAAAAAATCCCAAAACTTGGCAATTTTATGAATTTTATACTTTCTCCATTATGGGGTACTAATGCTACACATTTCTGCCAATATTTAAAGTTGTAGTACTTCTAGAAGTGAAATAATATTTTTGCAATTGTCTAAATTTTAAACATTTTTAACGGCCGCCGCAATATGTTTATGGAGAGATTCAAATGTTTATTTGTGCAAATACACTACTCCGTATAAAAATTGAATATTTCAGCTTCCTAGCTCATCCCGTAATGTCTAAACAGTTATCTATTTGTTTTAAATTTTAAGAATTTTTAACTGCCAAACAAATTAAAATATCAAAATTTATATAGTTCTTATTTATTTTTTTTACGAATTCTACTTTTTAAACAAAATTTCAACTCCGTAGCGCATGCGAAAGTAAATAAAACTTGAAAATTTGTTTAAATAATTGCGAATTTTTAGCGGCCGCATTGTTGCACTTTTTCAAGATTTTCGTTTTTTCTAGTCGGTTTTGCATAAAATCCTACCTAAGAAAAAATTTCGAATCTCCAGCTCATCAGCAAGTGCCTAAACATTAGTATCTTCCTATATGTTATCATTATATATAGACGTTTCTTACAGAGGAGGAGGAGAAGGATATAACATACATGCATTCTGCAAGCAGAGCATGTCACCTTGAAAAATCATTCATTTCTCAGACAGGTATTTCATCATTACAAATATTTTTTTAATTTTAAAGATTTCACCTTCGCAGCGATATTCGTTTTTCCCTTATGTAAAAATAATAGATTAACAATCCTCAAACTTTGCAATTTTAAGAATTTTATGCTTTCACCAATATGGGGTACTAATGCTACACATTTATGCCAAATTTTAAAGTTGTAGCATTTACCTTCTTACCTGCACCCTTTGTCCCGCGTTTTACGTAGGCCTCACCAGCAATCCGTTAAACATCCGAATGATCGGTCACCGGAATAGCGTTTCTCTCAGACGCCCCCTCCCAGTTGCATTACACGCCAATACCCACAATGTCCCCTTCAATAGTTGCTACAATGTTAGGATTATTCGCGCTTTACCCTATGACACTCCTGCCCCCCTTCTCCGACACTGGGAACTAGCACATATCCATCTTCTCGACTCTTTCTCTCCGCCTGGCCTCAACCTCCGCTAACCCTATTAGCCCCCTTACAATGTCTCCTTGTTACATTGTAGTTATTCGCACTTTCCCTTACCACACTCCCTCTTTATTGGCTATCCACCCCTCCTACTCCCCACCTCCTCCAATCATCAACCTTCCCACATCACCCTGTCATTCCCCGCCCAGTGTGTCACTTTACGTTACTCTTTCGCTGAAGAAGGGCATAGGCCCGATAAGCTTGCGTGTGTTTTTGTGTTCGTGTGTTTTACGTGTCACTTCGACGCCCCCAGCAGCCTGCCAGCTTGGTCCTCAACATGGTAAGTGTCCGCTGGGCTTCCCTTAACACCTTGTTGCCACCCTCATCACTACCTTTTCTTTTCCTTTAGTTTATATATATATATATATATATATATATATATATATATATATATATATATATATATATATATACACACCACCTATACACCTCCCGTGTATAGGACGCAGGGTGGTTTATGGTCTAAAATTCTCGGAAAGTTCAATGTACCCTTATGAAGGACGCATATATATTTTAGTAAATTGGGACACTCCCAGGCATGGGCGGAATTATCTCTCGCTAGGCGTAAATGCGTGTACAAAGGGCCCAAAGCAATGAATTTCCTGTAATTAAATGTGCGTCTGTTTTATACGAATAGACTATCTACGTTAAAATTTCATTTTTCCTTTAATGAAAACTGTATTTATAGCTCGTTCCGCATAAAATCTTTCGTTTTTATGATACTGTTATGTACAGCTTTATTAGTTTTCATAATATTACAATAAATTCTTTGTTCTTTATTTATCTAAGATATTAGTTTTTTTGTTTGGAATATAATCAAATACCATTGTATATGACGCTCCTAATTTTTTAACCCAAAGATTTTGGAAAAGTACTTTCTATATTCGATTATTTATTCTATGTATTATAAATTCACCTTTTACAAAAAACTTCTATTTATACGCTCATTTGATTAAAAATAAAGGTTTTAATTTGTCTTTCAAAATTTTCTGAATTTTGGGTACGTTTTTGCTTACATCGTACAATAACTACGACCTCTGCCGAAAATAATATGCGAAATATTTAGCGTCTCTTTTTAAATATAATCCCATTAAAAGAAATATATATTTCCTTTGTTTTGAAAATGCAGGGAATAAATCCAAAAGACGCTTTTTCATTACAAAATAAAATATTCTTCTTCTTTTATAACGTTGTCTTTCCTAATAGCGCCATTCATCTGTGACTCTTTTTATCTCTCTCTCTTCCTTCCTCTCTCTCTCTCTCTCTCTCTCTCTCTCTCTCTCTCTCTCTCTCTCCTCTCACTCATCCGGCTTTGCTCAAGTATTTATACCCAAAGATAAAGTGTAATTACGATCCCCTCTTAGCTTCAGTTATAAGGAACGAGTTTCATATGTTATCAAATAATGCAGTTATGTAGGTAGAGGAAAACGGATTCTTGTGCTTTGTCTTCAGCAATGTTATCATGATTATTATAAAGACTTTTGCTGATTTTGTTTGATCATGTCTAAGTGCTGCGATTATTTTGGCTAATATATACATGTTGAGTAATCCTGGTGTATTCATTCCTTAAAAGAATAGTATTTATATCAATTTATATTAAAAAATTTCAATTTATTTTTTGACTTTATCCGTGTTTGCTTACAATAGTGAATACAAATAATTATTAATCTGAGAAAATGTGATGATTAAACTTAGATTTGATATAATGTACGCTTACGAGAATGACATATAGGTTCTATATTTCCCCAGAAAGACTTAGTACTAATTATTGAAAATTTTCGCAATTACAAAATTATTCAATTTTTTACTATACGTAGGTCATTCTACTTTCATATTCTAAGGAAAATGAGTGTATGAAAATCACAATTCGCGGAAACATGTAAAAAAGAATGAACAAAAGAAAAATCACTTCAATTCTCTCGAATATGAGAAATTGCTCATATGAGAGTAATTTCCACGTATCCAAGCATATGCATATATTTGGGAATGGGAATTTGCTGAGACGAATTCTTTAGAAACAAAAAACTTGCAGATAAACCGATCCGTGTAGGCGTCGTTGTCTATACCGTCCAAGTGGCGACCGATGCCTCCTCCCTAATTCCCTCCCTCCCTCCACATTCCTACTGCTCTCCCCTAATTTCCCTTAACCCCCTTAATTCCCCCTCCCCCTAAATTCCTCCTCTTCCCCCTAATTCCTCCTCCTCCCCCTTAATTCCCCTTCCCCCTTAATTCCTCCCCAAATGCCTCCTCCCCCTTAATTCCCCCTCCCCTTAATTCCCCCTACCCCAAATTCCACCTCCTCGGACTAATTCCTCCTCCTCCTCCTTAATTCTCCATCCCCCCTAATTCCTCCTCCTCACTCTTAATTTCTCCTACTCCCTTTAATTCCCCCTCCCCTTAATTACCCCTCCCCTTAATTCCCTCTCCCACTTAGTTCCACCTCCCCCTTCCCTCCGCCTAAAAATCCCTCTCATCGCTCCTGCAATTCTCATCTTCATAGCAGCGAAACCTAGTAAAGACGGTTTTTCTCAGATAGGGAAGGGATCTTTTACTTAAGAGACAAGTGGAACCTTTAGATAATTCAACCCCAAAAAAATGGACTAGGACCATAAATTATCATTTGATTTAAATATATACTGCATAGATTGAGTGCAGTGATAGAAAAAATAAATAACCCAATGCAATGTACAGGTATTGCAGAAAATAACCTCAAAGCCCCAATGGTGCCATTTCGATATAAATTTTAAAAAATGTAAGAAATTGAATTATAAATTTTTCTCACTGAGGTGTTTTTGCCAACATGAAAAAAAAATCATAATTTTCTCCTGAAGAATAAAAATTTGGGGCTAAAAGGGCTAAAGGAATGACAGGGTAAGGAGGAAGACGGGGGTCTTTGACGTAATTAGATGAGTAAAGGCGCTCATAGAGCAGTGGGCGGGTCATATTACAAGGAGAAATGATCGGCAATAGACGTATAGTGTCATCGAATGCATCCCAATGAACATCAAGAGACCGAAAATAAGACCAAAAGACAGATGGGACTGAGAGCTTGTAAGGTTCTTAGGGACAACATGGAGGAGGGAGGCAGTTAATAGGAAAAACTGGAAGAGTCTAGGTGAGTCCTTCATCCGTCAATGGATTGAAAAAGACAGATGATTATGATATATATGTATGTTTATTTTATGTATGTGTGTGTGTTAGTATATGCATGTGTGTATGTACGTGTACGTGGTGTATTCATGATCCTTCAGTAGCGTCGTGGGGCGTGTTGTAATTCGACATTTATTGATCCCTAACGAATTTCCTTAACTTTTCACATTATAGCATAATTATTGCCAGGTTTGACTGTTATCTGCCCGTTCTTCATCCAATAAACCTTCCCTTCTCGTTCAACAACATCTCTAACGATGGTTTTGAACATAAATTTTCTAGGCAGGAGATTTAGTCAATTAAAAGATGATATTAATTGAATATTCTTTTCTAATAAAATAAAAGTTTCTATTCAAACGAGGGATACTTCCTCTCGTCCAATACTTTTGCCGTTCCGATTTCCTTTTCGCACTCGACCCTCTAGTTCTCAAAATACAGAATACTAGGAATCGGTTTGTGAAGGCGTCGGGACAGTTATAATTGGATATAAGATTGTCAATAGCCGAGGGTGAGCTCCAATTTACAAAAATACATTTTTGAAACAGAATTAAACAGGCTTCATAGATGTAAACTTAAATTCGTTAATTGATAGTAGCTCATTAACTTTGGGTAAGATTAATAAAGGTGAAATACTCCTTTAGACAAACAATTAGAGGGTTACAACACCCAATGCATTTCGCCCACAAGGTGGGCATCGTCAGGGGTAAAACCTGTTTCAACAGTGACTAGGAGCCAACTGCCAGGTTTGAAACGAAAAGTATTAAGAAGACGACCGAGAAACAAGTGAATTGAATTTTTCGATGAAAACTCCAAAAATTATATCCGACAAGCTTGTTCAATACAAATCCAACACAACTTGAACAAATTAAATAAGTCTCATCCTAAAAACTATTCCAAAACCATGAAACAACTCAGAGATAAAGATTGTTTTTACATTAAGGCTGACAAGGGCCATAAAATAGTGATCATGGATAAGACACAATACTTTGACAACGTCCAAATTATGTTGAACAATGGACCTTACATTAAACTCAAGAAGAACCCATTAAATTCCATGATTCAAAAAACTAAAGACATTACTAAAGGATGTAATACCATCATTGATAATAAATTAAGCCACAAGTTAAAAATTTGAAACCCAAACATATCAAAATTGTACTGTTTTCCCAAAATACATAAAGATGACAAAGCCATGAGACCGATTGCATCAGGAATAAATAGCCCAACCTATAACTTGACCAAATGGCTTAATAGTGAATTTAAACAGATGTCCTTTCCTGACAAACACTCTGTTAAAAATACCTATGACGTGATAAGTAAACTAAAAAACATTAAAATAGTCTGAGATTTGGTCTCCTTTGACGTTAAAAGACTCTTCCCAAGTGTACCTCTGGAAGAAACATCCCAAATTTTAAAATCATTGTTACTAAAACAAAATTTTTCTGATGAAATTGTCTTCGAATATTTACGACTTACTAATTTATGCATGTCACAGAACGTTTTTTTATTCAAAAATGAAATTTACAAACAAACACAAGGCACTTCTATGGGAAACCCTCTATCTCCTTTTTTAGCCAACATTTTCATGTCCTCTTTTGAAAACGATTGCAAAGAAAAATTTCATTACTTTCCAGATATATGGTTGAGGTACGTGGATGACACATTCACAATCTTTGATTTAAAGAAACAAAATGTAGATGAATGTGTTAATCAGTTAAACAACGTATATCCTTCAATTAAGTTCTCTTAGGAACTTCAAGAAAACAACACCTTGCCATTTTTGGACTTGCTTATCATAAATAATAGAAAACACATTGAGTTTGACATTTTTAGAAAACCTACACATACTGATAACTTTATTTCTAACAACTCCTTTCACCCTATGAACCAAAAAATAGCTGTTTCAATTTTTAACACACAGATTATGTAACATCCCCCTCAATAAAATCAGATATGCAAAGGAACTTAAACACATAAAACAAATTGCCACTAAACTTGGATACGATAATAATTTAATCAGTAAATTAGTGAGAAAACATAACTTTAATAAAACCTTGTCCAATGCCACTTCCCTCAATTTAGACAACAAAAAAGAGGACAAATATGTAAAATTGCCTTATTTTCCACCATTAAACAGAGGCTTGAACAACATTTTTAAACATAAGAATTATACCATAACATATACAATTCCTTATAATTTGAAAAATTTACTGGGCAGTACAAAAGACACAACAGAATCTTTGAACAAGTCCGGTATTTATAAAATACAATGCTCACACTGCGACAAAAAGTACATAGGACAAACAAGAAGGAAACTAATAACACGCTTCAAGGAACACATGGCTCACTATAAATATAATCGTTTTGAAAAATCAAGCGTTGCCAACCACATCTTTGAAACAGGTCATAGTATACACGTAAACGATTTAACATTGATAACTTCAGCCAATAACTCACTAAACTCGTTAGAAAACCTTCACATTTACAAAAACCGCGATACACTTATGAACACGGACACAGATTTCAACAAGACCCTATACAAATTGACAGATTTAAACTACACACACGCCGAAAAATCTTTCCGCGTTTCACTTGTTTCTCGGTCGTCTTCTTAATACTTTCCGTTTCAAACCTGGCAGTTGGCTCCTAGTCACTGTTGAAACAGGTTTTACCCCTGACGATGCCCACCTTGTGGGCGAAATGCATTGGGTGTTGTAACCCTCTAATTATTTGGCTAAAGGAGTATTTCACCTTTATTGAATTCGTTATATAAATGGAATCGTTATTAAGTATATTTGAATCTCAACTAATCTGTTTATCACCTTCTGCTTAACAAATACATATTTCATTATAATTCCCAAGTGTGTCTTTGTTTCGCCTTAATCCTAGTACTTGCGGATGAAATATGAGCTATAATTTTGAACACTCGCAGAAATTCGAATTTAATAATATAAAAAATCTAAAATCATTGAAAATTTGCCCTGCCTAGATTTCATAAACGTTTTTTTACACTTTATTAACACTGTAACGAGTGTTGATTTCTTTTTAATTTCCCTTTCATTTTATTTGAAGCAAAATATGAATTGGATACTATCCGTGATGTAAAAGGGCCATTCGTTGTTCCAAGCAGGTTTTAAAAATGTTCATAAATGGCGTAAAAACTAGTTTTAATTTTATTTGTACTGTATTCGTTTAAGCTGTATTAAAATATCAAAATTGTTCATTATAGCTATTATAATTTAACATATAGCTTCAACTTTTTTACTACTCAACATATATGTATTAAATAAGTTTATATTATTATATTCGCGTAAGGCTTCGGAGAAAATTTATGTAACCGAAAACCGAACAGCACACGAAAATTTTAACTGGCGGCAGTATATTTTTAGGAAATTATATTATAATTGCGTTACGTAACTTAGCCGGCCCTTTGTTAATCTATAAAAGAACAGTGGGTTTATTTAAGAAAACCTTACCATTTTTATCAGTATCGGTGTATATGTGTGTTGAGTTAGAATAAGTATGATCATATTTATATTCAACATGGATTCTTCGTTAGTGCTTGTTTCAAAAGTAAAAAATTTATAGGAAGGTAGTAAAATTTAAAGACTGGTTTTATTGCACGTATTATGTTATAGTGATTTCGCAACAGGAATATTGTCTTTCCATTCGTAAAGTCCCTGAAAATTAACAAACGGTTCACTAAGATCTCTCTTTAAACTGCAACCCATCATGTTTTCTTTCTCTCTAGCATCGCTAATTAAATTTTAAATGTATAGCCTGAGGACTTGTAGCTTCCAATGAGTGTAAAGTATGTTTCATTTTCTTAATAACATGGAATAATTAAATTTATCTTTGAATATTGATCCATCATCGTTCGTTTTATGATATTAGAACATTTCTTACTAATAAATAAAATATTGTCACATTATTAGTTGTCGCTATATAAAGATCAAATATATCCACAAGTTTATAAATTATAGTAACATATCTTACAATTATATACAAATTTACGAAAACCAAAGTATAAGATAACATGGAGCATTCCATGTCAACCGGACCATGAATGAATGTTTACCAAATTAAGATATGTTGCAGGGATCGTAGAGCTGTACGTTTGGTAGAAACAATTTTCCCCTGTAAGGCGTGGTTGCCTATCAATAAGGTATAATTTTTTTTAAATAATTGGAATGATTGTATACTGTTAAGAGCGATAAATCAGTTAATTATATAAATTAATCAGTAAGGAAAATTAAAGTATTTTATAGACTTTTTAATGCGCTTTTACGTAATTTAACATGCGTTGAGCTAACTTGTAATTTTCAACAAGAAATTTGACTCTAAATTATAAATTTATATTTTATCAAATGTATAACCATTTTTATTTTCATCAAATTCTCTTAAAAGTAAGCTCAACATGTCTTCATTGTAGTCACAAAATACCAATATGGAGGTATTTGCCGTTGGATTGCTACAAGGTAATAAAATATTCACGTGCAGAAAACGGAATGCGCTGCTTCTCATGTTATCGGCTGAATTGCTAAATGGTAATTAGTATTCCTAAGCAGAAAATTCTTGATTCTTTCACCCAAATCGTAGATATAGAGAAAGACTACAATGGAATTTGGTGCCTCAAGAACTATCGTAAGAATGGCAAGAGAATTGGTTTCTAGGAATGGAATATTGGCATCACCGAACCCTAAACCCGGAAAGACACTGCCCCAAGAGACTGCTGCTCTAGTGAGAGCTTTTTATGAAAACGACGAAAATAGTCGTCTATTGGCAGGTGCAAAGGACTCTGTCTCTGTGAATATGAACGACGGAAAAAGAGTAAACCTTCAAAAAGACTTGTTTTGGCAACCTTAAAGAGCTATATTGTCAATTCAATCTACGTTAACAAAACTTTGCTGTTGGATTTTCAAAGTTTGCCCAGTTACCTCCGAACGGATATAGTAGCATTCATTCCGTTTGCATTTGCGTGATCCATCAAAATGTCAAACATATGTTAGAGGCTTGCAACATCTCGTAACTAACCGAAATGACTGACACAACTCTAAATCCTACCTCCAGCTAACTATGTGCGCTTATCCAACGGCAGAACGCCATTTAGGATTTTGTCATCACTCTCCGCGTACGTCGCATGTTGCAGAACACCTGGAAGCTCAGCTTGATGAAAACGAAATTTACACTGTAGTATACAGAGTTTGGCAGACAAAAGATCATGCAACACTTAAAACAGAGATCATGGATTCCAATGACTTTGTTCAGGACTTAAATGAAAGACTTGCCTTACTTAGAAAACATGATTTCATAGCTAAAAGGCAAGCACTATAGCTGGCACACAGAAAGGACACATTAAAAGATGGATTCTGTGGAAAATTATGAATTTGTAGCGCAAGACGCATCTCAACCATTCCACTTGAACAAAGAACAAGTATCCGTACACACTGCTGATCTGAACTTCAAGGAAGGGAATTAGCTAAAGCAAATGAGTTTTGCCATACTATCGGAAAATCTCTCCCACGATACAGCTGCCGTCTACGACTGCCAAAATAAAATAGTAAAATATCTGAAACAATGCTTCCATCCTAAAAAGATTGTTTATTTTACTGTCGATGCTTCCTAACATAATAAGAACAGATACAATTTTGCAAATCTACTTAAACACGAAGAAGACTTCTCCATACGCGCCGAGAGGAATTTCCATCCACAGCCCATCGAAAAGGGCCTTGTGATGGGGTCGGAGGAAATCAGAAAAGACTTGCAGCTCATGACAGGCTGCAGCTTCCAGCAAATTTGCAGATTCTATCTTCTCTGGCTCTGTACAATTGGGCACAAGGAAACATTACCAACACAGTCATTTTCTAAAGCAGCAAGGCAGATCACACGGCAGCAAGACTGTTTCTTCACAATCGATTTGATCAAGCAAACGTAGTGCCATACACTCACGAGCAACATGCTTTTATTACAACGACAGTTCTTATCAATAGGTACTCTTTTTTACCTCGTGGCTTCCTGTTTCCAGAACAAAATAATCGAAAACAGTGACTTCTTGGTGTGTGATAATATTTATAAAATCTAACTAACAACATTTATTTTTATTACGACACTTTTTCACATTTTCACTGCCTGTTATATTCTTTCTTTCTGTTATTAGTTCTTTTTTCTTTCTTTTCTGGAAAGTGGTTTCCATCCAGCCGACAATACCGCCCCCATAGCAAACAATCGCATTCCGTCTTCTGCAAGGGAATACTTATTACCTTGTAGCGATGCAACGGCAAATACCTCCCCATTGGTGTTTTGCGTCAACAATGAAGACATGTTGAGCTTACTTTTAAGAGGTTTTTGATGAAAATAAAATGCTCACACTTATGATAAAATATAAATTTATATTTCAGATTCAAATTACAAGTTAGCTCAACGCATGTTAAATTATGTAAAGAGCATTAAAAACTCTATAAAATACGTTAATTTTCCTTATTGATTAATTTATATAATTAACTGATGTATCGCTCTTAACAGTACAATCATTCCAATAATTTAAAAAAATTATACCTTATTGATAGGTAACCAAGCGTTACAGGGGCGAACTGTTACTACCTAATGTACAGCTTCACGAGCCCTGCAACCATTTCAATTTGGTAGACATTCATGACAAAGAGGGAGAAAAGTGGTCCGGTTGACACGGAATGTCCCACATACAGACAGTAGCTTTTAATCAATTACTGTTTTCGCATAAGCTTAATTTGTGAAACTGGGGCTCCTGGCACTCGATAGACTGGTAGATGGAAAGATCTGCTCCTGAATATATAAAATCCACTTGAGAAAGGCCACCTACTCGAGTTGGAAAAAGTGCAGCGCTGGGCAACATGGTTCTTGAAATAAATTTCTGATGCTATGCATAACGTTACTTTATTATTAAAGAATTTGAGATGGGGGAGGGGAGAGAAAGAGGGGAACCTGGGAGCCGTCGAATGGGTGCAGGAAAACGGAGCGCCAAAATCTTTGAAGGTTGCCCAATAAAGAGGGTCACAATTTTGCGAACTGATATTTTTAGCAGCGGAATTTCCAGGCCAGATTTTTAGACGAAAGCATTATTGTCAGCGAAATTTTTTGAAATTTTTGGCAAAGGTTTTCTACACGGCGGAATTTTAGGGTCGGATTCTTCTGCCCAATATACATTTACGCAGATTCCTTTAAGCTGCTGATTTTTTTTACGATTGTGCGCAATTGCGAGAGTGGGTTTGGTCGCATTCAAGTGTGCACTCGTCCGTACCTGCGTTAGTACACGCTTACCGCATTCTAGATTTAGACTTCTACAGAAAAATAGATCAGAAATCTAAGCTGAGGAAGTATTAGCACCGCACCAAAGTCCGCGCACAACGTGGTAGTTTTCAGAATATTATGTAGAAGTTCTTAAGAAAAAGCAAACATAGGTCTCATCTGTGGCAAACTTCGTTTCCGTTGATTCGAAATTGATGCTATATATAGCATAATTTACGTCTTTTTTAATTTTTAATTGTTATATTTTGTTTGGCAATCCCCCTTCACTTCCAGTAACGTAATAAAAATCACAAACAATTGAAATGCCGAAGAACCCCAACGCACAAGGAAGCACCAATCAAAACTTCGGATGACTTATTCATTCTCCATTCTTCCTCGTCCGAGTATAGTTGGAATGCGTCTAATTAACGACACCGTACTCTAAAACCAAACCTGAATTTCTTGTCTCGTAAACAGAAGGAGTCGTTATTCCAAAAGTTTTGACAAAAGACGGCGCAGTTAAAGCAAGAAGAAGAAGAGCTGTGAGGAAGAGCGAGGGTGAGAGGAGAGGAAGAGGGATGGGAAGAGCGAGGGAGGAAGGGAGGGGGAAGGGGGATGCGAGCGAATCCGCGCAGGAGACTGAGTTTGACAGCCACGTAGAGGTCAAAGGCCGAAGCCGTCAGACAGACGCGGACCGCTCGCCCTCGTTCCCGTTTTTGTATCTTTATTTCCATGTCATTCTCTTCTGAGGGAAATTAAGAATGTTCTGATAACTCTCACTTCCATTTCGCCGACGTTAAAAAACTCGAAGAGCAACATCTTACGCGGAGACGACGGCTGCGATCGACTGCTGACCTCTAGCGAGCGTGCGTCGCGTGTATTGGGGTGCGGCACGGAGAAGGCGCGCACCGCAAGGGCGGCTTCGCGGTTCCAATGGGGTGCGAGATGGTCCCCTTGCCACGCGAGATGCGCTCCAAGCGCCCGGATCCATAAAATAACAAGCTTCCAATTACATCCCTCCGATGTTTTTTCGTCCGAATACGTGAAATCGCTCCCCATTCACTCTCTCCTCTTTTCCAATCTATCTTTCCTTCTCTCGCTCTATCTCTCTCTCTTTATCTCTCTCCTCCACTCCCAGACTCTTTCCAAGAATTTCTCCGCATCGATTTCCTTGCGCCACCTATGCCCATGTTCGCGGCAAAGCCCGGACCTCTCGGTATGTTCGCTCGGAGCCTGCTCTCAATTAAACTTTGGGAATTTAGATTTCTCTTGCTCTCCACCTCTTTCCAGGAAGCCCTCTGCCCTTTCATAGAAAACCTATTCTTGGCTGTGTACGCGGTTCGGAGGAGTTGGTGGATGGGAGGATGAAGATGGGGTGGGATGGATGAGGATGGGTTGGGGAGGATGTGGTGGTAAGGAATGGGGAGAAGATTAGCTGGTGCTATTTTCTCATCGAAGAAGAAAACAATCGTTTTGAAAAATTGAATGGTAGGGAAACTTTCGAACTTTTGAGTAACTGCGAAAGTTTTCTGTGTCTTTGCGGTAGAAATTTTTATGGTTTAGTCTTTTTCAGATCTGACACCTGAAGAGAAATCCAAGAAAAATTGATGTAATTTGGACATTTTGAAAATTCGGCAATTTTGTAAATTATTAATACTGCAGCGAAACAGAATTTCCTAGTAAAATGTTCGTATAATCATTTATTATTATTATTCACATTAACGCTACAATTGGGAGTAGGTCCCGGTGGCAGCGGATCTCCATCACAACTCAATGCATAATACCCAAATTACATAATAAAAATTGGGTTTACTTAATACAAAAATAGAAGCTTTTTGATACCATTTCCTATACAATAGATACTACTTCTTAACTTCAAGTCACAGGAACTCTGGTCACAAAAGCATAGGTACCACTTAATACATAATGCCCAAATTACATAATAAAAATTGAATGTACTTAATACAAAAATATAACCTTTTTTGATAGTAGTTCCTTTACACTATATACAACTGCCTGACTTCAAGCCATAGGAACTCTCGTCACAACAGCTTAGCTACAAACTACAACATGTTTCATTTGTTATTTGTCCATATAATTACAAAAATTTCAAATAAGTAAATAATCTTCTTCATAAATTTAAGAAAAGTCTACCTTAATTTGACATTAGATAGTTATTTGGAGTATTGTGATTAAATTATAACCCTACTATGTTTATTTACAATAATTAACGCCGCTTGGTGGCGCAAGTCCTATAAAAAACTAAATAAAATACTAACCTACAAATACTAATATTAAATATTAAAGTTCTTAACAATTTTACTTTTAATTGCTTTCTCGGTTTGAGGAGAGGGCGTAAGAAGTTCTTCAGGTAATTCATTCCAGTCCAATGCTGTTCTATTGAAAAATGAATATTTACCAACATCTTTTCTTCGAACGTTTGTACGAACTTTACACGAGTAATCATTTTTACTTTTAAATGTAGGGGTTCTAATCTTAAGTTTTAGTTCTTTCCAGGCCGGTTTACCGGTATACATTCGATAGAAACAAACTAACCTTTTCACTTTCCTCCTCTTTTCTAAAGTTTCCCACTCATGCTCTTTTAACATATCCGTTACACTATCCTCTCTTCCAAAACGACCCATAACAAACCTGGCTGCCTTTCGCTGAACCATTTCCAATTTATTATTATGTATTCTGTCATGAGGATCCCAGACTCCTGAAGAATATTCCAATATAGGCATTACTATTGTTTTTTATGCTAATTCTTTAGCTTTTTTACTGTTATGTTTTAAATTTCTCATAACAAAATTAAGTGTCTTGAAACCCTTTGAAACTATACATTCTACCTGAAGACCCCATGCTAAATCTTTCGCAATATCTATTCTCATCGTCATCATGCTTCCTTGCATCCTTTCTTCTTCTTTTATCTTTCCAATTTATTCCTATTTTGTTTAAAATACCCAGCATTTTATCCCATTTTACTCGGTCAGCAGCTTTCTCCCAATCTACAAAACAAAATGCACACCTTTATTGACTTCTAGCGCTCTTTCTATCATCTTTCTCATACATCCTATAGCATCTCTAGTCCCTCTTCCTCTTCTGAAACCAAATTGATTATCTTGCAGCTCCTTTTCTATTTTACATTTAATTCTTTTGGTCATTATTTTGGTTTGAACTTTAGCTTACGACCCCAAAACCTTAAGAACGTCCACTGGTATATCATAACTCCCAACAGTCTTCCTTGTTTTCATGTCATCAATTGTTCTTTTAACTTCAGACTCGAGAATACTTGGTCTTAGCTGATCTTTTTCCACATCTTCTTTTTCATTTAATTCAATATTTCTTGGCTTTCCTTCTTTGTCATACAGCACCTCAATGTATTCTTTTTAGACATTTTTTACATTGTCTGACTCTGAGACAATTTTACCTCTTTTGTTCATGATTCCTTTACGTCCTATCTTTCTTGCCTTTTTATTGAATAGCTCCCTTGCTTTGCTATACATGAGGTCTGTTTCACAAATTCTTTCACACTCGACAATCCCCTTGCATTTCTCATTTATTCACTATTCTCTGGCTTTATATGTTTCCCTACTTAAATCATTATTTAACTCCTTGTATTTTCTTTGGCCTTCTTCAGTGTTTATGTTCTTCCACCTTCTCCGCTCTTCCATTTTTGCAGCATGACTCCTGTGATCCAGGGTTTTTTATATCTTCCACTCGTTATCTTTCCTAACTTCTTTTCCATTATATCTTTAATGTTGATATGGATGTATCTCCTCTCCTCATCTACATTCTTCCTATTTTCTTCAGCTCTCTCCCCCAACCTTTCTTTCAGCTCAGTCATGATAGCCTCCTTGTTTTTAAGGCGTTCCTCTAAGTTCCATTTCTTGTTAACTCTTATGTTTCTCTTAACGCTCTTCAGTCTACATTGTGTATTTGCCACCAAAAGGTTGTGGTTGGAATCGATATCAGCCCCTGGTAGTGTTTTCACATTTTTTGCTTTTTCATTTTATATTATCAACCTTCGGTATTTGTATCCTTTCCATATAGTAAGGAAAATTTCTCTTTTCCCTTTTCATAAAGAATAGAATATGCTTGCTTTTCTTAACGTTAATTTTCATTTTATTTGAACATACCCAAGACATCAGCTTATCTATGTCCCTCTGCAGTAAACCTCTGTCATTTCCATCTTAATGACTCGATAAATGATGCAGTCGTCTTCGAAAAGTCTCACTTTGGAGGATATTTGACTTGGTAAATCATTTATGTAGATTAAGCATAATGACGGTCCTAAAACGCTTCCCTGAGGGACACCTGAGGTGACATCTATTTCATCGGATAAACTATCTCCTATCCTAACCCTTTTTTTTCTATCTGATAGAATGGTTTTTATCCATCGCACTACCCTCATGTCTATTCCTAGCGTAAACCTTAGTCAAGGGTAAATCATGAGGTACTACATCAAATGCTTTCGTTAGATCTATCACTATACCTTCCGCTTCCTGGCTATTGTCTAATTTTTCTGGAATATCTTCACATAACCCTAGAAACTGGAGCTAGCAGGAATGACCCTATCTGAACCCGGCCTGTCCTTCAAATATCATACAATTATTTTCTAAAAACATTTGTATATAGTCTGCCAGACATTTTTCGGTGATGAAATCGATGACTTCCTTTGAAGACGAACACAACGTGGTAAAGGGTCAGGAGAGCTCCATAAAGAAGGAATCATTGGCATCTCTCGAGGAACGATTCGATTCCTTACATCATAAATAACTTTGCGATATTAAACTCATCTTAGGGCGCTTAGATACCCTCAACATTCTGCAGGAAGTGTTCGATGACCGATTTTATGCCCTGAAGCAATATTCGAGAAGGACCCTCCTTCTGATCCACGGCATCCCAGAAAAAGATCTTGAGGACAATCTCCAAGTCGCCGGCGAATTCTTCAGAGAATATCGAAGTGTTAAAGTCGAGCCTACGATGCTCTCATAGCTCATCGCATTGGGCCTCATAGGAGAAACTTCGAATTTCCCCGCCCTATCATTGTGCGCTTCCTGTCTTATCAAGATAGGGAAAAAGTATGGAGAAATTAACGCGAGCTGAAGGGAAATGGATTTCTAGTCACCGAGTTCCTGACGCTAATGCGAAAAAGCCTTCTACAATCGGCTAAAGAAATCGCTGGAGCAAGATCAGTGTGGACCCAAGACGGAAAAAGCATCGCCGTATGTCAAAATGGAGGTCGTTTCTATATCTCCAACAAGAAGAAACTTCAGAATTTTCAGTGGGAATTTTCTAAACCGCAGTTGAGGAGTGATTGCCGTAACCAGTGATATTCTGGCTGAAAGAAGATAGCTTGGTGAGACCAAAGGACCAAGAGTGGACAAGAGAGAAGACGACATTCCCGATGAAGACGACCTCAAGATAAAAGAATAATTGTGCGTGTTTTAGTTTTCCTCCCAAAGTTTTTTAATATAGTGTTACTCCATTCTCCTCGCGAGTTGGAGGTGCCGGCCTAGTGTTGTTTTCCCTTGCAGCTTATCCCCATAAAGGATTTTCAACTTAAATTTAAGTGTTTCCTTCTTTTTATCCCTCTTCTCCCTCCGACTTTGTGGTGCCGGTCGTGTGTTGCCTTAATCGTGTTATAGTCCCATTAAAAAGTGCTCTTACTCCCTCAATCCCTAATTAGTGCGCTGTTTCTCCTCTTTCCTCAAATCGTTTAGCAGTGCAACCCCCATTAAGTGCTCTAAATCCAATCTCCAATTGCTGTGCATTGATTTTGATTACGTGTGGTGATAAACCGTAACTTTGGTTCATGTTGCATTTAATATCGCTGTCCAGTTGTTATTGCTTTTTCATGCCTCCTCTCTCCCTTTGCATTGCGACTACCCCCATGCCATCCACCAAAATGGTGACATGCAGGGTATCATGTAGATGTAGAAACTCAATTAACTCCCTCTCCCACATATTCTCTCATTACCCTACCTCTCTTCACCCGACACTCTATTAATTCCACCCTATATTCACCCCGCTCTCTCTTCCACCCAGGCACTCTTCACCACACCTTTTCTTCCTTCCACCCAGGCACTCTTCACCACACCTTTTCTTCCTTCCACCCTCTCTTCACCACAACCTCTCACCACCACACACTATCTTCAGAGCACCATGTCTTCACCCCACCATCTTTTCACCCCGCTCCCCTCCCTTCACCTCACCCTCTCCTCACCTCAACCTCTCTTCCCCCAATCCTTTTCACACCACCCTCTCACCACCACACCCTCCTATCATTCCATCCTCTCTTCCCTACACCCTCTAAACACCACAACCTCTCTTCATTCCACCCTCTCTTCACAACACCGTCTCTTCACCCCAACCTCTTTTCACCCAACCCTACAACCACCACACCATCTCCTCATTCCACACTCTCTCCACCGCACCCTCTCTTAACCGCGACCTCTTTCATACCACCCTCTCTTCACCCCACCCCCTCTACAGCCCACCCTGTTTCCATCACACTCTCCCTTCACCACACCCTCTCATCATCCCACCCTCCTGCGTGGGTTTTACTAAGGAGGACTTGTCTATTTTTACCTAGGTTTTCCCCACAAACACAAATCTGTATTCAATTTTATCTTTTTACTTTGTATGATTTAGGTACATAATGTTTATATAATGTATTTTGTTATACCTTATTTTATTCTTTTTCTTGTATTTATTATATTGACGAATGGTTAAATGTAAGAATGGACCTTATGGTCTAAATTTCGCCCGAATAAAGACGATTATCTATCTATCTATTCACCCCACACTCCCTTAAATCCGCCCTCTCTGCACCACACCCTCTCCTCTTCACCCCACACTATAACCACCTCACAATCTATTCATTCCACTCTTTCTTCACCACACCCTTACTTCACCCTGCCTTCTATTCACCACACCCTCTCTTCACCCCATCATCTCTTCACCCAAATTCTCTTCACTCCACACTCTCTTCAACCCTCCCTATCTTCACCACACCCTCTCTTCACTCAAACCTCTCTTCAACCCACTTTCTCACCACCACAACCTCTCTTCATTCCACCATTTCTTCACCACACCTTCTCTTCCCCCATAAAGACGATTATCTATCTATCTATCTATCCTCTTCACCCCACCCGATTACCACCACACCCTCCCTTCATTCCACACTCTTTCTCCTTACCCTCTCTTCAGGTCACACTCTCTTCACCACACCCTCTCTTCATGCTACCCTCTCTTCACCCCACCCTATTTTCACTAAATCTTCACTTCACCACACCCTCGCTTCATCCCACACTCTCTTCACCACACCCTCTCTTCAACCCACCCTCTCTTCAACCCACCCTCTCTTCACCACACACTCTTCAACAAACCCTCTCTTCACCCAACCCACTTCACCCCACCCTCTCACCACCACATCCACTCTTCATTCTATCCTCTTTTCACCGCACTCTCTTACCACCACACCCTCACCCCCTCCCTCCCTTATATGGATATAAATATATGTACATATGTATGTATTTATGAATGATTTTTTCTCTTATTCTCATATTACTATATTTTTTTCCTTCACCTGAACTATTTAGAAATTGTCGCGGTTTTTTACACCTCTCTTCTCTTCGTAGGTGTTTTCCGCAGTGGGAATTTTTTCTGTGTTAAAACAAATGATACGCAGTTTTATATGACCCACAAAACTGACATTCTTTGGTAATGCTCTGTTATCTACTAACATATATATGAACTTGTAATTAATATGTATTTTGTTGAAATCTGTATTTCATTATTTTCTCTTATTTTGTAAATATTTTAATTACTTTTATGACGAAAGGGTTTAATGTAAGAAGGGACTACATAGTCTCAATTTCGCCCTAATAAAGTCTTTTGTCTGTATATTTCTTCATTCCACCCTCTCTTCAATACACCCTCTCTTCACCACACCCTCTCTTCACCACACCATCTCATCGCACCACAGTCTCATTACTAAACCCTCTCTACACCGCACCTTCTCTTCACCCCACCCTATGAACACCAAACAATATCTTCATTCACCCTCTCTTCAACTCACCCTTCTTCACCACACCCTCTCTTGACCCCAACCTCTCTTCACCACACCTTCTCTTTACCTCACCCTCTCCTCACCCCACTCACTCTTCACCCCTCTCTCTTTTCTCCCCGCCCTCTATTCACCCCACCATCTCCTCACCACACCCTCTCTCCACCCCATACTCTCTTCACCCCACCCACTTTTCACAGCACCCTCTTTTCAGCACTCCCTCTCTTCAGCCAGCCCTCTCTTCAACCCACCCTATCACCACCACATCCTCTCTTCATTCCACCATCTCTTCACCACACCTTCTCTTCACCTCATCCTCTTCACCTCACCCTCTCAACACCACACAATATCTTCATTCCACCCTCTCTTCAATCCACGTTATCTTCACCACACCCTCTCTTCGCTCCACCCTCTCTTCACCACATCCTCTCTTCGCCACACCCTATCTCCGCCCCACCCTCTCTTCACCATACCCTCCCTTCACCACACTCTCTCACCACAATACCATCTCCTTATTTCACCCTCTCTTCACCACACCCTCTCTTCACTCCACCCTCTCTTCACCCCATCCTCACTTCGCCCCACCCTATCTCCGCCCCACCCTCTCTTCACCGCATCCTCTCTTCACCATACCCTCCCTTCACCACACTCTCTCACCACAATACCATCTCTCTATTTCACCCTCTCTTCACCCCACCCTTTCTTCACCCCATCCTCTTTTCACCACACCCTCACTTCACCTCACCAAACTCCTTCTTTCCCCCATTTACGCCGCTCTCCTCGACCGTTTTTCTCCTTGGTCTCCTACGACGCATCTATTCTCCTTGCCTTCCGCCGCCTCCGACCTACGCTTCCTTCTCGCCCTTGACATCCTACCGTCATACGCTCTCTCTCTCTCTGTCTGTCCGTCTCGCTCACTTCCCCGCCCAATTCTCATTCTGTCGTCTCTCTTACAACTTTCCCGTCTCTTGGGATGTACCTTCCATCCCGGATTCGCACGGTGAATATTCAATCGCACCCCCATTCCTTCATTCCGACACCCTTGTAAACCAGACGACTCTGCCTTGTACGTATGTGAACTTTGTGCGGCAGACTCTGGGGGATGCTGGTGAAACAAGCAAATGTTGCCACCTTCGCCACAAAATAGAAAATTATGTTGCCATTGTTCAAGAAGAGGGATGGAGAGCGGTTTTAATGCAGTTTTTATGACGCGATTCGATTATTTTAATAAGAAGAAATGCAAAATCTTATTCTTTAAATCTTACTTATTAAACAGTAAACGTTACTTTATAAATTAATTTTATATGTTCCTATTCCCATCCCATATCTATGTCTGCACCGAGATACGAAATCCAGACAAGCCTTTGTAAGAGCAACATAATGAAGTTTTTTCTTTGCTAAATTAATTTGAGTTCAATCCTAATTTGTTAAAGAATAAATTTGTGACCATAAAAACGATATAGGTTCACATTTTTAGCAATATGAAATATTAATAACTTACATTTACTTACAATTAATGACTTAAAATTTCGCATCACTTTCGCGTTAAATTTTCTTAAATGGAAAATAATTATCGAAATTTCCTTTTCAGTTTTTGCACACTTCTTAGTTGTTATTTTGAGTAAAAACAACAAATAAGTTGTTCATATTGTTTTAGGTCATTTATTTTTACTTTATCCATATTCGTAGTATAGGAGAAAATATTCAAAAATGTGTATGTGATAGCTCAAACTCAAAAACTATTATTCAGGTAAACGCGAAATTATATATTTAACATTTATATTGAAGTTTCAAGAAATGATTAGTTTTTAGTAAAAATCGGTCAACCAGAAGTGGCTGTTTACTTATGTCATCTATCCGTTATTTAAAAATATTTACTTTAATATATGATATACGTAAGAATTTAATGGAATACAAGTTTTAGGAAATGTAATTTCCTACAACCTTTATTTGAAACATTTTTCCATATAATGTACTGTTTAAGAAATATCTTATATTTTTAGTTGCCACCACCACGCCACTTACCGACTATTGTTAACAATTGACGCTTGGTGAACTTTTCTCGGGTTTCCAGCCGTGTTATTACGTAGTTCTGATCCGACCTTTCGGCGACTATCTCCGTCACCATCTTCAAGGATCCTGAGTTATGTCTTAGTAACGCTCCTTTTTCTTTTCTTAATTGCTGGAGCTTTGTGGCAATATCCAATATCAGAAGGCCATGATTTTTTTGTTTCTGATCTTTGTAAAGCAGTTTCGCAGTTTCTTAAAATATTTATTATTATGTAACCTATTTGGAATTTCTAGAATTATTACAGATATGGAGAGAGTCATGTGGTGGCCACATCAGATTTTACTTTCTCCATACGTGGTATAGGGGAGTATTGTTTTCATGGAAAATATCGACCTCGAGATTTTAACGTTTTGAAGTCCCATAAACACGTTTTGACCATTTTCTCGGTTGCCTGTGAGTGTGTGTGTGAGTGAGTATTTGTGTGTTTGTATGTGATAGGTTATTTTATGAGAGTCGGAAGAATTGAAATTTTTGGCAAAAATCGGTCAACCGGAAGTGGGTGTTTTCTCTTGTAACCTATCCGTTACTTTGAAATATTTGCTTTAATATTTGATAAATGTAAAACTTTATTGGAATAAAAGAGTTAAGATATTTAATTTTCTACAACTTTTGTTTGAAACATTTTCCCATATAATGTATTTTTTAAAAAAGATATCTTATATTTTGAGCTGCCACCATCACCTTCCGACGACCATTGTTAACAATTGATGCTTAGTTACGTCTTAGTAAAGCTCCATTTTGTTTTATTAAGTTTTGGATCTTTGTTGCTAAATCCAATATCAGAAAGCTATGGTTTGAGTTTATTTCTGTTCTTTGTGAAGTCTAAAACTTTTCTCCAGTTTCTTAAAATATTTATCATTAAGTAACCTATTTGGAATTTTTAGAATTATTACAGTTATGGAGAGTCATGTGGTAGCCACATCAGATTTTTCTGCATTACCTTTAGTTCTCCAATGAAAACGGATTGGGGATTTATGAACGTAGTTTTAAACACCTAATGTCTAAGATCAATGAAGCATAATTTTGATTGTAAAATTAATATTTATTACAGTTTTATTCATAAGTCTTAAAAATACCATAAATCTGTTTATGTACTTTGCCAATATGAATTGACACTTACTTATGATCAAAATTTCAACAGTTTTGATTGCGAATGGCTACTACAGCCAGGATCGGCTTCAGGCAATAAGCAAGTGAGGCAATTGCCTCATGGTGCAGGGTCGAGGGGGCGGCCTCTGACGCCGTTTCCTCTTGCCAAGTTTGGTCTTATAGCAGGGGCGGCAACCCTGCTTAAAGGGACATTTGCAAAAACTGGAGGGAGGTAAGGGAAAACCGAGGCAAACAAACAAAATGCACCCTTTATGACACTTTAACACGGTCCGTACGGGTACATAAAAGAAAGAAAACAGTAAACGGAGATTCAATATGTGTAGGGTATGATTTTTTTGGGTTTAACACGATTTTTCTCCTCCGATTACGATTTAGGCATTTTGCGTTAAACTCGATAAGTCCAGAAATTTAAATTTTAAAAAATCTAAATTTAAAAATTTAGTACACAAAATTTTTTATTAATTTTAATTGTTTAAAACCACTTGCAGTTGAAAATCTCCCAAAAGAAATTGAATGTTATATTACCTTCGTTATATTTTAAAATAATTTTTTATTTAAAATGATATCTTAAGGAAGTTATTTTACAGCTTCTCTAATTGTGTACGAAAGTTTCTCTAATTGTGGCCTCAAGAATTTGCTGGGCTGAGTGATTAAGACGGTTGAAAGGTCATAAAAATAGAAAGGAGACGAAAGGGAGCTCCGTACTCGGTTATTCCGACAGTCTTAGCCGTACGGTTAAAACTGTACTGGTAAAACGCAGAGTATGGAGGACAAATCTGTAAGAATGGACTAGAGCGAACGAAATCTGTCACCGCTTGTTTTTAGTTACGGTGTACGGGCAATGCTGCCGGTGTGGAGCGTGTTCGTTCCAAAACCGTACAGTTTTCTCAATTCGTGGTGTGTTGCATAAAGTCACAGGACAAAAGTCACAACACCGATATAATATTAAAATTTCTAAATTTCGATGCTGTTTCGAAGTGTAAATGTGCAATGAATATCACGACGATGACGAAAATAAACAAATTATCGGAATATTCACGAAATTTCGATGCTGTTTTGAAGTTTAAACAATACCTTGGTTGCGATGAATAATACAACGATAACGAAAATGAACAAATTATCGAGGTTGCGCGCTCTGCAAGATAACCCCGAAAGTGGCCTGCGGCCGCAATTTTTTCTCGTATTAATAATAATTTTCCGACCTCCGTACGGTGATAAATAGAATTCACTCAATAAAGGAACGAGATACTGATTCGAAATTTGGAATAAGTACTCGATTTACATATTTTAAGGTGATGCCGATAAAATGTCGAGAAAAGTCCTGGGTTCGACTTTTCTATTTCCCATAAAATAACACGAAAAATCGACTTTTCGAGGTGCAGGATTTTATTCTTTTTGAGATTAAAATTAGAAAGAATTAACATACGATCTGCGGATCTGAACCCTTCTGAAGAAAAAATTTGATAATTACATCTATCTTGCGTAAATTTCACTCCCGTTGCTAGGTGCGCGGAAAGTGATTGCTGCTAACCAACTTCAATTCCTAAGCAGCTGCTCGTGTCTTGAAAGGATTGCCCCTTGGAGAGGGGTAGGTGTATCAATTTCGGCCCTATGTCCTTCGATGCTTCGAAGGAGGAAGGTCATTTGTTTCGCCTGTCGACGAAAAAGGGCGCTTGTGCCTGTCTCATGGCATGGGGCGTGCGTGAGTCAGCAATACTCCGAAGTATTTTGGCGCTTTTGAGCAGCACCAAGGCGAAGAATCGCCTAGCACAATCTTGAAGCACGTCATGGATAGGAGCTACGTAGGAATACGCTGCGTAAATGTCCGAGTTGTGCTGACCCCAGGAATGTCCCACGATGGAACGGAGGCAGGCGCGTTCGGCGACTCATATCCGGTGCAGGCCGACGGCGCTAAGTCTTCCACTCCAAGCCGGAGCGGCATAAGCAAGGCAGGAAGGACTATTGAGCGATATAGGTGGAGCATCCTCTTGATGCTGATGTGCTGACTACGGAGAAGCGGTGCAAGGCGAATCTTTGTTCCAAGGGTGCGATGGGCGTGTGTATGGAAGCGAGGCTTCCGGTAGGTAGGTAGGTGACCTCTTCCTTCCATTCCGCTTCTTCGGCGCCGACCCTAAATTAAAGTAGTAATTATGTGACCACGCGGATAGTATTGTGGTAAATATAGTCCTCTATTCAAATATTTTTTAAATTTATAGCTTGCAGATCATATAAGAGCTGGGAAGAAAACTTTTTCCGGAAAGAGCTCTTCTGACCACGCGACTTGTCTGCGCCATAATTTTGTATGCGAACGTATCGTAATTGAGCTAAGGACTTTGTACTTGGACGTTCGCCATGTCAATCGTTTTGCCACGTTCGCCCCTCCTAACTTTCCTTTCGCACTATGAGCTCTTATGGCCCCGTTCTCCCGTCCTTTCTTCCATTTCCCCTCTACTTTCTCCCCTTTCGCCCATCCTTGCTTCCCTTTCGCCATTACTTTCTTCCCTTTCGCCACTCCTTTCCTCCCTTTCTCCCATCCATTCATCCATTTCGCCCCTCCTTGCTTCGCATCCGCCCCTACTTTCTTCCCTTTCTCCTCTCCTTTCTTCACATTCGCCCCTCCTTTCTTCCATTTCGCCACTCCTTACTTCCCTTTCGCCCCTCCTTTCTTCCCGTTCACCCTTCCTTTCTTCGATTTCTCCCCTCCTTTCTTCCATTTCGCACATCCATTCTTCCCTTTCGCCCCTCCTTTCTTCCGTTCGGTCTCTCCTTTCTTCCTTTACGCTCATTCGTACTTGCCTTTCGCCCACTTCGCTCCTTTGTCCCCGTTCGCCCCTCCTTGCTGCCCTTCCGTCACAACTTTCTTCCCTTTCGCGCCTACTTTCTTCCATTTCGACCCTCCTATTTACCTTTCGCCCCTTCTTTCTTCCCTTCCGACCCTTCTATCATTTCTTTCGCCCCTCATTCCTTCCCTTTCGACCCTCCCTTCTTGCATTTCACCCCATTCGCTCCTTTGTCCCCGTTCGCCCATCCTTTCTTTCCTTTCGCCCCTTCTTGCCTACCTTTCGCCCCTCCCATTTTCCCTTTCGTCCCTCTTTCTTGCCTTTCGCCTCCTTCGCTCCTTTGTCCCCGTTCGCTTCTCCCTTCTTCCCTTTGGCCCATTCTTTCTTCCATTTCGCCCCTCTTTCTTCCCTTTCGCCCCCCTTTCTTCCCTTTCGCCCCCACTTGCTTCCCTTTCGCACTTCCTTTCTTCCCTTTCACCCCCCCTTTCTTCCCTTTAGCACCTCTTTTCTCACCTATCGCCCCCTTCACTCCTTTGTCCCCGTTCGCCTCTCCTTTCTTACCTTTCGCCCCTCCTTTCCTGCCTTTCGTTCCATTCCATCCTTTGGCCCCGTTCTCCCTTCCTATCTTTAATTTCGCCCCCTTCGATCCATTTCGTCCCGTTCTCCCTTCCTGTCTTCCCTTTCGTCATCTTCGCTCCTTTGGCCCCGTTCCTCCCGCCTTTGTTCCATTTCGCCCCTCCTTTCTTCCCTTTCACTCCTTCCCTCCTTTGGACCCGTTCGCCCCTCCTTTTTCCATTTCAATGCTGCTTTCTTTCCTTTCGCCAATTCTTTCTTCCCTCACGCCCTTCCTTTCTTCCATTTTGCCCTCCTTTCCTACCTTTCCCCACCTTCACTCCTTTGGCCCCCTTCGCCTCTCCTTTCTTTTCTTTCCTTCCATTCGATCCTTCGTCCCCGTTAGCCCCTCCCTCCATTTCTCCCCTTCACTCCTTTGGTCACGTTCTCCCCTCCTGTATTCCCTTTTGCCCCCTTCGATCCTTTAGCCCCGTTTGCCCCTCTTGTCTTCCATTTCGCCCCCTTCGATCCTTTGGCTTGGTTCACTCCTCCTGTCTTCCCTTTTGCCTCATTTTCTCCTTAGGTCCCGTTCGCCCCTCCTTCCCTCTCTCACCCTTCGCTCCTTTGGCCCCGTTCGCCCCTCCTTTCTTCCCTTTCTGCCCGATTTTATCCTTTGGCCCGTTCGACCCTCCTTTCGCCCCTCATATCTTCCATATTCTACTTTTCGCTCCTTTGGTCCTTTATAAATTTTTGTAAAATGTCCGTTAAAAAAACGTAGCCTAAATTACATATCCCCTTTTCGTGTCTTTGTGTTTCTTCAGTAACAAGTAAATTCTGAAAGTTAGCTAATGCCTGTAATGATCGGTTTACATGCTGAAGTGTTTTCGTCACCTGTGCTGAAGAGGAGTTCATCGTGAGAGAACGTGGATCTTCCATAGATGGGGTTTTCGCAGCCGAGGAATCGAATAGATATACTTCCTTTGCTATTATCTTCACGATTCCTTTCTATTTCCTGCTTTGATAGATGCAAGTCGTGCGAGAAAGGGTGTCTTCTCGGCCTAGAAATATATGTATACGCCAGTCTGTTATACCTGTTCGGATTAACCTATGGGTCGCTCCGACACGAATATCTTAGGCATTCCATCCCCGTTGGCGGGGCGACCCATAAGTGGGTCGCAGTATGAATGCTATTTCGCCTTTCCCCAAATGTAGTCGCATATTCACAAAGCAACACGTAAGCCTCGCACTTAGATCAAAATGCATAATCTTTTATAGCAGTGATTCGCAACCTTTTCGCATTCACGTCCCACTTATAAGGGCGGATCGTTATGAATCATAATTTTGTAGTTGAAGTTCACTTATCGTTTTCCGGCTGTTAGTTAGGAAGTTGTGCACAATTCCATTGTCGTCGATTTTTGTTTTTTCTTCATTTTTCAATCAAGAAAACGGATGATTTACAGCAAGCTTGCGGTTCAACGATGTAGAACCTCTTAAAAATAGACTATATTCAACGCTTCTGAATCATAGTACTTGATCGAATAAGTTCGCGTTTGCTCCCTCTCACAGCCATTGCACACCAATTTCACTCATTTATCCTCCATTCCATGAACTCTCTCTTCTCCCTCTAATATCATGCTTCTCCTCTTCCCCACTCATTATAACCTTTAGTTGGTGTCGCGGTCTGACAGACCGCTCGTGCAAGTTTAGCCATGTCTAGACCCCTCCCTACGACTCGCTACTTCTCTAGCCGACTTGTATTTTTCTGCTTAGTATTGCTCTAGCCACAGCCCGAACCGCAGTGGTGTACGTCAGTTAGTTTTTTGAGTGGATTTTTCTTATGTTTTGAGTAACCCGAGACTGGTGATACCATTTACGTAAGTTTTTTCACACTTGACTTCTTTAACGTTTCCTCGATCATATGTGTTTTTTATATTTATTTTAATTTTTATTCGGTCAGAAATGGCTCAAAGGCAACGGCCTTTGAGGATGCACCCGGATGAGGAAAGATTTGAGGATTTCGTGTCCGTTGTTTTGGAGAACTTGACCTTCAAGACATAGAGGATAGTGGAGATGATTATATGTTGAAGAATCTGAACATAATACCGAAACAAGAAGAGGATGAAAGTCTTTCAGACGGTGGAGATGAAGATGCTGAAGATTCTGCTTGAAGTGGTTTAAAGATCCAGCACCGAAGAATGTATGCAACAGACAACAGAATTTGGTAGTGAAATTACCTATGCTTCGAAATTCAGCGAAGAATCTTAATGATGATTCTGTACCCTTTCAGTTATGGAATTTGATTTTTACTGATGAAATCATCTATGAATTCGCGAAAATGACAAATATGAAATTCAAAAAATCCTACGACAAAGTGGTCGACGTCCAGATTTGCGCGATTTAGACGACCTTGAAACGAAGGCATTTTTGGGCCTTCTTATTTACAAATCAATCTTCAAATTTTCTCATGAAATTGTTCTAAATTTATTTGCCACCGATGGCTCAGGTCGGGATATTTTCCGTGTAACAATATGCACGGAACGTTTTTTATCTCTTCTAAGTCCCCCTTGCTTCGATGATTTGAAAACCCGAAAAGAAAGACAAAAGTCAGATCCAGCTGCTGCTATAGCAAGTTTCTTTCAAGTATTGTAGAAAATTTACAAAAATTGTACAAGCCCGGAGCTTATATGTGCATCGACGAGATGCTAATTCCATTTAGAGGACGTTGTAGATTAAGAGTCTAAATGCCAAAAAACAGGCGCGTTATGGAATCAAAGTGCTGTGCATGACTGACGCTAGAAATGGATATTTGTATAATGCCTACCTCTATACAGGAAAATGTTCTGATAGGAAATCCCTTACTGCTGAAGAGCAAATATTTGCTATGCCAACACAGGTTGTCATTAGGTTGTCGAAGTCGATAGAGGAATATCACAGCCGATAATTGGTTATCTTCAATCGAGGTTTTTGAAGATATAAAAAAGCTTAGACTAACCTTAGTCGGTACCCTGAAAAAACATGAAGGGAATTCCTCCCTCATTTTTACCAAACAAAACAAGACCAGTTGGGAGTGAGCTTTACGGTTTCACCAAGACATGCCTCTATTTTCACATGCACCTAATAAATCAAAAGCTGTCTTGGTCGTATCATCCATACACTATCGCAAAGAAACTGACACCACAAAGAAATATCTGGAAATGATATCTCTCTATAATATGACGAAAGGCGGTGTCGACAGCTTAGACAAGAAGTAAGTGTGCAGTGTATAGTTCAAATCGCCGCACCAACAGATGGCCAATGGCAATCATTTTTATGTTTCTGGACATAAGCACAGTGAGCGCTCACATCCTGCACCTGTGCCGCAAAAATATCACATCATCGATCCCTCTTAAAGTCGATTGTCTGTCTGTCTGTCTTGACTTAACGAAAATGTTTGCTGATTCATTGTTGATGCTTTACATGAGAAGGAGATTTGAATTTACAAAGAACTTGAGTGTGGAGCTACGGATGACTATGGAGAGGATAATTTCAGCAAAAGAACGCAGAGGTATCCTATTCAATCGACGAGGAACTCACACAAGCACCTTGCTCAGGTGACAACCTCACTGTGGAGCGACATACTATCTCTGTCCTTCCAAAATAAAACGAATGAATGCTTTTCTTTGTACATCTTGCCAAAGACTAATATGTCTTCAGCGTTCGAAAAAGTTCTGCAGAAATTCTGTTAAATCAGTGGAAGTATTGATAAGTCTTATTCGCTTTTTTGAAATTATAATTTTCTTTTTTGTAACTTTTTAAGTAAAATATAGTTTCAACGTTTGAAATACATATCACTTTTAACCTTGTTCTTAAAAACTTATTGACCTATTTTTTAGAGTATGAAAAAGAAACATTAAAAGAATCATTTCTCGGTATTTTCAAATATAAATATTATTTTTTATTCCTGAATTGTATTTAATTGACTGGATAAGGATGTAAACAACAACATTTAAGCATTTAAAACTAAGTCAAGATCGATAATGTGATGAAAAAAGCAGGTTAAATAGGAGCGGTCTGAGAGACCGCCGATACCAGATACGGGGTAAAAAGCATGACACCAACTAAAGGTTAAGCTCTCCCTGTCTACTCTTCTTCCCCTTTCTCTCTCTCTATTATCTCCATTCATTTGCTTTTTCATTTCGTCCTTCATTCCCAGATTATCCTATCTCTTCTTTCTCCCTATACACTCTTCCATAACAGAGTTTCCACATCTAGGGGCAACAAAAAACTACAAATTTATCAATACCTTCAAATTAATATTTTCACCAATAGAGCGATTTCTCTATGCAATAATACTCCGTTATACGTCGTCCCGCTATACGTTGTTTTACATATAGGTACGTCGTCAATCAATTAAGGAACATGTTTCGTTATAAGTTGCGTCGCTTTGCATATACGTTGTTTGTGAAGTGATAAAAACTAAATTTAACTAAGTACATGGACATTATGTCATAAATCCAAAAAACGCCAGCGAAATCTCATTGCCGGCTCAAATGTAATTTTCTTGTTTTAAAGTTGCGATTTAATTAGTAAAAGATCAAATTAACGATTTAAATGTACTTTTTACGTTGTTGAAAGTGAATAGTAGAAATTTACCGCCATTTTGATCCAAAACGATTCAATTTTCGAATAACTTATTTTTCAGGAATTTATATAATATAAAATTTTACATAAAAAATCAAAAATATACGCAACTTTTACCTAGAATTTTGATGTAAAACGTAAATTTAAATCATCGAATTGAAAGGCCAAAAGCTGCCAGAAGTAAGTAGTAATTTTAAGCGTTGATATTCGTTGAAAATCTTTCGGGAAAATAAACGTCGATTTAAAATAAAAGATGATGTAGCCACCACATGACTTTCTCCATATCTGTAATATTTATGAAAATTCCAAATAGGTTACATAATAATAAATATTTAAAAAAAACCGAGAAAATTTTAGATGACAAAAAACAGAAAGAAACTCAATTCATAGCCTTCTGATAGTAGATATATCCATAAAGCTCCAACAATTGAGAAACGAAAAAGGAGCGTTTCTAAGACGTAACTAAGCGTCAATTGTTAACGATGGTTGTCGGTAGGAGGCGTGGTGGAGGCAGCTAAAAATATAAGATATCTCTTAAACAATGCATTATATAGGAAAATGTGTCAAACAAAGGTTGTAGAAAATTAAATTTGCTACAACCTTTATTCAAACAAATTTTTACATTTATCAAATATTAAAGCAAATATTTCAAAATAACGGATTTGACAAGAGTAAACACCCACTTCCAGTTGACCGATTTTTCCCAAAAACTAATCAAATCTTCTTACTTTCATAAAATAAGCTATCACTCACACACATATACACACAGAAAATCGAGAAAATGGTCAAAACGTGTTCAGGGGACCTCAAAACGTTTATTTCCGTTGAAATCTCGAAGTCGATTTTTTCATGAAAACAATACTTTCCGCTATACTACGTATGGAGAAGGTAATAAAGGTCGAATTCTACCAAGTAGCAATTTGAAGGGTCGATAATCGTCGAAAATATCTCAGGAAAATAAACGTCGATTTAAAAAAAAATAAACTTCGAATCCTACCCAGTTTTCAAGAACGCATCTCCAACGTTCTTTGGACTTGAGAAATTAACACTCGTTGAAATATTTAATTTTAACCCGTTAACTTCTACGGAGGAATTCTATCGGCTCTGATTTTAAAATCTATTTCGTTGAGAATGCATAGAATCAACGTCGATACCTTATCGAATCTTTTTTCTCTCTTATCATCTCAACGTTTCATTTCGAGTGAAATAGTTTTCTTGCTCAAATGCGTGTCAGTTAGTTGCGAAATAATGTGGCCGTGCTCAGTGCAATTTTCTTTTATTGGTTTAGCGGGCCTTTTATATCGAGTAGTAGTGTCAGAGCTCCCATATTGAATGTGCTTTTCTGTTTTTTTTTTTGAATAGTGTGAACTCAAACTGCACTGCATAACAAACTTTTTACCGTGAATTTAAATGAAATTATAGATTTTCAGATTTTCTACTAAAAAAATTAATTTCACTTTAAATAGTTTATCTTATTCTTCAGCTTTAAATATAACTATTAGCATAATTCTCGATAATTGATATTTCAATTTAGTTTTTTGAATTATAAGAATAATCTTATTATACCCACTCCCCGATTAACACTCTTAATTGGTGCCAGAAAAATCAAGCGCTAACTGAAACAGTGCTATTCGGAACACGTAATTCCATATGAAATTACGTTATAAAATTCAAATCATTCCCGAGATTCTATTAATGGAAATGAAAATAGGTAGTATTATATAAATAATACAGCAAAGTAATCTTTGTTAAGCATATTACGTAGCGTATAATAGGTAGTCATTTGCATTTTAATTATACTTAAAATTGAACAATAAAGCTTGAATATAAATAATGAACAGAATGGATTTTACGTAACATCAGTTGATCTCACGCTGAATAAATCACGCAGGAGCATTAAGGAATAGGAATTAGAGTAGAAGAAGATACCTGCATCTACTTATATACATATACATGGTGAGGCAATAGCCACAATTTTACTAACTTAAAGAAAATTGCAACATAATAACATAAGCATCATGACTGAAGATACTATACAGTTAAGATAAGGCAACCGATAAGTGAAAAACAAAATCGTATGTCGAAACGATCGAGACCTTACTACGTTTTGATAAAGAAATATCGTTTCATAAAAGAATTATCGCATATGCTTGATAAATAAAGGAACATGGAATGAGACCGAATAAAGGAATAATTCAAAGAGGTATCTTGGTACTACATTTAAAAAACCGAACAATCGAAAAGGGAGCAATAAACAAAAAACAAACAAATGTTGGTGCTCTCCAGCTTTTATCCACCGTAAAACCTCTAATTTAACCTCGAGAGTTAAGTTTTTCGTCTTATTCTCCTCTGACCACCGGTTATCACTCATGGTCTTTTTATTTAAAGGGAAAATATAATTTATACAAAGTTCACTCTACATTTGACCTACAAAAACATCGACAAGTGTACCATCAAGCAACTGCAAATACTGACGTCTTGTGTGTTGTAAATTCGCAGAGGCGCTGCGCAGTGGACTTCGTAAATTACACCAGAAATTTTGAAGAGCGTTAATCTGGAACGTACGATCGTAATTCGGAAATGTATTCAGCGTTAATACGGAATAGCGTTAATCGGGACAGCGTTAAGTTATATATATATATATATATATATATATATATATATATATATATAACAACTTACGGAAAAGGAAAGGTAAAATGAATATATGGATGTCAACAAGGTGTTGGGATGAGGAAACCCAGTGAGCACTCACCAATCAGACGACTTCAGGTTGGCGAGGCTCCGGGGATGTCGAAGCGACACACGTAAAATAACACAAAAACACAGAAACATCACAAACGTAAAGCTTTCGGAACTACTCCTTCTTCAGCTACAGAGAGAGAAGTATATATATATATATATATATATATGGATGTCAACAAGGTGTTGGGATGAGGAGGAGTTCTCTCTCTGTAGCTGAAGAAGGAGTAGTTCCGAAAGCTTTACGTTTGTGATGTTTCTGTGTTTTTGTGTTATTTTACGTGTGTCGCTTCGACATCCCCGGGGCCTCGCCAACCTGAAGTCGTCTGATTGGTGAGTGCTCACTGGGTTTCCTCATCCCAACACCTTGTTGACATCCATATATTCATTTTACCTTTCCTTTTCCGTATATATATAATAAAAGAAGCTGTCTGTGTGTGTGTCTGTGCCAGTCATAATTCTTCAGAAAATAAACTTAGGAGCATCAAAATTTGGCAGCAGCTTCAGATTGATCCTGGGAGTTCCACCGCCAAAAATAATTAAAATCGACCAACCGGAGCCCGAGGGTTCCAATTGTTGGTCCAAATGTCGGTTTTTTTTAAGATATCTCAGCAACTAATTGACCGATTTTGATGAATTCTCCACCAATATCAATGTTTTGATAAATCACATTTTCGGGCCTAAAATGGATAAAATCGGTGTACGGGGTCAAGGATAGTAATTTAAGGGCCGATCCATATTTCACGATTTTGAGGGGTCGGTCAATATTTCGGCAATGTCCGTCCGCACGTACGCATATATCAGGAAAGAACAGGCTGAGCCAATTTCAACCAAATTTGGTAGGCACTTAGAATCTTCAGATAAATACATTATCAAAATGACATATTTGGACCGGATCAACTAAGTAGGGGTGCCAGAATTGCAAAGTTGACCTTTTCGGAAATTATGGATTTTGTAGGAATTGGTCCAACCGATAACAACGAAATTTTGTATGAAGTAGGCGTGCAAGATAAAATAACAAAATCAAGATGTTTAGTATAGATATAGAAATCAGGGCCACCACAATACAGCAATGGTGCCACAATTACAAAATAAACTTTTCGGTAGTTATGCTTTTGAAAGGAAATGGCAAAAATGATATAAACCAAATTTGGTACAAAGAATCGTCACATAAATTCATGACAAAATTACATATTTGAACCGGATCGACGGAGCAAGGGTGTAAAAAATGCAAAATAAATCCTTTCGCTAATTATGCTTTTGGAAGGAATTAGCAGAACTGAAATCATTCAAATGTGGTACATAGATTTATCATATAAATTTATGACCAAAATGACATATTTTGACCCGATCAACTAAGTAAGGGTGCCCGAATTGCAAAGTTAACTTTTTCGGTTATTATGGATTTGGAAGGAATTGGTCTAACCGATAACAACGAAATTTTATATGAAGTAGGCGTGCAACATAAAATAACAAAATCAAGATGTTTAGTATAGATATATAAATCAGGGCCATTATAATACAAGGTATAGAAAACTTCTTTTTACACGTCTTTGTGATGAATTGTCCACGTCAATTTTAACCAAATTTAATACTTATAACATACACTTATATACAAAATCATATTAGCATATTTAAACCGAATCAGCCATACATGGGTGCCACAATTAAAAATTAAACTCTTTTAGTAATTATGGAATTGGAAGGAATTGGCTGAACGGATGTCAACTAAATTTTATATACATGATTTTTACAACAGACCATGATGAAATCAAAATTTTTAAAGCGGAGCATAAGAGCAGGGCTAGCACAATTAAAGGTAAAATAATATTTAATTTTCACGTATTTCTAAAGAGCTGTCCGCATGGATTTTAACCTATTATGGTATATATAATCTACATATAAATAAATAACCCAAATATTATAGTTCAACCAAGTCGACTAAACAGGGATATCACAATATCAAGGTAAGAATTTTTTTGTAACTATGAATTTCGAAGGTATTGGTTGATCCGATTTCGAAAAGAAATTTCGTTAGTAGGTGAAAAAACGAAATGAAGATGTTTAGAACTGATCTTAAAAGCAGAGCTACCACAGTATAAGGAAAAATAATTTTATTATTTCAAAGCAAATACATTAATATTCGATTACATTACGGTAAATTTCACGAAAAGCATTCTGTTTGAAGATGTGTCAGGAACCAATAGACCGCTTTTGGTGAATTCTCCACCAATATCAATGTTGAACCAAGAAACGTATAGACATAAAACTTGATATACATACTAAAGAGACGTTGAAGCTATTTACCTCGTTGTCAGAACTTTCAATTCTTTGGGGAGAGGGAGGTATCAAATTTGAGTCTATATTTAATTTGTTCATACCATTCAAAGTGGAATATTGGTCTCTTATCTTGAGAGTACCTTGAGTTTGGATGAAAATATTACCAAGTGATATGTGCATGAAAAATACTTAGCTCTAAACCCAGGGCAACAAACCGCAACAAGCGTTTTTAAAAAATATTCCAAAAATGAATAATCGTGTTAAACTTAGAGATTTAATAGCGTTATAGATTCATTTATCCAGGAACTTTTGACGTACATATGCAACCATATATCAAGTAAAAGATTAAATACGTTAAATTTTTCTTGGAAAAGTTTTTTCATTCGTTACAAGTAAGGAATTTAGAATTATATTAAGTTTAATCTGGGAGTGTGTGTGTATTTTTGGCTAATCAACGTCTTGGATTATTGTAGCCATAGCTTCTTCCACAACAAACACACTCACACAGGAGGATGGAAACCCGGTGCCGGCATTAGCCTGCTCTTAACGAAGAGCACCAAGGGGGCCAACGGTTAAACTTTCCTTCCCAATGACGGAACGGTGACTTTGCGCGGTCTCCTCAAACCAAACAAACAGGGAGCCGGTCGTCCTCGGAAAAAATCCTACTTTCGCAGAATTCGTGCCTGCTGCCCTTTCGATCAGCAGGCGAATAGCAACCGCCGTCCTAACCACTACACCACCGACAACTCTGTTCAGTTTAACGTTTTACCCAATGTAGTATTTACGTAGTAACTCAATCTTAAATACTCGATAAGAAGATATTGGTGAGAAGAACGAGATTATTAATTTTGTTTACAATGAAATATACGAATAAATAAATAAAATCCGCTGATATTTAATTAAAAACCTTTAAGACCTGCTAGAACGACGTATGTTACGCCGGGTACAGATAATGCTTTAAAAGGACAGAAAACCTATAGAATAGGAAGCGCAACTTGGAGGCAAAAAATTAAACCAAGCTATAAAAAAGCCAATTAGTGAGTGGTAGCGTTTTTCAGTAAAACGTGTGTGGGGAATGGGCTCTCGAGACCTCTAGCACGCAGAAGGCGATAAAATGGAAGAAGGGGAGTTAAGGGAGGAAGAAGAATGGATAGGAGGGAGCGAGGGAGGGGAGGGAGAGTGGAGATAGGAGGGAGGGAGGAAAGGAGAGATGAGAGATAACCTTAAATGGGGTCGTATTGGAATAATCATCCCTGCGAGAGAGCACTATTGCGAATACACAGTGGGAGTCTCATGATAAACGTCACTCAAAATGGTTATTGTCTAATTCCGAGGGTTTTCTTCCGAGCTACTGGATTAAATAAGGTCGAGGAATACAAAGAGAATGCTTAAAAAGCGAAGGAAAATGATGATAGCGATAAAGGAAATAACAAAAGAAACTATTAGAAAAGAGAGAGGGTCTAAATTTGAGCGCAAAAAGACCTTTTCCAGGAAGGCATTCGGATGAAAGAGGTTTTATTAATATAAACCACAAATCTTGTAATATCTTTTTATATTTCAAAACCGTGTTGTAGATAATCGCTTGCACGAGAGAATACTTGAAAATAATTTTAAACTGCCGTGAACTTATCTAGGTTTCTGATACTGATAGTGGTTGAAAGAAGAAATGGACACTAAAATCCCTTCCAAGATTCAAACCAGAAATTCTAACAATTAATATCAATAATTGTGCATATAATTATGTTGATGAGGGAAAATCATTACTCTGACAGCTCGCGGTACACTGATAAGATTTAGGGGGTTCATTAGTCATCACTTCATTTGAAAGCACTGAAATCACCGGAGCAATATTGTAACATGAGTCAGAGCTATGATGCATAATATGTGGTGTGGAATCAGCCTGACTTCACGTTAGTAGTTAAGGGTTAAGAATATAAGATGTGGAAACGACAATAGTACGGTAATAAAAGGATTTTTAGTTAGAAAATCAATAAATACCAAACTGAAAACGACTTCAAATTTAGTATTAATGCCAAATTTCATCTTTTCTCCGAACCATCATATATATGTTGAGTTTAATTCTAGAAGTTTGAACATTAATGAAAATTTCAAGATATTGCGTAAATGATACACTTTTCGAAGCAATTAATTTTTAAGAAACGGAATTCTTTGAGTCTTTAAACATTTTACAAAAGTAGGCAATCATTGATAACCAGGGATAAGAAAGTATTAGTTTATTGGTCGAAACAGGCTAACAGTACGTGGTTTAATGCTGAATATGAGAATGAAGAGTTATTTAGGCTATTCAACACCAGTGACCTTTGGCCAAACTAAAGCAACGAAGGTGAAAGTAAGGCCGAGCGCCTAGCTACGAGATTGCATCCATACAGTTTAATTAACAAGCGCCGCTTTCATGACCTTACAAACCTGAGGATTCTGTAATGAAAATAAAGTTAGAATTCAGGTAATTTTATAAATATAGCTATTAGGATATGAAGGCTTAATTTTGTGTTTTTCTGATTACAATTCAAGGTTCGCCAATTAAAATATAATTTGCATTGTCACAACTTATGCATCAACAATTTTTTTGAATCTTGAAAAACTTGCGCGTTTTCTTCTGGAGTCTTATTTTCTTGCTGCAAATAAATAATAGGTCAAGAAGCGATCAAATTTGTCTATTTTCTGATTTCTTTCATCAGCATAGATATATACCATAAATGAACTCGATGTAAGCTAACAAAATATCGCGGCACTCAAATACAAGACATGCTGCTCACCTATCACCAAGTTGGAATGCTAATTTTATCGCGTCGCTGCGTCGCTATTCGCAAACGTCATTTAATATCGAATAACTCCAAGCCAGAGACAACTTAATATAAAAAATCACATTTATTAATTTAATGAGAAATAAGCGGCAGCAAAAAAACTTGACGCGTGTTGATGGAAAGCCGCAACTTGAATTTTAAATCTATTTTTTAATCTTTTTCAAATAAGTACTTTCACATAATGCTGTCCGGCTGTACGCTGAATGGCTCTTTTATTGCACTTTGTTTATTTAATGCACACTTTATAGAATATGGGCTTAAATTTGGTTCGTAGAGGCCCTAATTGGCCATCCTTTGCTGAGCATACAATCGCCGCGAAACCTTTTGTAGTTTGAGGGACACATCGCGCCACTTAGTGAAACCATATGATGCGTTATTGTGAAACATCACCGAATCTCTTTTAAAGTAGCGCCTCTACGTTAATGAGCTGTTACCTGTCAATGCAATTTTTTTATAGGAGACAAATATCAGTTTTAAGTTGATTAATTCAATTTTGAGTAACAATTAGCATTATGTAATCCATCGTACGAATTTGGCAATCCAGGGTTGTTTAGCTTTGGAGTTTCGGTAAAATTATATTTTTTTGTTTCAAAATACGGAAAATCTGCAACGCTTATAGTTACATGGCGACTCAACGCATTATTGTCTCACTGTTACAGATTTTTATTCATTATCCACATAAATTTTATTAAATAAAAGATCAATTGTATTACAAGACATCATGGCAAGAATTTCCTTATAAAAACATTTTGAGGATAATTTTTGCATATAGCCGGGCCGAGCAGATGTATTCTGGGTGTTGATGGCATTTATATTTGTCATATCGCTTCCCAAAATGTGAACGGAGTCGAAAGAAGCAGAAACTGTGCAATGGCAAGGTTTGTTTTGAATTACGTTCGAGATTGGTTTACCTTAAAGACATGGCTGTGAGCCGAGGAGAGCTTCCACGTGTCAGTATGAGGCAGTACGCTATCAGTATTCCTCCATTCTAAATACATATTCCATGCACAAATGCGATACGATGCTGGAGTACATTGAGGCACAATGCTTTCACTCACAACGAAAAATCCTCGCTCTTTCTATAAGCTGAATTGGATCACGAACGCAATCGTAGTTTAAATCAAATAAATGTCAGATTTATATGTTTACTTCACTGTTGACAGACAACATGTCATCACGCTATCAGCAGCGGAGCCTCAGAAATGACTCTGGCAAGGCAATTGTTTACGATGCTCTCCTCCTCGTCTCCACACATACCCACATTCATTTCTGGTACTTAGGGCTAGATTTTGTTTCGTCACCTCGCTGTCCTCCCCACGCAATGACAGAGGCTGCCTGGGCAAATGGAAAAGGAGATGAAGAGAATGGACGGTAGAATTTTAGAAAATAATAGGGAGAAGGTCTGGAGGAAACGTCTGAAACTCAAATTGCATGAGGGATGAGTAAATATATTTGGCAGTATATGCCAGGTCGCATATATGTATAAAAAATCAACTTAAATCTTATCTAGCTAATGAATTTAACATCGAGGAATACCTTAACCCTGCGTAGTCACACCTCAGTTCTCGTTTCACCATAATCACACCGGGGTCTGTGAGACCCCATTTTGTTACTTCCACTTACTTCAATCAGTGATTTCACTATTAATAGTTTTGAAACATATTATGAGTTTATTTAGCACCCTGACGTACAAGAAAAGCTAGGTATAGAGGAATAAAATCAGTTTTTAAAAAGTTTTTATTGTATAAATGTAGAAATGCGATTCATTTATAGAAGAAAGTAATATAAATAAAAATATATTTTGTAACATTGCATTAATCTCTTATTACAATGAAAATTTTTTCTTGAGAATACTAGATAGTTGAGGAGTAGACTGAAAATTTTTCATGAAGATCAAACTGCTCTTTCATACTTAGATAACGACCAAAATACCATAAAATTTACTCAGCAAATTCAAGGCACAACACTGCTCTGTGGTCGTCACATATCGCTTTGGAGCAAAATAAACAGAACATTTTAATTTTTCTGTCCATTACTATGCTGCAAAAGGAACATCGCACTTTTATATCAAAGCTTTGAGGTCTTTTGTTGTCGGTATACGATAGTTTCAGTGCATCTTCAATAATGATGCTTAAATTTTTTCTGAGGCTTGTAGTTTCCAATCGAGCTTTTAGATGCGCCTCAATGAGTGACCATCCCAAGGCGTTTTCGAATGATCGCCTGTTCATAAAAGATTCTATATTGTTGTGCTTGAATAAAACCATAGCATTTACCCTGTTTTGATCCAGAATGCCAAAGAGAAACCTTATTGGCCACCGCCTATAATTCCTGGCGGCCGAGTATGCGTGACACTGTTGATCGAATGTATCAGTCCTTCCTTTTGTGTCATTATAACTTAGAATTATTTCTGGCTTGCCGGTTATTGTATCTATGTCATCATTTTTATGCATAGTTTAGAGGAAGAAGACGATTTTCTTATCTTCAGGGTGAAGGCTACAAGAGACTTGTTTTCGTCAAAACAGAAAGTTTGACGATCCTACATCTTTTTCACGAAGGAGAGCCGCTGGGATTTCGCGTTTATTTTTTCTCAGAGCTCCCACCATAGTAGGTTTATACTCGTTCAACATCTTCTGAGACAGCGGCACTGAAAAAATCAAATATCCACAGTTATGTTTCTGTTTGTACCATGTATAGGTTCTGACGATTTCCTGACGTAGTAAGATGGCACAAATTCTTGTTTTCTGTCATAACTTTCCCTACATAAGGAATAGCATTGATCATATAAAATGTCCGTGAATCGTTCATCGTCACAATTTTCATCCCTTGTTTGTCGGGCTTTGAGGCAATATATACTCGAAATGGACACTTACTCCTGAAAACCAAGAGTTGCTCGTCAATAGTTGCATATTGGAATGGAGTGTACAAAGATTTGCAGTTCAATATATATATTTCCCATATGTCTCTGATAGGTACAAGTTTGTCCACTGCCTGACGCGCAATCCGTGTGTTCTTGTCGTATAAACGTAATGAAGCTGCTAGAAACATGAAGCGATACATGAGCATTGTATATCTGAATACAATAAGTCCACATCTCGCAGATTAAAGTTCCTGAATGTTCACACGAGATATTTTGTGTGCACTTATGTATAACAATCCAAGGAACGCTCTCATTTCTCAAGTTGCCGTGACACCATGGTAAGGTTGAATTTCCATACCGCATTGCTACATTTCAATTACCTCATTTGTATGCAAAACAATCTTCTCAATAATGTTCGCACCAATCAGCAAATTCCAAGCTTGAAACGGTGACTCAATCTTCTTAGCATTTCCTTTGGAAGATGGAAGATGGCTTACAATGCTTTTTTTGGACTCCCCCTCGTCTCTCAGGAACCTCGGTCGTCCATGGGTAGCCGTTTTTGCCCCTAAGAATCTGTGAAGATTGTTGCTTAGACGGACCCGCTTGAATCAAAATTTCTTCTTCTCCTTCGCAATCATCTGCACTTTGCTCATTCCCAGTGTCACTATGCCTATTATCTCCTGCATCTCAATCCTCATCAGTAATCTCGTCAATGAAGTCTTCGTCTTCCTCCGCCGACTCCAGTAAAGCTCGACAAATTTCCTCGATGTCGCAGAAACAATGTGATGTTGAAGCCATAACTGATGTTAAAAATAAATGAAAACTTGAATGTTACCTTGAAGAATAGACTCAAAAACATTAAAAAATAAGAAAATATACAACATACTGTGACGAAACGAAATTCGCAACGATCAAAAACACCGCCGAAGTAGAAAGGTTTCCCGACCCTCCGCTAGTGGGACCAGAGCAATGTGTGGCATTGAGAGGCCACCTATTTTAACTTGATCCCCGGGTACTAAGGGGGACCTAAAAAGGCCGTGACCGTAAAGCAACAGGGCGAGCTTGAGACCACCAGTGGTGTAGAACCATTAGAGCAGGCCTTGCGCAGGAGAGCTAAAGTGTTCTACATCAAGAGCAGCCGGCACCCCACACCACTCGTTCGGCTGATCTCATCCACCAGGGTCATGCCTTGGGATAGGCACAAGCGTGTCATCGCGGCAATGGGCCCTGCATATCAAACTCCGCCCAAGAGGCAAAGGCAGCAGTAAGCAGCTGCCAACCAAACCTGCACCTCACGCCCTGATACGATAAGTTTGCCATTCCAGGTTCATTGCTTAGCTGGCAACCAGGCTGGGGGGCACCATGCCATCCCCCCAAACACCCGTACTGCTGCAACAGGGTCTTTTGCCACGGCACCGTTCGCTGGTCAATTAGTCCATTAGAAATTCTGCAATCGCTAACGGCGTCAGATCGCGTTAGACGGTTAATTGTTCATTGTTCTTTCTAAGAATTGTTCATTGTACTTTCAAAACTTGTTCATTAAATTGGTCTTTTGCCACGGCACCGTTCGCCGACCATTAGTCCATTAAAATTCGGCAATCGCTAACGGCGTCAAATCGCGTATGACGCTTATTTGCCCATTGTATTTTGTCAATTGCCCATTGTAAATTGTCAATTGCCCATTGTAATTGCTCATTTTCCAATGTAATTGCTTATTTGCCCATTGTAATAGTTCGTGTGCCATCGTAATTGCTTATTTGCCATTATATTCGCTCATTTTCCCTTTGCATGTGCTCATTCCCTCTTTGAATGTGTTTTGCTTTTGTGTATTTCTTCTCTTTGTTTTTTCTGCATTTTGTGTAATGCTTTTTCTTGTCTCTTATGCATGAGAAGCATGTTTTTTATTGTACAGGCCTCATTGTTTATTAAATTCTTTTTTGTTTCGTGAATTTAAGTTTATCCTGATGTTATTTTTCCCATCCAATCGCCTTCAGTGGTATTAAGCTATATGTTCTCAGTAAGAGTACCATACGTCCAATTTTCCCAACAACCCACCATAGTCCGCACGCGACGGGTTGTGTTAGAAGAGTCCTTTTTGGCCTACGGGTCATCAAGAAGTCTCGAGACCACCTCCGTACGATACTTTCGCAAGAGAGGACGGGGGGCGGATCGTGAGAATACTTACTTCATAATGCGTAGTTCAACTAATCAAGAAAATGAGCGAGGAGCGGGTCAAAAATAACGAGTTCTCCGTAAGTTGACGCCCCACTGTAAGAAAACTGACACCGGAATGGCAACGCTAGCGAAGTTGCCAAATGAATTTACATTTAATGTGGAATGCATATCTTTAGATGTAATGTTTTGGCGCCGAATTCAAAATCCACTGGGATCTCATAGACCCCGGTGTGACTACGCAGGGTTAATAAGACTCTTAAACTAGCGTTAAATAATTTAATATGGTTTCTTATCGCATGTCACTCCAAGATCAACTTCCACTTCTTTTTACTGGAAAGCAACATACTAGTTTTAGTCTTAGAACTGGCGGGCCGCGTATCTGAGTTCTCTGGTTTAGAGCTATCCGGTAGAGGGAGCGTCCAATCAGGAGTCACAAGCGACCGCGATGTATTCTTTTACCCCTTTCGAGATCCGACCTGCCCCCTAGCGTGCCTGCCTACCCGCCCCCTTAACACCCGCTGACGCCCTCCCCCAGAGCCCCTCTTAGGGGTCGCATATTATTACGTAACTCCGACAGCAATCCATTAAGTCCCCTCTGGTCTCGGGAAAAACTTATTATCTTCTCTCTCCTATTAATTAAGGCGCTCGTAATTTTTCACGTGCCATTTCTCGCTATTTCCGGAGCTTCGCAGCTGGACGCAAAGACGGATACATTGTCAGAGAGTATGAATATCGTCCCGCGAGTGTGCGCCACTATCTCATTCCCTGCCATTTTCCACCTCTCGCAACTTCTTCTTCCTCTCTCTCTCTCTCTTCTGTCGGGGCTTCGACTCCTCCCTCTCCACCCCACATATCTCGGGCCCTAATCGCACTCTCTTTCTAAACCTTTGGGCCCTCAGCCCCATTGCTATTTTGGGCCCTCATCCACCCTGACGCTGCCTCGTTAGAGCAGCGGTGCGCAAACACCCCAAGCAGCGCCCGCCTTTTCATCGCTGAAAACGGTCGCGCCTCCATTGTAATTGAATACTCCCTCATATTTGTGATGTTTGTAATAAATTTTTACAAATATGAGAATAATAAAAGCGTAAAATTTGGTATTTTTCGATAAAGAAAAACCAAACAGTCACCAGGTCGACCACGGTTGACTAAATTTGCTGGTGTTCCACTCTGAAAGAAAAACCGATCGATCGTGCTACCCATCAAATCTTTCGCGTTCTCCAGCTTGCACACATCTGCTTTTGAGCAGTGGAGCCTAACTTGCGGACCGCGAAACTGTGAGGAAAAAGCAATCCGAAAATTTTAACACACAAATTCATACATTCTTACTTTCTCCATACGTAGTATAAGGTAAAGTGTTGTTTTGATGAAAAAATCGATTTCGAGATTTCAACAGAAATACACGTTTTGAGATCCTTTAAACACGTTTGGGCAATGTTCTTAATGATGTCTCTGGCTGTGTGTCTCCTGAGTTTTTTGTGGGCGCTCTAACTCAAAAACCATTAATCAGGTGAACGCGAAATTTTATATTTAACATTTTTATGAGAATCGCAAGAGATGATTAGTTTTTGGTCAACCGGAAGTGAGTGTTTACTCTTGTAACTTATCCGTTATATTGAAATATTTGCTTTAATATTTGATATATTTAAAAACTTATAGAAATAAAAGTTTTAGGAAATTTATTTTTCTACGTTTGTTCAAAACATTCTCCCATATGCATTGTTTAAGACAGTGATGTCCAACTGGTAACTCGCGGGCGGGCACTTGGTAGCAGGCGAAGCTTTTTTCAGGCCCCCGCGAAACTAATATTTTAATTCAGTTGGTGAATACAAAATATCATTTCACTCATAAAAATTTACAAAATTTAAAAAACTTTGCAGTAATTAAAACAGAATTTGCTCTACTTATGGTTGGAAAAAATCATGTTCTATTTCACTATGTGAGAATGATTATTATATTCATAACTTGAAAAGCTATCATTGTGTGATACATCAACAAGATTTATGTGGAAAAATATTGAAATATTCTCATGTAATGAATGTTGTAAATTAGTAAATTCAATTCGTGGAAAATCACTGTAGCAATAGCATTTCCAAGGCTTGCTTGACGAATTAGACACCGCGCCATACGGAGACTTCATCCAGAAGGCTAAGCCGAGGGAAAGTGCATAATGGATTTTTGGATTTATTTCCTGAAATTAAAAATGTTCTACAATCAAGAGAATTAATTTACAATTAATTCGATGAAATATTACGGATGAATGGTTTAGATTTTTTAACAGATATAACGACACACTTAAATTTAACATTACAAGGAAAAGATAATGATATTTCGCGCATGCAGAGTACCATTAATGCTTTTAAAAATAAGTTGGACCTATGGATCTTTCATTTGAGATCCCATAGTTTCCAGGTCTTTCCATCAATAATAACAGTAACAGGCGATAACGAGAATAATTATAAGCCGCAACGACATATAAATGACCTTTTTTAGCTTAAAGATGAATTTAATAGACGCTTTCAGGATCTGATGGGAATTGAGCCGGTTTTATTATTCCTGGCGAATTCATTTTTGGCATTCGATGTAAGAAATGTATCTTTACTGATCGAACAATTGACGTTTGTGAATAAAAGCAATGTAGAAATGGAAGTAATTACTATCAAAAGTGATATTCGATTTAAGTCTATTGAAAATGTTCATTGTAGCTTGTTGAAAGTGATCGACTCCTCTACATATCCAAACATTATGAAGTGTGCATATAAAGTAAAATCGTTTTTTAGATCCTCATACCTCCGCGTGTGTTGTGTATTTTTGGCTAATCGACCTCTTGGATTATTATAGTCTCATACCTTTGCGAGACGGCATTTTCGCAGATGAATGTCATAAAAAACTAAACACAGGAATCGTCTTTCCGAATAGCATTTGAAGAATTGTATCACACTCGCTGTATCACTGCACGTACCAGATTTTAAAAGAAAGTGTTTAATCGTAAGTGCCACACTAGTTTCGAAATTTTTATTTGTATTGGCATCGGAATGAAAAACTGTAATTATATCAGTATTATAAATATAAAGTTTTCTCTCAGGTATGACCCATGAGTTTCACCACTCAACGGAATACACCCAGTCATCAAAATGTCACGCAGGAAACTCCCGAGCTAAGAGAGGGCCCGCCGTAAGTTTTGGGCAAGCTAAGTACCCCCCGACCCCGAAAAGGTTGGATACCACTGGTTTAAGAGATTTATTAAAATCTAAATTTTTTTAGCAGCCACGACCACGCCACCTACCGGCGACTATTGTAAACACTTTACACTTAGTTGTCTTAGTAACGCTCCTTTTTATTTTGTTATTAGTTGGAGCTTCGTGGCTATATCCAATATCAGAAGGCTATGGTTTGAGTATAATTCTGTACTATGTAAAGTCTAAAATATTTATTATCAAATAACCTATTTGAAATTCTTAGAAATATTAAACGTATGGAAAAAGTCATGCGGTGGCCACATCAGATTTTTATGAAACTTTTTATATTAAAACATTTAATGTTGAAATGGACATACAAACCTGATTTAGACTAGATATTCATAACATGGTATCTAAGAATATATGGGTAACTTCCAATGCGGCCCGCCGAAGAATTGACAATTTCCAATGCGACCCGCCGAAGGATTCACAACCATGGATGCGGCCCTTTATGTAAAAAAGTTTGGTACCACTGTATTAGAGGAAGTGGAAATTTTCTTACATTGGAGAAAATGGGGTTTTAAAAGAAACTTTTTCATGGTAGAGGATGAAAACCTGATTAAGAAGGGATTATGAATACCGATGTTGGTATCAAGCTATTTTAAATATTTCGGAGTTGGACGCCAATGGACATTATTATAAAGATTAATATTTATCAGTTATATGTTTCATTTATGGAATGGAGCTTATTTTTACCGCCTGAGAGTGATATTCCAATCACTTTACTTATGAATTCATGCAGAAATGCTTTTTAGATATTGTTATTATTTGTCTCTGAACAAATTCAACTTCGAAGCTACGTCCCGGAGTAATTATTTGGTTATGTTATTTTATAGTTTCCATTAATGCTAACTAAAATTGCATTTCAATTATTTTTGTTTTTAAGTGTAATTCTCTGATTGGGTTCCCTTTTTGGAAAAAATTCATTCGGTTTAAAGCGAAATATTGAATAGATGATTAATACTTTCTAGAGAGAATAAGAAACTGATTATCTGAATAAAAAGTTAAAGCAAATATTTAGCCTATAAGGCAACAAAATTAGTGTTTTCAAATAAAAGCTCATTGCACTGTCCTTGCTAAACAAAATTAAGTTTTAATTTGCCCTGTAATCATTTTTACCGAAAAAATAATAATTTATGTGCTTTAAAATAAATGAAAGATTTTATTTTGAATAGAATAGTTTTATTGTGTAGAGCTTTTTCATCAAAAGGTAATGAGTAAATTTTACTGAAAATAATATTCACAATCAGTTCATGTTTTGTAAAAATGGAACAGTTGTGTTAACGTTTTTAAGCAGGCTTTTTATGTCGATCCAAATATAATGCAAGTCATTTTTAATTACATTCATTTACATACCTAGTATGGAGGATGTCAGGAGAAAGTTGAAATAAGGCATCTTTGTGACTCTTTAACCATAACTTTCCATTTAAAATCTTGTCGCATATTTTAATAAATTTCTAAAAGTAAATATTTAATTATGAAAATTCAGAACGCTAACGAGCATAATAATTCCTTCGAGTAATTAGGTTGAAATTGCTCATGACTGTGCAAATCCTCGATTCCCTTTCATTCTTTCCTGCCTCGCTCCGCTAATGATAGTTCAACGACAATTGATTTCTGACCCAAATTCCCTACAATAAGTCTCTGTAGAATCACTTTGCGGCGTCGAATTATAGAAAAAGTAGATGGAATTGGAAGTTAACTCTCTAAGCGCTAATCCCTCGATCGATTAATCAATTCTGCATGAGCATCCTTGCGTTTCCAGTAATTACATTCCTGTCAGACTTATTTGGGCGAAGCCGCCGGTTGAAAGATGAATCACGAGGGCACCCCCAATGGTGATTCGATCACTATTGTGGCAGGGAAGCCAGTCTTGAACCTTTGCAGCAAAAACTTTCATCTCAATTACTGAAAATTGCCTTTATGAAAATATAATCCGTCCAAAAATTCCGAGCACAGATATTCGACTGGCGAAAACTTTGTGAATTTTATAGATTGTTTTTTAATTTATTAATTTTTCAATCGGAAGGGATAAAATTCACCTGAATGAAAAGAAAAGGTAAAAAAGTAGGATAGAATCAATACGAACTTGTGCAATTTACTTCCTTGATTTACTTAGCGATATATGAGTTTAACTATAAATATTGTTTAAATAGTTTAACAATGAAAGGAAAATTCATTGATAATTTTCCGAAATATTGATCTGATGGAACATCAGCTACATGCTTTTCAAGGACCGAACGTAAACCGCGTTACTCTTTCGTGGCCCGAAAAAAAGCAACAAGGTTGAAACTTTGCCCTTCGGAGGAACTCCATCTCGACCAATAACTTCCACCCAAAAACCATAAAGCAAGGAAAACAATAAGGGTCTGGGAAATAAAAAGAGATAAAGAGAACAGGAGCAGAAAATCGTAAGACAAAGAAACTATAATGGACTGGGGCACGGCATATAGATAGTCCATCCGTGGAGCAATCTCGGACACCGGATTGCAGCGGGGAAACCCTCTTCTGACCGTCGGCGGAGACCAAGGAAAGAGAGTCAGGTCAATAACGCCTCTCCGGCTATAACACACACGAACGCACGATGCTTTTCAATCGATTCCCGATAAAGTTTACCACCCTCTCTCTGGCCTGCAAAACCCCTCCCCACAATCTCTAAACCCTATAATCCATCCCTGACCTTATGTGACCAAATCCCTTACCGGCTCTTCTTCTTCCCCAATAAAGGCATCCCTTCTCTTTCCCCTTTCGCTCCTACTCTTTCTTTTGCCCTAAAAGTTTGACAACCTATCTTGCAACTGCTCAATCTCCGCGCTTTTATGACATCTCAAGAGGAAAACTCATGAATGTCACCTATTGTGCTATCATGCGTCGTGTTATTGGAGATGCTTTTGCCCGCTCCCACGGATACGTGTGTGGAGTGTAACGCTCGCATAGATACATACACACACACACACACACATATATATATATATATATATATATATATATTAACTTAAGGAAATGAAAAGGTAGTGACGAGGGTGGCAACAAGGTGTTGAAGGAAGCCCAGCGGGCACTTACCAAGTCGGGGACCAAGATGGCAGGCTGCTGGGGGCGTCGAAGATATATATATACATACATGTATATGTGTGTGTACGTATGTATGCATCGGTAGGTGCGGAAGATCATAATATTCCAACATGCTTTGTTCTGTTTGTGAGAGTTTAATCGCCGTCATACAAAGGATTGGTTGATACAAGCGGAGGGGGCGACGGGATATTCTTTGTGAGAGGAGTTGGGGGTTGAAAAGAGGTCACAAACAGGTTATTGGACCGGTGATGGCGGCCGGGGGGTGGAAAGAGGATGCGGGTGTTTGGGGAAGGGGATAGGGATGAGTAGGATGGCGGGGAGAATGAGGGTATACTGGGTAAAATGGCGATTCAAAAGCTCACAATCTCGTCGGCACGAGGGACAATATCCGGTTTGATACGGCTTTTGGTATGTCTTATGAGGCTTTTTGGGGAATGGAAGTTGTTAGAGAATCATGCGTTGTTTTGGTATCGACTTTTCAGCGAATATATTTGTTCGAATATGCGTGTATGCACTGACGTAAATTCTGGCAACAGGATATTTCAACCAAAATTTCAACGAGTGTATCGGGTGTTTATGGCAACGATTGTCATATTTTGATCGAATTTATCACCATAGAAACATTAGGATAGTTCAACTGTAAAAAAATTACGTTTTGAAAATGTATTTACGAAAACAAATATATCGTTGATTATACCGCTTTATTCCGCAGGAAATATTTCTTAGTGGCGGAATGAATAACGTCAAAATCACTTTATCTTTTGTCACCGAGATTGCTAGATAAAATTGACCGTGCTAAGAAAGGCTTGATTTAAACGACTCAATACATTACGGAAAAAAACAAATGAAGGAATTGAGTTAAACTTTATTTTACTGAATAATTTTAGGATTTTTTAAATATAATAATTATATGACGTTATCACAGAAAATCTGTTAACATAACCCTTATGGTAATATATGTACATTGTCTATAAATTAATTTTCCTGTCTGACAATATATGCAAATATCATAGATATGTAGTTATTAGGTTCAGGCACACAATTGGCTATGAGATGAAACTGGTAATTGGAACTATGTCCAGTTGCTTTCTATATTAAGCCATCGTTACTGTAATTCTCAAACTTCCGAACTTTGGAAATCATTTCATTTAAAAGAGATGGGATTGTTTTCCATTTATTTCGGAGGAGGTAACTTGATTGCCTCTTAATACGTAAATCATGGGTTCGAATACTTTGCTGGGATTGGCTCTGCTTTGTTGCCATTTGGACTAATAGCCACGAATTTTTCGTTTCGGAGCCGAGGAAAAATTAATATCTTCAATGGGAATTTGTGTGTGTGAGAACTTAGGATCATCTTCTGCTACATATCACACTTCTTTGATAAATGATTTCATATTTTTGTAATAGTGCCCTAATTGATGTCACGTTTATTTAGAAAAATAGTTATATAAATAATATTGTTAAAACCTGAAAATTTTGTTGTATTTTATATAAATAATATTGTTAAAACCTTAAAATTTTGTTGTTTTTTCATGTTTTTATGTAATTTAATATTCTATGCGTTTTATATGTATGAGTACTCTATGATTTAATGTTACGGAATTTATTTACCCGTACCCCTTCAGCGGTGATTGCGAAAAAGTCACTATTTCCAGTTGATTCCTTTTTTCAGGGAATTGTGAAAGAGGTAATTTTATGATTTGTATTACCGCGTGATAAAGTGTTTCCGTCTGTTTGCAGTTTTAATGAAAATCTTTAGATTAGACTAACACCGATTAAATCGAGCGAAGGATTTACTTTTGAGTCATGCAATTACTGCTTTGGAAACGGGAATCCATGAAAAACTGTAATTAGACAGGCGCAGCTGAATTTTAAGATTCAATAACCGATATGACAGCAGATATATCTTTTTGAGTGTCTGCTCTACTCGAAGTAGTTTCATTTGACAAACTACTTTTAAGAAAATAAAAACGTTTTGAGCCTACTTTCCAGAATGGAAATAGACTTATAGTTTTGTCTTTGTGTCTGTCCGTTTTTCTATCTGTCCCCCCTATTAACTTTTGAACCAATAGACGGGTTTTCATGACACTTGGTGGAAATATGTTGCTACGGGGGCCGAGCTCCCGTGGGTACTTTTGTTGCGAAGATTTAAAGTCCCGGGTTCTATTCCAGGAACAAGCCTTCACATTTGATTTACATGGGAAATCTGAAATCCATTGTGTTGGGCAATATTCTCTTGCACATTAAAATATCTTAGAATTGTAATATTAAAGCGGGATTTGTACTATTCACGGAGGAAACGAATAAAAATTTTAATATTTATCGTAGAATTTTGCTTATTGATTGTATTTCTTAGAATTTTGCATAAATACTGGCGTTTTTGCAGTTTTTGTCACTCATTACGAGAGTGTTGCCATAGTAACGACAATGGTTGGGCTCGGATTCGGTATAGTCTAGTAATGCAGACACTAATCAATTTTTTGCTTATCAACCTGTAAAAATATTATAATCTGTAAATTATTGGAGCCAGGGGCGGATCCAAGAGGGGGGGTGGGGGCAGTCGCCCCGCCCCCCCTTGGATACTCTCTGTGACAGGAGAACGAGCTCGGTGAGCGGGCACTCATGCTGCGGGATGGTTCCTCCAGTAGACTTCAGTTTTGGCAAAAATCTTCTTCGAAATTTCCCATGCTTCTCGTCTTTATAATCGCCGTTTTTCTCAGGATTTATGATCCTTTGGAGAACCATTGCTCCAGGTGCAATACAAATAGTATCATATGATTCCTCTCTCTTTCGAACCGCTAGTAGGGAAGATGACCATGCCACGGACCTACGCTACAGGCTACATGAAGGTAAAATGCTGAAACAAAGAGCTCGGTTTATTGCCTTGGTTTCCCTTTCACCCTTTTTCACTGGTTTGGATTTAGGGATTTCCTTTCTTTTGTTTAGAGTTCATCCCCACCTCTAACTGTACTTCCATGTCACAAGATTCTTTGCAAGCGACCTTTCGCCGCCTAGGGTTTTCCATATACCTTGGTGCGATTAACTGTAAATATGAGAATAGGGTTTTAGTATCAAAGCCAATTACTGCATTTTCTAAACTCTTGGGAAAAGATGATATTCTTGAAAAACACCAACACACTGTAGAGTCGGCAAAAGATTTTGTAAGGAATTTTGGAAAGCTCCAAATTGAAGTTCAAACTATGTTGATTTCAGCGCGATTAAAACAAGTTCAATATAGTCAAAAGCGCCTTTTGCCCATTATTGATACGATAATCACTCTAGGTCGACAAAATATACCATTTCGAGGCTATAGAGATGACGTTTGTTTGCCAGACGTGCCTAAAGTCCATGAAAGCATAAATTATGAGGAGAACATTCGCGCTATATTAAAATTACGTATCCGAGGAGGAGATCAGAATCTTGAAAATTACCTTCAATTACATCTCAAAAACGTCTCATAACTCCGTCATTCAGTGTTGCGGCGATGAAATTTTGAAAAAGATCCAAGGCTTTGTGAGTGAAGGAAAGTATTATTCCATTTTTTTGATGAAACAACCGATATATCTCTAGTAACGCAGTTAAGCATTATTATTAGGTATGTTTATAAGAATAAAATAAGAGAAGATTTCGTTGGTTTTATGAACTTGCATGGGATAAATTTCGGATCAGACATTTGTGAAGAAATCGAACCAAAATTGAGTGGAAATATGATAGGAAAATCAGTGGTCCAGTTTTTATTAAAAAATAATTTTGAAGAGGAAAACTGTTGGGATCTGTACCGACAGCTGTCGTGTCGTGACTACCGAGCAGCGTGGCGCTGTCTCAGAAATTCGTAAGGTTGCTCCGCGTGCAGTTAGTGTTCCCTGTCAAAGCCATTCATTTAACTTGACTTTGTCGAAATCCTCCAAAATTCTGCCTATTAGAAAATATTTTGGATTAATGGGTAAGGTAATAAATTTCTTTCGTGCATCTGCTGAGAGAAGTTTCGTTTTAAAGAGAAATATGGGGAAACAGTTAAGCAGCTTGTGCGATAAACGCTGGGTAGAAAGGCATGATGCACATTTAATAATTGATAATATTTTTTTTCAATGACAGGGGTATTGAAAAGTATCAGTAGTTGGGATGATATCACATCTTCAACAAAGGCAGGTTTATTCCCTAATGCCCCCATGACCAGCGAATTCGTCGTTTCAATGAAATGCGTTACTTATATATTTTCATTAACCCTTCCGGTTAGTAAGTCACTCCAAAAAGTATCCCTAGACCTGAGTTCAGCTACAAAATGCATTGAAGACCTTGTTTGTTTATTAGATTTAGAAAGGAAAAGGGCTGACGAAGTATTTCGTAGGATTTGAAAAACTGCTAATGAATTGAGTGATACCTTGGAATTCGAACTAATGATGCCCCGGCATGCAACTGGACGATATGCAAGACTTTCCAGTTCTGAAACCGCTGAGAAATGCTACCGCCGCCATGTACATACTTGTCCTTATGATCGACATTCTTAGCTGATTTTCGAAGCCGTTTCTATGATGACAAATTTAGGGAATATATTGCCGAAAAAACTACGTTGTTTGAATGAAGACGATTTTGTAAATACAGCTACATCATTATGAGCAAATTATTCTGCTTTGTTGAAAAAATTGAATGTATCAAATTCATTTAGTGTTTATCAAATTTAATATGTGGGGAACCAAATGGGAACGTAAATCTAATAGCAACTATGTTAAAATTTATTTGGATGCATGCGAAGTTTTCAGTTTGTGCGACGAAGAAATCTATCCAAACTGCAAAATTTTACTGACATTTTTACTAACTCTCCCTATGAGTGTCGCTAACCTGAACGGAGCTTTTCTGTTCTGTGACGACTGAAAACCTTGACGCGTAGCCAAATGATTGAAGAAAGGCTTTTGGGTTCAGCGTTACTCCATATCCATCAAGATATTCACCTGAACCCGGAGGAGATTTTAGATCGATTTGCAAATTCTGGTAATCGACGGGTCGATTTTTTATTGTAAGATGATAATTTAAATGAAAATGTACAGGAGATCATTGGTTTAAATTCCAATTTTGAAATCCATGCAATCATGCTAGTTACAATCTAAAATTTATAAAATGTATTTCCTATCTCTTGTAGATATTGGTTTTTTTACGTTACGCTAAAAATAAAAGTAATATGGTATTTGCACATAATAGAAGTTATGATTAGGAAGCGAAAATAAATATGTTGTTAGCAAAATAAATTTCATACATAAAATGATTTATGATAGTTATCACACTTTAATAACATTTTCTATGGTTAACTATTTACCAAGTAGGGATGTACACAGGTTTCCCGTGGTACAAAAGTGCTTTTCGTCAAGTTCGCCGTAGCATTATCGTATACTAATGTATTTGCTTTAAAATCACAAAGTTATTTTTTTATATTGTGGTAGTCCTGCTTTTTAGATGAGTTTTAAACACGTTCATTTCATTTTGTCATTTCATACTCGCCATACAAACGAAATTTCTTTGAAATCGGTTCAGTCAATACCTTAGAAGTTTGTAGTTACAGAAAACTTCTAACCTTGTTATTGTGGTAACCCTGTCTAGTCGACAAGGTTGAAATATGCTGTTTTGCTTATTTTTTTATACGAATATTATAAATATTATATTTTGTTAAAGCCCATGCTGTCAGTTCTCTAGAAATATGCGTAGAATTATCATTATTTTACTTTTTATTATGACAGCCCTGCTCTGTAGTTCCGCTTTAAATATATTGATTTCACTGTGGTATTTTGTACAAATCTAATATAGAAAATTTAGTTAAAATCCGTTCAACCAATTCCTTCCAAATCCATAATTACTGAAATATTTTAGTAATTAATTGTGGCACCCCTGTGTGGTTGATCCTCTCCAAATATTTTATTATGGTATTGCGTATGAATTTAAATTACAAATTATTAAATTTGGTAAAAATTGATGCGGGCAGTTCAACGCAAATATTTATGAAAACAAATTTTATAATTACTTGCATTTTGACAGCCCTGTTTTGTAAATCTATACTATACTTATAGATTTTGATTTTATATGTTACATGCCTCCTTCATACAAAATTTCGTTGAAATCTGTTCTACCAATTCCTTCCAAATTCATAATTACCGAAAAGTTAAACCTTGCAATTGCGGCACCCCTGCTGAGTCAATCCGGTCTAAGTATGTCATTTTGGTCATTAATTTATGTACCAAATTTGGTTGAAATCGATTCAGCCAATGACGAAAAGCACTAAAAAATAAGGAATAGCAATAATTTTGACAAAAATTTAGGGTCATTATTAAAATATTCTCCACCCACGTGGGTATATTGTCCGTAATCGCCCCCCCCCCCCGGGAAATTTCTTGATCCGCCCCTGATTGGAGCATACAATTCTAAAAAGTAATGAATTTACATTCATATTAAAATAATTATGATGGAAGTAGACATAAGTTCCGTATGAATCATCTTGTTTCTTCATCTTTGAACCTCTATAAAACTGGGACCTGCTTGCTCGCATTGCTCTTCACTGCCACTGCAGTCGTAGGCAGCTAGATTGCGACAGCACCCACATCCGTTCACTAATATCGCATTGGCCAACTGAAGAAGGCCCTTTATAGTCACATGCGTTCATCGCAGCGACAAAAATTAAAACCAATGATCAAAAATAAGAGATCAATCGCTTCGTTACTCCGCAAAATATATTTTACAGGTCCTCTTCTAAAATTCCTAATGAGAATTGTTGAATCGTTTAGTCATTTTCTTGTTCAATTTGCTCATTTTAGAATCCGCTCAGGAAAAATTTTGCCAATTAGTATAAGCGACGACAACGTACCCTGAGCTGTTTTCACGGAGTTTTTTTAGTATTTTAATTGTATATATTTTCTTGTTTATTTGCAGTATGTTTTCGTTCGCAAATTTAGCTCCAGCTCGTTTCTTATTTTTTCTACAATTTAATTGTATGTTGTTTGTTTTCAAGGAACTTTAATCCATTTAATAAGTTCTTTGAGTAATTGAACGAACTTTTGGATCTCAATTTCCCAAGTCTCGTAATTATTTAACTTCGCGCCCATTTGCAAAAAATTAAAATAGAAAAAAGTTCTCAAAGTAAATATTTCCTGACTTCGTGGTCTCTGCAGCTATTGTTTTGTTTTGTTTTTTCCTCCTGCCAGCTTAAAAACACGAATGCGTCATGCTGCTGCTGGATCTCAACGATCTATCACATTTATCAAATCCGCTTTAACATCAAGTTCCCGCTTTATTAATCACTCTAATTTTTATTAAAAATAATTTTAGACCATCCCATACTGTCTGATGATTCAGCTTGTTCTTTCGACCATCTAACCAACTAACAACCAGACATCTCCAGTCTAACAAGTTGAAAGAAAATTGACCTTTCAGCTCTGACCCGAGACCCTGTCGACTACACCTCATCCACGTTAACCGACCAGTGTCCGAAGTTTTTGTTACCTCCAAGATTCTGAAACCTCGACTTTTTGTAGCGGCTGCCAACCCCGCCTCCAGTGTCCTCCCCTCCTTTCTCCACCCTTCCCATTCCTCTTCGTCCCCTTCCTCCCGTTTCCCCTTCCTCCCCTTTCCCCTTCCTCTCCTTTAGACTCCCTCCCCTTTCCCCTCCCTCTCCTTTCCCCTGCCTCCCCGTTCCCCTCCCTCCTCTTAACCCTCCCTCCCCTTACCCCCTCTCCTTCCCCCTTCCTTCCCTTTCCCCTTCCTCCCATCTCCCCCTTTCCCCTCCCTCCCATTTCCCCTTCCTCCCATTCTTCTCCCTCTCCTTTCCCCTCCTCCCCTTTCCACTCCCTCCTCTTTCCCCTCCTCCCCTCTCCTCACCCACCCTTTCCCTTCCCTCCTCTACCTCTCATCTCTATTCCTCCTAGTCCTCCATCTCTTCTTTTTCTCCCTTCTATCTGCTGCTTCCCCACCGATTAACCGCCAGGTGACAACGAAGAGTTTGAGAACAAGTTGGCTGGCGGTTAGGTAATGGCACAGGAGTTGAGAGTTGGATAATATTTCAGGAGCCGAGACGTCCGGTAGCGTATATTTCACTTTTGCGTACTTGTCATTAAATCCCGTAGATTGTAATACATTAATTAAAAATATTTCAGTATAATCTGCTCATGTTGAGTGGATTTTATTATTATTATTATAGATTTATATGCTCCCGACGCCAATTTATGTACCTATTTTTAGGATTTTATTTGCCAATACCTGCATAATTAATCAATGATCAACATTTTCTGAGATGTTTCGTAAGAAATGACGTGGTACAAGGGGAATTTTTTACTTCATAGCGAGTAATTTTCCTAAAATTAAATTAGGATATATCAGAATTAGTAATAAATACTGTGTCTAGGAAACACTATCAGTATAACGTACTTTCGGTAAAAATTGCTTTAACACATACGATGTATTGAGAATCAAGAGTACAGCGAAAATTTTATGGAACTAATGTTAAAGTCTGAGGGATGAATGTGATCTGAATAAAATATTTGCGCAATGGATATGGCCAAAGAATAGACAGACAAAATTATAGTGCGAATGTAACTTATTTTTAACTTACTTTATCAGGTGTGATTTCGTGGAAGTGTTTAATATTATTCGTAATAGTACTGCTAGTGTTTTGTTATGAATAACTTATTTATGTTTAGAAATCATCCCAATAATTAAGAGAAACCTTTACGAACTATTAATTCGGAAAGTCACATCGTTCATTTTCCAATTTAAACACAAAATTAATCTCGATTCATTTAAACTTAGCTTTATTTTTGTCAGTTTAAATTCAGATGGAATTTAGCTATTAACGAGATAAACTGTACGCTCAAAATCTACAGGCAATATTAAATACGAAAATAATTGTTCACTCCTAGTACTTGGATATTTGTTTCTAATGCGGCTATAATTTTTAATCCATTCGCTGACACAACGGTGCGTCAGACGGTCTGGCTCAGGGCCTTTCTCACAGACGAGATCATTTCGCCATATTATTTATCAATGAAATGTCTAAGTCTCTGTTGTCTATAGATGGACTTGTTTAAGTTTCAGCTTTCCATGGATGCCTGAAAAACAACCGCTCTTTCTATCAATGCGATATAATTTACTGTAGAAGAGGTACCTTTTTTCCTAAATGGTACATCGTAGATTACCAGCGGATGTGATCGTGAATTTTCGGGATTTCTTCCGAGATAAATAAGGCAAATCAGGGCAAAATTCTTTTGCTAAAATTTTCATTGTTAACTTTGCAATCTATAGAAATATTTGTACATGTTTTAGCGAATGTTCGACGCTAAAAGTTCAGTCTAACACGGGTTATCATTTGAAGCTACTTATGAGAGGTACGAAAACAGCGTTTTAAATGATAGGGACAGATATCGAGGAAAGCAAAATATCGATTACCAAGTTATGTAACTGTATTTAAGCAATATATCGAACAAGGAATTATAATATTCGTAAATAGGTACAGATATCAGTACAGATAGTGAACCAGTAAAATTTCGTCAAAATCAATAAAATACTGAATAAATCTGTACGGTTGGTCACTTTAAGAATAGCTTTATTTACACACAATATATTTTCTTCTGAATACTACTAAATGAAGTAGGTTTTAGTGTCAATTTAAGAGATTTTTCAAAAATTGAATAGTGATTCACATCAAAGGGTAGAATGAAAATGATCAGCTTATGGATTACAGATATAACATTTATTCTCCGCTAGTGAAAGATTCATTTTAAAAGAAATAACCCTTCATAATGCGAAATAAAGAAAACATTTTTTGGAAACCATGTAATCTTCGGAGAACATTCCAAATCATCAATTTCTCAAAATTTGTTCTTGCTTTTTACCTTTTCACAATTTTCTTTGCTTAAATTCTGATTCTAATAAAGCAGAATTTTTAATATGCCTACACGAGAAATTAAGCACTTCAGTTGGATATTTCTAGCCACCTTAATAATTAGATTGATAGGTGAAAGGGAGTATACGTCAAAGAAAAATTTCCGTACCTAAAAAAAATTTAAATTTTTCTTTTCCATTGAAACTTATTATTTTGGCGGATAAACACAATATAATCTTTTAATTTTCTAATACTCAATATCTCTCGTCTTTTCAAATACGCGGTTCGTAATATATTTAATTTTCTCGATATTATGGAGCAATCTTATAATATATAGGTAATTCTTTTGCTTAACAATGGGTGGAGCAGTTCAGAGGCGAATTATTTCCCAAAAAGTGCTTTTTAAATTATGAATGGAAAACTTGACAGCACTTTTTATAAATTAAATTTATTAATTCAAAGTAGAAAGTTTTCTAGGCTATTCGACTTGAAAATAAGACGCGACAGAAAATTTATCCAAGAGAACAACTGGGTAATGTGATTTTGACTTTCAAGCTAAATTTACGGCTATATCTAAATTATTCTCTAAATCTATTTTTGAAGTGTATCAATTCAGTTTTTATAGTAGCATTAAAATTTTGACTTCTATTCAACGTATAGTGTTTAAAACAAGCCTAAAGATTTATAACTATTTAATTTTAGTTCACTTTCATGCAGAACAAAATTATTTAATAAGAATATTTACAAGGAATTACTTGAAAGGTACCACTATGGGTGCGAATAAGTAACTTTAATGTAAAATATTACAAAGAGAAATTGACTTGTGGATCGGTTTCAGTTGATGTAAGAATATTAATAATCTATCTTGAAATTGCTATCAGTAAATATCACAAATTTCATGATATTTATGAATGAGAAGATTATGAATAGCAGTCGAGTAAAATTCAAGTTAACCCGTTTACGATAAAATCGAGGTCCACCACGAACCCACGACATTTTAATTGGAAAGAAATTACGATTCCCTCGTCCCTAACGAGGCAAAAAAATGTATAAAGGAATCGAAGAAAACATATAATATTTGTAGGCCTGGAGAGAATATATTTGTAGTTAAAAGGATATTATCTTTCTCCCGAGAAAACTAAAAATACTTGTCTAACGATTGAACTGGCTTCATATATGACGATGAGGTGGAAAAGGTGTATCCATCTAATTTCGAATAAGATTCCAATGGAATTAAAGTTTAACGTTGATTTCGTCATATTCAACATTTTGGGGTATTTAAATCTGATTTCAAACAACTTTCATAAATTTTCCTACAAAAGCCTGAAGCGTCATATTGCTCTAAGTGTCAGTTTTCAACTATACAATTAGCGTTTGCTGGATCGTTTTAACGGGAGTCAGTGCGATAAAACTTAAGCAAAGGACCAGAACATTTTAATGCGGTGTAATTGAAATAAATCAAGCGCCAACACACCGCCATAATCTTAAAGAAGTTAGTTACTCCTGAAAAGGACATCGTTCTTTCGTAGTGCCAGGAGGAGGAAGAAGAGGAGAAAATGAGGAAAAGGAAGAGAGGAGTAAGGGTGAAGGGGGATGCCGTTAACCACTCGTCGCGCAGCAACACGGCGGCAGGTGCAGGCAGGCCATCGGTGGCAAGAGATGGAGGGGGGTAGGGCTTGTATTCAATTAGGAGTTTCGCTACCTCGAGGCAAAGCCCTTTAGGGATTTATGTTAAGGGTTGGAAAGAGAGCAGGTCCTTCTCCGCCTCCTCCTGGCGAGAAGGGTGTGCGTTCGAGAGAGGCAAAGAGGCTTCCTTGGGAGCCGCAGGGAATGACAGAGATTGTCTGAAAGCACTACGCGATTTCGAATTAACACCAAGAGGTTTTTGCGGGTAGACTCAAAAGGATATAGTTTTGTTCTTGGAAGGAGTACTAGCGGGTGAAGTCATCGGAAGGAAAGGTTTATACGACTACATGCGAGATTTCCATTTTAACACAATAACACACAATCCGATAACTCAAATGCCTATAATTAGGTATTAAGATAACTTGGAAGTCCCTTCAAGTCCGAATTATTGGAGTATTGGGTTTATCTTAAAAAAATTGCTCCACTTTATGTTATTAACTCAAAAGAGTGTTTATGTTCTTTTAGTTTACCCAAAACTATGAAAATATTTCCGCATTATTGCAGTAAAAGCGCTGCAATTGTGTATCATCTTTGTCATATTATCTTAGAGAGATCTTTGTGCCACTCGCTCTACCTATCTAAGTAGGTCATTCTATTTGTACCAATGCAGTACGTTAATATCATGAAATTATTGCTAAACTGAAACGAAAACTTGAACTAACACAACACTTATCAAAACACATATTAAATTAATGCATTTCTTTCAGATTATTATTTTCACCCAATATGCGTAAAAAAAACTTTATTACCTTCAATATACTATATCGCAGAAGTTATCATTTTTTATAATTTGAGCTTTTACTTGAACGCAGCTTCCATTGAATGATGTGTTGAGAAATATTTCTGTTTCCCTTATTTTAAAATAGTGCACATAATCTATTAATATAATAAATAGCTTTTGCATGTAATTTTTTTATGTTAAGAAAATTGTTCGTATTGAAGGGCAGCCGTATTGTTGCTACCTTTTTGGCATTATGTACACCGAGTTTGATTTATATTTATAATGATTTGGGACAATATTATACGTTTGCCTTAATGACTAATACTAGTATGTGGTATGACTAGTATGTGGTGTACACTGCTATATTTTAGTTTTGCAGATTTAAGTTGAGTCGTAACGAGTGAATTTCTTTATTGTTTGGATTTGCAACAACAGCATTGATAATATCATACTTATTAACGAAATAAATAATTGATACATTTGTATCTGAGTAAAAACTATTTTTAAACTCTTATATTAGAATTTAATATATCGTTGGTAGCTCCCTGTCACTGTTGAGACAGGTTTTGCCGCTAAAGATGCCCACCTTGTGGGCGAAGTGCATTGGGTGTTGTAACCCTCTAATTGTTTGGCTAAAGGAGTACTTTACTTTTAATTAGAATTTAACATTTTTTTTATAAAAAATTAGCATTTTGTTTATATTGGAAATATTTATCGTAATTCCATTTTTCATAGACGAAAACAATTCAGTTTTTTTTTACATAGTAAAAAATAAATAGTTAATTTTATTGTCGACCGTGTTTTTATATAAACTACTTTAATCTACGTTTAACTTTGTAAACGTTCAATAATAAATACATAAATGACATTTGCTTTGTAGAATTCGGTAAATGTTGAAAATGAGCTCTTTACGTTGCTATATTGAATGAAAGCTTAGCTAAGGCATAAATCTTGAAGTACATCTGCATATTACCCTGCAAGTCACCTTGACGGTGGATGGCAGGGGGTGCCGCGCACCAAGTTCCTAACTAATTATTCCTAACTATTATCAATTTAATTGAATACTTCTTTCATGGCCACCCGTCACTTTTGACGGGCAATTCCTTTAGTTATATTATTTATTTATTGAATAATTAGACAATATTGTTTAAAGTTGTTATTCTTATTATATGGATAAAGGTTATCTGCAGTCATCGCGAAAATGTTGATTATCATTATTTAAACGATGGTAGTTTTGAAACTTGTATACTGATAGTTAAGACCCTATTCACGCTCGGAAAACCTCAAACAGTTTGTTAGAGCATTATTAGGGTGCAATTAACCCGCACAAGGGTTATGACTGAAGTGCTATAGATGCATGTTCTTTGTGACTACGATGACCAATCATTTGCAAAGACAACTTGTGGGAGGATAATGGGCCCATTTCATCTCATATCTTCTTATTAAGGGCCTGCGGTTTGAGTGCATAGTTGCCAAGTGAACCAGATAATATCCTTAACTGGAGCTTATCCCATTCTCTAAAGTACCCGCGCTCCATTACGCAACAAACAATGCGAGCGATACTTACGCAGTGGCGACGCAACTGATGAAATGTAGCGATTCCGAATTAAATTTACTTTTTTGGGTTACGGTATCTACCGCTCACCACCGCCGTCATAGTTTCTATTCTCTTTTGTCTTATTTAACCCTAGACTTTCTCGTGTTTTTATCAAAAATCCATTCTCATGTTCTTCTAAAATCTTTTTAATTAAACCAATATATGAATTTTATCACTTCGTATAATTTTAATAGGTATTTTTCCTATTTATATTATTTATTTTACCATTGACGTATTGATTGCTTCTTCAAATAAGATTTATAATTCAAGCTATACGCAGTATACCCCGTCAGTGAAATCTTCAACGAGCTTAAATTTTCGTAATTTGTTTTAACGAGGTCGTTACGATAAGCAGCTTTTGACTATGTCTTCGCAGGGAGCTGGATTAAACTTTTTTAAACGATTTTGAATTATTGAGGTTAAACTATTCTTCCAAATGTATTTATGCTTTAAATTGATCGTTCAGAAAAATTGAACTTTCAAGTATTATTATTATCGAATCATTAGTTCTTGGTTGGATTAGCTCTTCTCATGCGCCAAAACGAGTTTAAAATTAAATATGCAAGTATTTCTCGTTAATTTATTAATTTTTAATGCATATAACTTTATGTTCCCTTTAATCACCGTAAATTTACTGAAGGCATGGTATATTGCAGGTATTATGCTCATTAAATGCGCAATGATTCGTCTTTAAATTATTTCCTCACTTAAATGGATTGTAATGAATCTAAAATAGGCCGTCATGGTTTTGCTCCCGAGATAATACAGTTAGTTATCTTACGTTCTAGTGCCTTTAGAAATGATTGATGTCAGTGGACATATGATCATAATAAACTAATTGTTTCGATGTTTCAAACATCGCATCGCATTATCATGTCCAAAGACGATTTCCATCCTTATGCAGGGATAATCGCATCTCGGAATGCAGAAACACATACGGTTTGCATTTTATTGGCTCCGATCCCCTTGAATCGCACGCCCTCTCCATTGCGTCATTTCGATGCACTTTGATTCCCTCCCATTCCGTAAAGAGGGGGTTAGAGGCGTAATTCCCCTACCCCTTCGCAACCCTTGACCCTACTCCTACGGGAGAGCATCCCTTTGCTCTTTGTGAATATAAAAGGCACGTAGCGAAACGCCAGCTCGCTGTCGCCTGTGTACACAGCAAGCAGATTGGTTGGACGACGGGAGGGGGAGGAGGGAAGGGAGATGGTTTTGGGAGGGAGAGGGTTTTGGTGGGAGGGGGAGAGGGTTTGGGAGGTAGGGTTGGAGAGGAGGTCTGTCTTTCTCTCTGCTCGCATGCCCTCTGAAGCCTCTTATCGCCCGGAGAATACACCGTTAAGGGCGCAACATCCCGCGATATCCTCGCCTGCGATAAATCAAAACTTGTCGGACTTTTATAATTCTCGTTAGTTACGGTGCGCATTTTGATTCCCGAGAAAATAGTTGTTCCGAAAAGAATATACTATAATGAATTAAATTCTTCTAGAATTAGGATCCAAATCGATCCAGAGAATTTATTTTCTACATATATTTGCGCATTAATTCATGACTTCTTCTATTTCATTGTACCAGAACATCCATCAATAGCAGGTGGACTTTATTAAAAAAGAACATAACAACAGCATCATTACAATTATCTCTCGTTATACGCGGTACATACGTTCTTGAAAATCGCCGCGTATATCGAAAACGCGTAAAAAGGGAGGCTTAAAATTAGTAATAATTCAAATGCAAAGTTGTCTGCAGATGCTGCCTATCCAGTTTAAATGAGATTGTGGAATAAATTTCGAATCTTAAGGCGGTCGAACCACTCCCAAATTGTAGAAAAAGACATGGGTTCTTTTGCATCTTTCGTCAGAATAAAACCGCGTATATGCGAAAACGAGAGTTGCATGTAGTTGTTTAAAAATGTCTTCTATCCAACTACAGATACCATGAAACTGCTTTAAGTGCTTTTTTTAAAGTGTCACCAATAAATCGTTTTGAAATACTATTATAATGCATTGATTTTGTGGCTCATGTTAAATAAATGGGACCACATCCAAAACTGACCGCTGTACAGACTTCATAACCGTCATAAACTCAGATTATTAGTCCAGAACTCGAGGGTTCGAGCCGAAACCGAGCTCAAGTACCTGCCACTTTGCAGTAGGGGTGTCTAGCCGGCCAAATCATTTGCAATAAAATTTAAACTTTTTTGTAACAATTATGTTATTTTGTGCGTAAGAGTTATGGCGACATCATCCGTGGCTTTTAGTTCGTATCCCGATAAAAAAATTAAATTAAAATTTTTGTCATCATATTTATACGTTGTTGGCTGAAATCAGGGCGGAGTGAGAGAGAGAGAATGAGAGTGGCTGATGTGTGTGTACAAAAGAAGGAAGAACTGATAACTGGTAGCTTTCGAAAAACTAATTTAAGGTAAAAAATTGATATTTATATCTGCAATTGGTGTATGTCAATGTTGATGGCTAAAATGTCCCTGTCGCTGTCTGAAGTCATAAAATTGGTGAGGCATGGAATTTCCACCCTTGAACCAGATGCGTATGGTAGATGCAGGCCCGTCTTAAGACCGTCTTAAGCCCAGAGCTCCGCGTCTGTGGGGGCCCCGCGCCTTACCCAAGGGGGCTTCGGGTAATTTTTCTATGACAAATTCAATACTCCTTTTGCTTGACCAACCCATGCATTGCCTCTCTCCTTTCCTTTGCTCCACCACATGCAGTCTCAAACCCTCATAAAATGCACCAAGGACGTCGGGAGGGTAAGCTTTCCTTGTCCCAAAGCGTGACGCCTTGGACCCTCCCTCCTTCAGTTCCTCTTTGTTTCCTCACGAACGTTTTTAACCACGCTAAGTTCCATTCATTCATTGCGGCCGTTTGAGGGATATGGTAAGGCAAATTGCGGCCGGTTAGGTTTTTACCTAATAAATATGACGGACTCTTCGCTCAGTTAGCAGTAAATTACGTAAATGGCTGGAAAAATAGTGCGGTAAGTTAACGTTCTGGCATTATTTGGCGAGTTTCAACTACTCAAAATTCTGAGAAATTGTTGCATTGTACATGAATGGCTAAAAAGCTGTAACAATAAGTCGGATGATAGATGTTTTTCTGACTACCATTTTTATAGGATTTTGAAAAATGGGTACCGGATGAAAAGAACTTGGTTGGTTTATTCTGAAAAAAATTATGCCGTTTATTGTTTCTGCTGTAAATTGTTCCCATCTTCCAAATCTAGGTCGACGCTGGGGTCTGAGGGGTTTAATCACTGATAAAATATAGAACACAAGTTAAGTGAGCATGATAAATCCTCTTCACATATGAAAAGTTTCCAAAAGTGGCAGGAATAAGTGCAGAGAAAACAACAGGGAAATTTTATTGATTGCATAAAACAAGATTTATACCAAAAAGAAAAACAGCGTAGGCGTAATGTTTTAGAAAGTGTTATTGATATAATACTTTATCTAGCTCGCCATAACTTGCCTTTTTGCGGTATAAGTAGTTCGTTATACGCAACTAATAATGGTCATATCTTCGGTCAGACAGAGCTGTTAGCCAAATTTGATCCAATCATTCAAGATCATTTACGATGATACCAAGAAAGTGACATAAAGGATCGTTATTTGGGTCCATTTATGCAAAATTAAATAATACAAATTTTGGCTTCCGAAGTTAAACATTCTATCACTCGAATATTTTCAATGCAAAGTATTATTCTATTATCCTGGACGGTACTCATGACGTGAGTCACCAAGTGCAAATGTCAGTAATATTGAGATAAGTTCACATTGAAAATAGAAATGTAGAAGTAGTTTAACACTTCGTAAGCTTTATCGAAGTCATAGACACTACAGGAAAAGGACTTAGTCAAACTGTACTAAAGGAACTCGGTGATATGGAAATTTCTTTGAAACACTGCAAAGGACAATGATATGATAACGGAGCCAATATGAAAGGTCATCAACACGGGTTTCAAGCACGCATTTTGAGCCTAAATTCAAGGGCGTTTTTCATACCGTGTGGAGAGCACAACTTAAATTTGGTTCTTTGTGATATGGTCCTTTCCTGCTCAAAACCGATTTCATTTCTTGGTATAATTCAGCGTATGTATACTTTATTCACAGCCTCGCCGGCAAGATGGAATATCTTAAAAAATTATGCAGATATATCACTTAAACCTTTGTCTAATAGTAGGTGGGAGTCCCGACTGGAAATTATAAAGGCTGTACTCTTTCAACTACCAAAAATTAAAAATGCTTTATTCATAGTAGCTGAAATATGTAAAGATCCGAAAATAAAAAGCGATGCAAACTCACTGCTCTCCCATGAATGAAATAGTTTTGAATTTTTTATATCTATTGTTATTTGGTATGAAATATTATTAGCTGTAAATAAAGTAAGTAAGGTCCTACAATCTGCTCAAATTCCGTTAGATATAGCAGTTAAACATTTGGGAGCTTTGAAATCAACATCAAATACATACAAAAATGAAGGATTTAATCAAACCTTACAAGTATTTGAACAACTCACAAATGATATGTCTATCGTTACAGAGTTTTTTAAAAAGGGAAAAAGGAGACATTCTGATTTTAAACTCTCTATCGTGGCGTTTTGATCGATACACTGAGTATATTTATACATTTGGATTTATTCACAACATAGGCCAAGTTATAAATTGGGATGTACTAAACTTACAGAAGGCCTGCTGCGATATACAGAAATTTTTGAAGGATGAAACAAGTTCAGATTGCAACATAGATGGAATAGAACTCGGTGAAGAGGTAAGAATATTATCAACGGTTGTGCCAGAAAATCATAGTTTAATTGACGTTTTTAATTTTCTGCATAAAAATAGATTGCAGGAAGTATATCCATATACTGAAATAATTTGTAGTATAATTCTTACAATGCCGATTACCGTGGCGTCAGCTGAAAGGTTGTTTTAAAAATTAAATTAATAAAAAATTATTTACGATCCTTGATAACACAAGAGCGGCTTGCTGGGTTTTCAATATTGTCAAATGAACATAAGGAAGTTGATAAGATTGACCAATCAATAATAGTTGATAGATTTGCATATATTAAAGCTAGAAAAGTACATTTTTAAATGTATAGACCGGAAATTTATCATTTTATAGATTTGTATTCAAATTTAATAAATAAGTTTTTTGAAACTTGTTATTTTCATGTATTTATGGGGAACAATAAGATTAATGTAAAATTACAAACAAATAAAAATAAAATTATAATTAAATGATAAATACGATTTTTCTCTGGAGGTGGGCCCCGCGGCAACTGACTCGCCAGAGGCCTCGCGGATCCTTGAGACGGCCCTGAGTAGACGCATATCAAAGGTCTGACAGATTAAAAACCTCTTAAATCCCTTAATAGATCCTGGCGTGGATTGATTAACTACAAAAATTTACTTAATTACCCCTTTTACCTGTTTCCTTTCACCGGTAAATCCGAATTGCAAGCAACGCTGCAACGGGCAGACGTGATACTATGTGTTTAGGTAATGCCTCGTCATCTGGCGGAAGTATAATTTTATTTAGGTTGCCGAGAGGGATGGTTAGCGTGTCTAGTTTCCAATGCTAGGACAAGGGTTCGAATTTTGCTGAGGGCATGGTCATATGTGTTCGTCATTACTATAGTTGTTGCGCCCATTGTAAAAGGCGGTAGAGTGCCGTTTATGAGCTAGTTAAAGGTAAATAAAATTATATAAATAAACGCTTCGCCATCCAGCGAGAGCATCATATTCTTAGGGTTGTCAAATGTCACATCATCCGGCGGGATTATCCTTTGTGATGAAAGCGTTAGAGAAATCTGAAATTTGGAATTGTTATGAATTCATAATTTAAAAACAGAATAATAACCAAAAGAATTGAATGTAAAATAGAAAAGGAGCTGCAAGATAATCAGTTTGGTTTTAGAAGAGGAAGGGGGACTAGAGATGCTATAGGATGTATGAGGATGATGATAGAAAGAGCGCTAGAAGTCAATAAAGATATGTATTTTTGTTTTGTAGATTGGGAGAAAGCTTTTGACCGAGTGAAATGGGATAAGATGCTGGGTATTTTAAACAAAATAGGAATAGATTGGAAAGATAAAAGACTGCTTAAAAACCTTTACTTTGATCAAAAGATTAGAGTCAGGGTTGAAGGAGAAGAAACAGAAAGTACTTCAATAGGGAGGGGAGTGAGGCAGGGTTGTCCTATTTCACCAGCGATATTTAATATGTATGCAGAAACAATAACAGAAGAAGCGTTGATGGAAGAGAAAGGATTTAAGATAGGAGGTGAAAGTATTACCACCATTAAATACGCAGATGATCAGGGCTTAATAGCAGAAGGCGAGAAAGAGCTTCAGAGGATGACAGACAGACTAGTTGAGGTTGGCCAACAATATGGAATGAAGATCAATACAGAAAAAACGAAAGTCATGGTGGTTTCAAAGGAACATAAAGAATTAAATATAATGGTAAATGGCCAAAAATTGGAACAAGTAAGTAGTTTCAAATATCTCGGCAGTATTTTAGCACAGGATGGAAGTAGTACACAGGACATCAGAAGTAGGATTGCAATGGCAAAAGCAGCATTTAACGAGAAGAAGGAGCTTCTCACAAGCAAGAAAATAAATCTAGAAACAAGGAAGAAATTAGCAAAATGCTACATATGGAGCATAGCTCTTTATGGTGCAGAGACGTGGACGATAAGGAGAAAGGAGGAAAAATATTTAGAAAGTTTTGAGATGTTGGTATGGAGGAGAATGATGAAAGTGAAATGGACAGAGAGGAAGAGAAATGAAGAAGTATTAGAAATGGTGGGAGAAGAAAGGATGCTAATAAAAACAATCAGGAAAAGAAAAGCAAATTGGATAGGGCACATATTGAGAAGACAGTGTTTACAAAGGACGATCTTAGAAGGAAAAATTAGTGGAAAAAGAGGAAGAGGGAGAAAAAGAATAGGAATATTAGATAATATAAAGCAGGGATATACTACTTATAGAGGTATAAAAGAGGCTTCTAGGGAGAGAGAGAAATGGAGGCAGCGATTCAGTTAAAACCTGTCTTCGGACAGAAGCATGATGATGATGAATTTAAAAAATAAAACTTCCCATAAGAACCAAATTGCGTCGCCTTTTCTTTGCTTGTTTTACTAGCTAATCAGCCTCTTGGAATATTGTAGCTATAACTCCTTTCACAACAGACGCACTCACAATGAAGGGAACCCCGGTGCCGGCATTAGCCAAATCTTAACGAAGAGCACCAAGGGGGACAATTGCATGACGTCCCTTCCGAAGGACAGAGCGCTGACTCCTCAAAGCATACAAGTAGGGAATGGGACGATCCCAGGATTAAAAATTTGACCTCCACCGGATTTAAACCCGAGACCTCTGAGTGGAAGTCCAACGCCCTATCCACTTTATCACCGAAACCTTCGCTTTTAAATGGTGTAATGATTTTAAATTGGAACTTGTGAGAAAGTGGAGGGGAGATAAAGAGAGAATTAAACAATCGCATTTTATAGCGTTAAATTAGAAAACGAGATGATAGATGAAAAGCTAATTTTATTGCAATTTTATAGCATGAATGGAGTTTTTACATAAACAGTACAATAAGGTTCTTTTAATTTTATCTCTTAAATAATAAATGTTACCTGTAAAAATTAAAGTTTTTAGTCTTTCTTCCTTTTTCCTTTCGCCGTTTCATACAAATTCCAAGCAACGCTGCAACTAGTAGTCTATAATCCCAATTTTTTACTATGATATTAATTATTATAAAATTTCAACATTTAATTAAAAGCATGAAATTATAAATCCTTTTAGTAACGGAGATTTTAGTTTAATCCGGTGACAAGAAGCCTAATAAAGATATTAAAACTTATTGAAATATCACATCGTTAAACAAGTTGTTGCCAAGCTAATCGGCATAGTGAGAGAGGAAAATGTTTTGTCTCTCGCGGAAAGACGATTCCCTCTGTATCCTTTTCATCGTGTTACTTATTATTTGTTTTGTCGGTGTCTTAGAACAATTTTCACTCTCTCATACAATGGGCAGCCAATCCAAGTCGACCCATCGGCTACTAATTATCTAACAGTTCATTTTAATGAACAATTTACGGCGTCATTCAGGCACGCAATCGCAGCAGCCAAGTCTCCTCGCGGCGTCTAATTTCCCGAATGCTTTACGAGATAAGAATACGGCGAAGAATGGCACAGTGTCTTAGCTATTATATGGTCTAGTAATTAATTAATTAGGAGAGATGATTGCATGCAATGTTCCGGCGTAAAGGCCATCGTCGAGAAGACAAGGATATGTGTTTGCGGAAATTTATGGCTAATTCGGTGTAGTGAAGAAATGGTAAATTGACACCGTCTCTCGGTAAGATATTCGTTTTAATTGTTCCTCTTCGCGGCGATAGGTAAAATGATAAGGTATAAGAAATTGGGAGATGAGCAGAGCCAATCAAGAATACAATAACTTCCGCTATGTTACACTCGATTAGAGAAGAGACCATCGCTAAATAACGATTGCTAACTCTTCTCTAACTCCTCTTTCTTTATAATGGACGACGTTTTTGACTTGGAATTTTATATTTCAGCCGTCCAGTCCTTAGCCTCATATTTTAATTAAACGGCGCAATATACATTGCACAAATTTTCTCATATTTGTATATACGTTTGATCTCACTACACTTTTTGCCCCGAAATTAACTCTGTGGGCTTGGTAATTCACTGCCAATTATGTTAGAAATGCGTAGCAACAGCACCAAAGTGACTGACACTATCAACTTCTCACGTCTAATACCTCTCACTAATAAGCGCGTGAAGGTAACAGTGAAGTACGGAATTTTAGACAAGAGAATCTCCGGGGTTCCCCTCCCCTCTGACGCGTGCGCTGAACGTCTTTTAGAGAAATAAAGCCACTGGACCAGTGGCATACCGAAAAATCTGGGGGCCTCCCCGCTGCAAATAATACGGGGCCCCCAATGTATATCTTAAATATTTTCCAAGCTGAATTACTTATCATTGCCTATATATTAATGAAGATTCCCCCCTCCCTCACACAAACGCTACTAATATTTTGAAAAGCCTGAAATTATAAAAAATTATAGAATTAAGTTTGTTTCTTTTATTAACTTTAATCCATTTGGATAAATGGGTTCAATATATTATATTATGCCTAACAATTCTTATAATGTCATAGAGACAAGAAAAATTAGACGTATTCACTACTCTATGACATTGAGTATGCTCAGGGGCGGTGCTAAACATTTCAGCGCCCTAGGCAAGCTTCTCTTTTGCCGCCTCTATCCTTATGCTAATTTTTTCTAATAATCTCAGTAAAAATATAATACTTTCTTTGCTAATTACACATGTCCAACGAAAAATACATGCATATAGAGTAAACATTATAAAAGATGAAGTTTTCGTTTTTTCTTACGTAGAATGATTTACAAATCTGCAATAATTTTACAAAGATTTTTAATAACCCCAATTTGTATGGCTATTAAGTTAACTGAGTGAACCTAGCTAATCAAAATTTTAGCCGTCGGAGTGAATCTTTTCTTTATCTCAACGTTGCGCGCGAGTTATGTATCTCAGGCTGCAATCACCTTGGTTTTGAAAGAGCTTCAGGTAGTCCTCTCGTGGGCTGACCATGTCTTCCCTAGCATTCAGAATTCGTTTCATTTCTTTGCTCTCCCCGCCTAAACATTTTTGAATAGTTGACTCTAGCTTCTTACATTATTCTCCATACATTTCTCAACCGCTATTTACTTTTTCGATTTTTTCCACTATTGAGACATCATATGATTAGGAAATGGTATGTGTTTATTTTACGAATAGATTTCGGTTATCTTTAGCGACCATTCTACCACGGCGCCCCTAAGCGATTGCCTACTTTGATACTCGCTAGCGCCGCCCCTGAGCATGCTTATTAACTTACGCCGGTGTAGCAGTGGTTGAAACACTCCACAATGGTTTCAGATATTTTTGGTTTGATTCCCGGCAGAGGTCGATGATATTTTACGGTTAAAAAATATGACAAGCACTCCTTCGGCGAGTAAGTGTAACAGTCAATCCTTGCATTGTACGATGTCGGTGCACTTCAAAGAACCCCTTTTTATAAGGGACATTAGGCCCCTGGCAACTGTAAATAACCACCCTTAAGGGTAAGGGGAGTATGAACAATGCTCGCCTAAGATTTTGTATCTAAGAAATTTTTTACTTTTTAGGTGTGATTTACGTGTCGCGACAGCTCGTCCACAGCAAGCTTCAGCCTGCTCGTTACCCGAGTTTCGTCCGACATTATAATTCTTTTCGCCGTATTTAACTGATTTTTTGGTAAAAATAACTTAACCTTGTTTAATTTGATAGATTTTCCCTTGTTGTACTTAAAGTGCATTAAAATGCATTGCAACGGTATAAGAAGACATTAGAAAGTATTGCCATGCATAACTATGCATTTTCTAATTTTTATTAAAAACGGGAGCACAACGAAGGGGGAGAGAGTCCCCCAATTCTAACGATTGCTGGCATAGAGGGGCGAGGGGAGTCAAAAATAGTTAAGGACTTACTGTCGTAATACATGAACAGTCCCCTAGTGAATAAATACGATCTGTAAAATTTTAAGTGCCATCAGGGGCGGCTCGTGGTGTTGAAAATAAGGGGGGCTTCACGTCAACCAAAATCTACCATGTACCTATATATGAAAACATAAATTTACTTCATGAAAATATTGGAGGCCTAAAGTAGCGTAATAGAAGCTAAATCCTAATCCTTTAGAGCCTGAACAGGGGACGCAGGCCTCATGCTTCACTTAACAAGTAAATAAACACAATATACACAAATATGCGCAATAATCCTCCCTGGATATATATAATACTAAGAAATGTTGACACATGAGAAAATACATTGGCCTAACAGCGAGAGACGTCAGATATCATGCACTGGTTTTGCTGCCGAGAAATGCCTTTCTCAGCGTTATAAAGCCGTATTGTAGAAGTCGGGATTCTAAAGCGGGAGTCAGACGCCTTAGTACGGTTTGAATGTTTGGGGCTGCCCTATATCTCGGGGCTTTCCCGCATTGTGGGTGTTGTGGGACCTATCAGCACGCCCCTTGTGACATCAGGTTGTACGTTTGGATGAATTTTAATCGAAATCCTTACAGCCGTTTTTGAGTAAATCGAATTGTGTTTCTAAATGTTCAAAAATTAAGTACCCTTAATTGCTAACCAATATCGCTTATCTCTTCAAAATGTCTTTTATGAATTATATTATCCATAAATATGAGATATCATTCGATTTAGCTTAACCGTATGGCTGTAATAAAAGTTTGAATGGATGGCGGCGGAGTTGTGACGTCATAACATCTACATTATACACTGCAACTCAATGGCAATGGCAGGGGGTGCAGTGCACCAAGGGTCCATTACCTTCCTACATTATCTTTCCCAATTATGGTCTCTAATCGTCCTAGGGAAAAACGATCCGGGCCTGTTTGGAGTTGGGTGTTTGAGTGTTTGGGTGCCCAGCCAATTTGCCTCTCTTACTGTACAAATGGGTATCTCAGAGGTCTTGAAATCACTATATGGCGTCCATTGACATTAAAATGTACTCTCAGCTACCTTACCTGGCTGTTGAAGTGAACGGACATGCCTTTCACTTGCTCCTGCAAGCTCCTATGTAGCCTCGAGCGACTAGAGTAGCTGTAGCATTAGAGTAGCTGTAGTGTTAAGTAGAACTAACAATTTACTTTATTCTATTGTTATCCTTCGGTAATTATATTTAACATTCGTTTAAGTTATGTAATTAGTTTTGTTATAATATCCACGTTATAGTATTTATTTTATCTACCGTAATAGTTAAGTCTTAAGCCTCGTAGTTTCTTGTTAGAAATTTCATAATCCCCTTGAGAAAATAATATTTATATCATAGGAGTTTTTGCGTATTAGCGTATTCTCGTTATATTTGTAAGGTTGTTTTATTTTTACGCTACATAGAATTTATATTTTTCGTTGTTGTATACTATCATCTCCTATGCGTGATCAAAACTTGTTTGTGTTGTTTACGCCTTTCACTTTATAGCTGCGTTTGACCCTTTCTCGTACGCTACACGAAGAGCGTCCCCGCTTTAAAACAGACCAAATATTTAGCCTTATCCCATTACAGCATTTGTTTTTATATTGTAAATCTTTTGCGTTAGTAAATAAATTAGGTAAGTTTAGGATGGCTTCACCGAGGACTCCCGTTTCCTCCTTCTTGTGCGCCGCTGGTTTCGAGGCCATGAGGGCTCGAATCACGGAGCTGGAGAGGGTGGTTGCGGATCTCCTTCAGAGGGTGGAAAGGACCGAGGAAGCCTTGGTTCGAGTGGGGGGTGCGGGGTCATTCCTAAAGGCTCACCGCGCCAAATTGGCGGCCCGGGTTCGCCTTGGTGCGGTAGCCGGTAGAGCGATCGGGGTTGCCTCTGACTCCTTACGGCGGGCTGAGGGTCCTCGGGCTGGGAAATTCGATGAGTGGAGAGTGGTGTCCACTCGGGGAGATCGTGTGGTGGTGCTGCGGAGGCAGGAAGTTAGGAATGCTTCGGCGGACCCTCTTCCTGTCAGTAATAGGTTCGAGGTGTTGTCGGAGGACGACTCCACGGCCATTGCGCCCGTTCCCACTCCCGTCTCTTCGATGGAGGCCGGGCCCTAGGGGAGTTGGGTTGGGAAGGGAGGGTTGTTAGTGTTAGGTAGCTCTAACGTTCGGAGTGTAATGGCGCGCCTGTTATCCAGTGCCCGCCGGGAGGGAGTTTAAGAGCGGGTCTTCTCCAGATGTATATCAGGAGGCACGGTGCAGCAAGTGACCAACACGGTGAGAGAAGCGGTAGTGGCGACAGGTTGCTCTCGGCTGGGGGTGGTGTCCCATGTTGGGACTAACGACGCCTCGAAGCGCGGGTGCAAGGAGATTTTAAGTTCTTTTAAGGAATTGGCCTCTGCGGTTGCTCGTGTCCGAGAGGAGTCGGGTTCCGATGTGCGGTTTACTGTCTGCAGTATAGTCCCTAGGATTGACCGCGGTTCTGAGGTTTGGAGTAAAGTTGACGGCCTGAACCGTAGGCTATAGAATTTCTGTTGGGACTTGGGAGTGGACTTCGTCTACCTACGACCGAATATCTAATCGTGCATGGCACCACTGGATCACTCTTGTGTTCACTACACGCACGAATCGGCTCAGAAAGTAGCGAGTAGGCTTCTCGAGCACAGTAGGGATTTTTTAGGCTAGAGAGTAGGGCAGGGTGTAGGTCAGTTTTGGTTAAGGGGATAATCGATGCATTTGTAGAAAATAAGAATCCCGAAAGATTATTTAATAATAGAATATACTCCGAGCGTAACATGCAGCACCAATTTCGCGATAGGTCATTGATAGAATGTTCCGTAAAGGGCGCGACGGGTCGCAATTCCAATTTTAATGCGACGCCATACAGTCGTGGGAGTGATTGTGATGGGAGCACATGTAGTTTTAGAGTGGAAGAGAAAGTCAAGGGTGAGATTAGTATGCGAAGTGATAGTGAGAAATTAAACGTCGTCGTATTGAACTGTCGCGGCATCCGTAGGAAAATTGCAGAGTTCGAGCATATTATTCGAAGTCTGCACGCAGACGTCGTGATAGGCACAGAAAGTTGGTTAACGGATGAAATTCAAAGTCAGGAGATATTTCCTAGAGACTATCGTGTCCATAGAAAAGATCGCGCTAATAGATCGGGCCGGGGAGTTTTCATAGCGGCTAGCGATAAGTACGATAGCAATGAGATTCCGATAAGTGACGAGGATATCGAGAGTGTTAGGTGCCGCATAGGTAAAGACGGCTCAAAAAAATTGTCCTTATACTCGTTTTACAGGCCACCTAACGCTGGTTTAGAATGTATTTTAAGTCTCGAGAAACAACTATCAAAGCTTAGACTGGTAAATCAAGATGGAATCGTTTTAGTCGGTGGTGACTTTAACTTCCACTCAATTGATTGGGAAAACCTATGATTCGAATCTAGAGGTAAAGAACGCGAATCCTGTGAGGCATTATTCGAAACATTCTGAGAGCACTCTCTCCTTCAATTAGTCAGACAGCCAACGCAATCGGGAAACATATTAGATTTATTAGCAACTAACGTCCCAGAAAGAATAAACAAAGTCACCATTGAAGATGGGATAAGTGATCATCAGGCCGTATATGCAGAGTGTAAGTTGAAAATCGATAGGCACCCTAAGCCTCAATGAAAGTATTATATATTTGCTAAGGCAAACCTTTCAAGCTTCAGGTCGCGCATACGAAAGGTGCGGAGTCGTCATGGACACTATTCAAGGATATAATGCTAGATATCGATAAGTACATTCCAATTAAATTGAAGTTCGACAATAAAGAGCCGCGTTGGTACAATAAGCAAGTTAGGAGTGCGCATAGGCGTCAAAGAATAAGCCACGCGAAAATAAAAAATATGCCGTCTGCATCATCCGATGAATATAGAGCAACTACAGTTAAGATATGTAAGCAATCCTGCGCTAAAGCAAGAAATACTATGCGCAAGGCTTTTACTAACTTCCGGAATAAGGTATTAAATAATTATTTGAAGGAGGACCCTAAAGCGTTTTGGTCCTATGTGAGAGAGGTACAAGGTAGAGGCCCTACCATATCTTCCATGCGTAATGACTCGGGTGCCATTATTCATGATAGCGTAGATAAAGCCAACCTGTTAAACGGTCATTTTGTAAAAGTATTTACAGCCGTCAGCGACCATTGCGTACATAATGCACCCGCAATAAGGGAGGGGGAGCTGATAGACGATATAGTATTTTCTGAGGTGGGAATAGCAAAACAATTAAGTTCCATCAGACATAACAAAGCCACTGGCCCCGAAGAAATTCCTGCTCGCGTTTTAAAAGAATTAGCTGAAGAAATAGCATATTTTCTTCGGATAATCTTCGGGAAATCCATTTTTCGCGCAGAGGTCCCTAGCGACTGGAGGTTAGCGCACGTTACCCCAATTCATAATGGCCGCGACAAGGAGAACCCAGAAAATTACAGGCCGATTTCTTTAACTTCGTAATCGTGTAAGATTCTCGAGCATATACTCGTAAGCAACATAATGCGATTTCTTGATAGTAGTTTATTGTTAGATGATTGTCAACACGGCTTCAGGAATGGTAGACCATGTGTTACTCAGCTCGGTCTTTTTGTTAATTGTATACTGAGAAGCGGAAAAAAGAATACGCAGGTCGATGCCATCTTCTTAGATTTTAGGAAAGCATTTGATAAGGTACCTCACAGGAAGTTAATAACTAAATTATAAACCTTAGGCGTTAATTATAAAATCGTTAGTTGGATCCGTGAATTTTTATATCATAGGAAGCAGAAGGTTGTTATAGATGGGAAATCTTCGAACTTAGTGGAGGTTGTCTCTGGCGTTCCGCAGGGTAGTGTAATTGGCCCGTTATTATTTCTAATCTATATAAATGACATCAGCTCAGTAGTCAGAATTAAAATTAGACTTTTTGCGGACGACACCGTCATCTATAGAGAAGTAAGCAATCCGGAAGACCACCAGTATTCCCAAAATGACCTAGAAGCTATTTCTGCATGGTGTAAGAAATGGCAGTTAGAGATCAACCAAAAGAAAAGCTGCGTCATCAACATCTGGAGAACCAAGAGTATCTCGTTGGATAATAATTATTCGTTGGACTGAGTAGAGATTCCAGTTTCAGACTCGATTAAATATCTCGGAGTCATGATCCTTCGTGATCTCTCGTGGGACACCCACATTCACCGATTGATAGGCGCCGCTAACAAAAAGCCGGCCTTTATAGGGAAAATAGTTCGAAATAGATCCGAAAAAGTGAATAAATTATCTTATTTATCCTTGGTTCGACCGCAGGTCGAATATGCTTCAACTGTGTGGAATTCCTGCGAAAAGGGACTCACTAACGAGATAGAAAAGGTTCAGCACCGGGCAGCTAGATTTGTGAAGAGGAATTACGATAGTAAATAAAGCGTAACATCATTAATAGAAAATCTGAAATGAACATCGTTTGAGGAACGTAGGCTGCAGGCTAGAATTAAACTACTGGAAAAATTTATGTCGGAGGGACTAGCGAATGAGGTAGTAGGACTTATCAGAAACCCGACGTATATCGGAAGGCAGGACAGTGAGGATAAGATTCGCGAGATCGACTGTAGAACGGAGCGATATAGAGGATCGTTTTTCCCTGGGACGATAAGAGGCCATAATATGAAAAGTTAACGTAGGAAAACTATGGACCCTTGGTGCACTGCACCCCTTGCCATCCACCAAAAAGGTTAAAAAAGGAATAGAAGACTACGGTGTACAGATTGGAATTAAAATTTAAAACTCCTGAACCGTAAATTAACCCAGAGAGCACTCACACGTCAATAAGAAATAAGGAAAATTAAATTATGCTTACAAGTTTGCAGGACGATGATGCCCTACAGGGACCTGTTGTCTAAAACTAGCCTAAAAAGAAGAAAAAGAAAAGGAAAAACACACACGCACAAGCACTCTGGAAATCTCTATTTTAGACAACAGTTCCCTGTAGGGCATCATCGTCCTGCAAACTTGTAAGCATAATTTAATTTTCCTTATTTCTTATTGACGTGTGAGTGCTCTCTGGGTTAATTTACGGTTCGGGAGTTTTAAATTTTAAATCCACCAAAAAGTTGACTTGCAGGGTATGATGAAGATGTAGATATAGAAGTCGTCGAGAGGACAACGGTGCATAGAGGAGATTGTGCATGGTATTTTCGATTTTTCTTTAAAATTTACAATTTCGTAATAAACATACCTCTCCACTTTCAACGTTTAAAAGCATTTTAATTCACCTTCGTATTGACGGGAAATTTATATTTAATTTATTCAAATCATGATGAAGATGAAGGTGATCGGCGTTTTCGTTGCGTATAGTATAGTTTTAGCTTCTTTTCTTATACTGTGTGATAGCAAACATTCTGTTTCTTTTGTCAAATTTCACCATGTTTATGTTTAATTTTATTTCGAACAAAGGTGTCCTTATGTATAAGATTGATAAATCGAAGGATACTGAAGCAATTGAACTAAAGAGGCGATAGTGTGGTGAAATATAAGTAGATATGTTAGTTATACGTTGGAAATTATTAAATAAATCGTGGAAAATGACTCACCGCCTGACAATTTGATGGCATTTAGGTCATTTTCATGTTTTAAAAAAATGCTGAAGATGGCTTTTCAAAAAAACTAACAGCTCGTTATCACTAACACCTATTTGGTCTGGTAGTTATTCCGATATAATGATTTTTACCAACATCTGAATGTTTAAGACATCTGTCGTGATTTCACTATCCCAAAGCTATGAAAATTTTACATTTTACTTTTGGGCAACTTAGGCCAATGATAACTAAATCTTCACCAAGGAAGTTACATCGTTTTATTATTTTGATTTCATATCGCAAGAGCTTCAGGTTACATCGAAATAAATTCACTACATATTGCATTCATGGCGAACAGCAACTTCTAATTCTATAGCAGGGACGGAAAGTGAACTGTTTGCAAGAGATCGCGAGCACCGACGAATATTATCTGGCGCGTGTAAATCCTGGGCGCTAGGCAACCGTCGCATCACACAGGTGCCTTCGTTGGCCCGGGAGCTCATTCTGCGTGGGAGAGAGGTCGGATCCGCAAAAGGGTGCCGAAGGGAAGGTGGAGGTGGCAGGGGGAGAGGGATAAGGGGAGAGGGGAAGGGAGAGGAGTGGTTGGGGAGGACGGGCAGGGGAAAAGGTCGGGAGGATGGAAGGGGGGGGGCGGAACGGGGGGAGGGGGCGGAAGGGGGAGGACCGAATGGGGGACGGAAGGGGAAGGACCGAAGGGGGGAAGGAAGGGGGAGGACCGAAGGGGGGAAGGAAGGGGGAGGACCGAAGGGGGGAAGGAGGGGGGAACGGAAGGGGGGAGGTTAAGGGGGAACGGAAGGGGGGAGGGAAAGGGGGAACGGGAGGGGGGGACTGAAGGGGGGCGGTTATTGTTTTGAATAAAACATTGAATGAAAGTGTTGACGATGGGCATTACGTTTTGTCTCGATCGGTATTATTCTTCCTCGTGTGTCTAGGAAACGAATAGGCTTAATTCATAAGAAAAAGAAATTTAAACTTATAATTTATTTCTTGCACATTCACAGAGTTCCAAACAATAAGTTTGCTGTAATTATATAACTCTTCCAATGCAATGGAGCATGGACTTACACAGTATCCAAACATGAATGGATTTAGGTGTCTATGATTATAATTTAAATTGAAGTCACCCGCTATTGGGTTTGCACCGAAACCTTCCCCCTGCCGAATGATGCGGTGTATTTAAGACTTATTTGCTCGCAAGGATGATCAAAATTAAACAGCGATCAGTTACAGCAGTGAGGACGACCGACTTTGAAGAAAAAGGCGCGCAACAAATGATAGTTCCTTCTTATAAGTTTTTAACAATATCACCGGAGTCTTTCATAGTTTTCTGGAGGCGGACTGCCTCGAGCGGAAGGAATATCGATCTACATGTCGAACTTGTTCTATGTACCGGAACGAATCGCTCCGCAAGTTCGAGATCCGAACGAGCACTTGCTTTGATTGCCGAGTGCACGAGAGGATGAATGGTAGGCGATTACGCTGCATGGAGGAACAGGAGTGAGGGAGATAGTTAGAGAGAGATGGAGTGATGGAGAGGATGAAAAAGAGAAAGGGAGGGAATTGAATGACTGCTTCTGACGTCACTGCTCGTCTTTCGATTGGCTTGGAATGCTGAAGAATATACTGATAAAAGATAAAAATAATTTTAGTAGGAAAATATTCAGAAAATTACCGATTCGGAAGTAAAGCGATTGTCGTTGAACTGTTATTTTAGGCGAAAATTTAAATACAGTTTTTTTTATAAAAATGCACTTGTAATTGTCCCCATATCTTCGTAAAACCCTGAATGACTTTTTTAATTTCCCTTATTGTTAATGACAAGTTTTACTAAAGGTTATAAAACAGAATTGGCGTGCTTTTTCAATAAAATTGGCAATTTTGAGCTATTGGACATTTAAATTATAGAGTAGCTTTTTTGAAATACAAGTTAAGAAAGTTTGAATGTTGTGTTTTAATCCATGAATGAAAATTAATCCGTGTAGAAGCTAAAACAGATGACTACTCTATATGAAACAAGTTCTCTTATTCTGTGCGTCGTATTGCAACTGTAATATATTTCCATAATTATCATTATAATTATTAATAATTAACCAACAAAATTAGAGTACTAAAATAAATATAAAGATTTGAGATACAAGGCAAACAATGATTTTTCCAAATCTAAAAGAAATTTCTATAACAAAATGTCTTCTGATGTAAACAACAATATAAGGAATGTATGGAGAGAAATAAATATTATCTTAGGGAAGGCTACTTCTAAAACAGCAGATGACATAATTATAAGTCACAATACAGTAATATCTGAGGAAGCATTGGTCAATAACTTTAGGGATCAATTTACACAACAAATTTTGAAATTAACTACTAAATGTAACTTTAAGCTTTGTAGTACCACTCCCCGTTCAGTACAGAATAGTATTTTTATCCTAGAAGCTACTGTGTTGCATATAACTAAAGTTATAAAGGACATAAGTAATAAAGCAAAAAGAATCGAAAAAATTCTAACAGTATATATAAAAGAGTACAAGACATTGATTTCTATAATAACAAAACTGATCAACAATAGTTTAGAAAAGGGTGTCATTCTGGATGGACTGAAGATGACAATAGTCAAGCCAATACATGAATGTGGTTCATATACCGACTTAAACAATTACAGACCCATATCTTTGCTCCCATTTATTAGTAAAATAATGGATAAATATATATCCTCTTACGTAACTGAATATTTGGAAAAGTTAAAATTCTAGCTAACAAGCAGTTTGGATTCCAAAGTAACATGGGTTGAACGTCTGCTGCCGGTAGAAGTAGATGTTCTACTGCCAGTAATTTGCCAGTAGAATATCTACCGCAACATACGTGTGGTGCCCATCTCTTATCTTGAGCCCCAACTTTGCATCCAATATACAACTCATGAGCCTCTTTCAATTCAGGAGAATTGGATTTTCGTTGGAAATTTCGGGTAAATTTACCGCACACGTAACAAAATAAGTCCGGCGAATTGACACATTTGCGAAACATCACGAGAAAAAAATCAAGTGTAAAATATATTATGAATAATATAAACGATTTTCCCACATTTGGATTTCACTGTTCACGTAAAAAGTACTCCTAAACACGATTAATAGATACAAGTTAAAAAATACGCATATTCTTGAACTAACTCTCGTACTGGAATGCGCGGTACGCAAAGGAGAAGGGAGGACTGAGAAAGTTATCGTAAACATTGAGATGAAATGTCGTTCCTCAAACTTCAAAACCGCAAAAGGGTCATAAAAATACAGGAGTGAATTAGCGCTTTGTTCGGGATTGTCTACAAAACGTGCGCACCAAATGAACCAGCGGTGGGCGCTTTCGTATATATAAATCGACGTGCTCCTCAGGAACTTTAGGTGATAAGGAGAAACGGCAAGTTTCAGTGTTGTACGGTGATAATCAGTACTACATACTGATGAGATTATTGAGTTTATGATCATTGAGATTAAATGCTATAGGGAAATGTGAGGTAAATTGTAGAAATAGTGTTAACAATGACGTGATATTATGATAATGTTATTTTAATTTATGCTATTAGCATTATAAATTTTAAATTGAAATTATTTTGCTTCTGTGGTGAAAAACATGGAGATGTTACATTATAATCATTAAGTCAGTGTATAGTATAGGAAAGGACAAGCACCGATAGAACTTTACATAGGCACCTGCAGAAAAGTCACTTATGGTTTTACAGGACCTGGTAGTATGAATCCTTGGAGAGTGAGAGAGGAGGTAGGTTTTGGTTTTGGTAACTAGCCCCTTCGGTGGAGTCCCCATTCAATTACACTCTAATCTCGCTCCAACAGGGTATTAAATATAACATTTTTAATTGTATATTTTGTAATTCTATTTGAATTTATGTGAATTTGTATAAATTAAAATATTTTAGAAATTTTTCTTCTAAGACCGTCTGACTCATTCGTGAGTTGTGAAACCTTCCAAGGCATTAGTTATCACAAGGCGGTTTTAGCTGAGTTGGAGTTCGAAACTGACCGCGTGAAAAAGGATCGTAAGCAAGTCATTTGGAGATATCACAGAGCGGACAGACTAGGCTTCCAAAATTACCCTAGGGAAAATTTCATAGGAAGGGTTAAAAGCGGAATAAACGTAAATGATATTTGGGATGCATTCAAAAGAATAATTTTCGAAGCTACTGAGAAGTATGTTCCAAAAAAATGTATTCAAAACAATCCCGAGCCTGAATTTTACAATAAGAAAATTGGGAGATTGAAAAGGAAAGTAAGAGATGCGCACAGGAAGCTAAACACTGGCGGATGTTCACGAGATTCATATACTCAGTTATAAAAAGAATTAAATAAAGAAAAAATGGTCGCGCATGATAGATACTTACTAAATATATTAAACTAAAAAGATATCAACAACTTCTATAAGTATTTACGGAGAAGGAAGGATACCAAAGACAAGATTAAAAATAAAAAAAATAATGAAGGGCATTAATCATAAGCGACTTAGAAAAGGCAAACGAATTTAATAAATGGTACTCCAAAGTGTTCCAAGTGAAAACTTATGCTTTAGGCAAAGTAAGACTACCAAATGAAAGTGGACCGAGAATTGAGTTTAGCTTTAATACTATTAATAAAAAGGTAAATAGTCTGCGCTGGAATAAGTCCACAGGACCTGATAATATTGCATCAGGAGCATTAAAATTAGGGAGCGAAGCGATTATACCGTACCTAAAACACATCTTTACTGTTACCTTAGCAAACAGTTGTATCCCATTAGAATGGAAATCAGCCAGTGTTACACCTATTTATAAAGACGGAAATAAGACAGAAGTTGCAATTTATAGACCAGTAAGCATAACGTCCGTTGTTTGCAAATTAATGGAAAAATGTCTGGCGGACTATATACAGAAGTTTTTAGAAAATAATTGTATGATATTTGAAGGTCAGGCCGGGTTCAGAAAGGGTCATTCCTGCGAGCTCCAGTTGCTAGGGTTATGTGAAGATATTACAGAACATTAGACAATAGCGGAAGGTATAGTGATAGATCTAACGAAAGCATTTGATGTAGTACCTCATGATTTACTCTTGACTAAGGTTTACGCTCTAGGAATAGATATGAGTGTAGTGCGATGGATAGAAGCCTTTCTAGCAGATAGAAAACAAAGGGTTAGGATAGGAGATAGTTTATCCGATTAAATAGATGTCACCTCAGGTGTCCCTCAGGGAAGCGTTTTAGGACCGTTATTATTCCTAATCTACATAAATGATTTACCAAGTCAAATATCCTCAAAAGTGAGACTTTTCGCAGACTACTGCATCATTTATAGAGTCATTAAAGATGAAAATGACAGAGGTTTACTGCAGAGGGACATAGATAAGCTGATGTCTTGGGTATATTCAAATAAAATGAAAATAAACGTTAAGAAAAGCAAGCATATTCTATTCTCTAGGAAAAGGGAAAAGAGTAATTTTTCCTTACTATATGGAAGGGATACAAATACCGAATGATGATAATATAAAATATCTTGGAATACATATTACGAAAGATTTAGCATGGGGTCTTCAGGTAGAATGTATAGTTTCAAAGGGTTTCAAGGCGCTTAACTTTGTTATGAGAAATTTAAAACATAACAGTAAAAAAGCTAAAGAGTTAGCATACATAACAATAGTAAGGCCTATATTGGAATATTCTTCAGGAGTCTGGGATCCTCATGACAGAATGCATATTAATAAATTGGATAAGGTTCAGCGAAAGGCAGCCAGGTTTGTTATGGGTCGTTTTGGAAGAGAGGATAGTGTAACAGATATGTTAAAGGAGCTTGGATGGGAAGCTTTAGACAAGAGGAGGAAAGTGAAAAGGTTAGTTTGTTTCTATCGAATGTATACCGGTAAACCTGCCTAGAAAGAACTAAAACTTAAGATTAAAACCCCGACATTTAAAGGTAAAAATGATCACTCGTGTAAAGTTCGAAGAAAAGATGTTGGTAAATATTCATTTTTCAATAGAACAAACCGAGAAAGCAATTAAAAGTAAAATTGTTAAGAACTTTAATATTTAATATTAGTATTTGTAGGTTAGTATTTTATTTAGTTTTTTAAAGGACTTGCGCCACCAAGCGGCGTTAATTATTGTAAATAAACATAGTAGGGTTATAATTTAATCACAATACTCCAAATAACTATCTAATGTCAAATTAGGGTAGACTTTTCTTAAATTTATGAAGAAGATTATTTACTTATTTGAAATTTTTGTAATTATATGGACAAATAACAAATGAAACATGTTGTAGTTTGTAGCTAAGCTGTTGTGACGAGAGTTCCTATGACTTGAAGTCAAGAAGTTGTTTATAGTGTAAAGGAACTACTATCAAAAAAGGCTATATTTTTGTATTAAGTACATTCAATTGTTATTATGTAATTTGGGCATTATGTATTAAGTGATACCTATGCTGTTGTGACGGGAGTTCCTGTGACTTGAAGTTAAGAAGTAGTATCTAGTGTATAGGAAATGGTATCAAAAAGCTTCTATTTTTGTATTAAGTAAACCCAATTTTTATTACGTAATTTGGGTATTATGCATTGAGTTGTGATGGGGACCCGCTACCACCGGGACCTGCTCCCAATTGTAGCGTATATGTGAATAATAATAATAATTAGTATTATCGTCATATTCAATGCAGTACAATATTCAGAACTATTGATGCACGCTGATGATGCTGTATTGATAAGTGTGCATAAAAATTATATGCTAGCTCAACATTATCCACAGGTGGATATTAACAACATAACTAAATGGGCTCATGACCATTACTTGATAATTATTACGCAGAAAACCAAATTAATGTCCAAATCCGACATGGTATATAGGAGAACAAGAATAAGGTGCATACTCCATAATCATGGGTGTTTACATATGGTTGCGATAACAATAAACTGTGATCACCCAAAACTAGAACAAGTCAGTCAGTATAAATATTTATAGGTAATTACTAATGATAATTCCAAATTTGATTACCATATAAGAAAACTAAAAAATAAACTAATGAAAATCTTTTATCATCTTTATCATATTAAGGATGCATTCCCAATAAAAATAAAAAAGATGATTTATCATTCCTTAGCAGAATCTGTTTCTAGGTATGGTATCACTATATGGGGCAGCACATCTAATTGTTATTAAATCCCTAACTGCTATCCAAGATAGAAGAGTGAAAATGTTATATCTGAGTAATGTTGATGCTACCCATATCAGGCTACAAATGTATAGTAACGTAATGGTACTCCCAAAAGACCTACTATTTAAATTCATAATCATAACTGAAAACTACATCAACAATAAATATAAGATGAGGATGCCTCAGATATACAATGTGTGTAGAAGGGATACGATCGCTCTTAATAAAAGCCTTACTCTGTGCCTAACGCTGACGTCATCAATGGCACTTTTTAACGCGTTTTAACAAACTTTCCGATTGAGTGGAAGGTTGAAATTTCGAAGGAATATTTGATTTAGATATAAAATTTAAATGAAAATAATACGAAAAAAACCCGGGTTTGATAACAGGGGGGCGATTTCAATTCCCTGTAAGATAACACGAAAAAGCTACTTTTTAAACCGCAGGCTTTAATTCTTTTGAAAATTAAAATTAGAAAGAATAGACGTACGATCTTCAAATTTAAACTATGCTGTAGGAAATCTAAAGAGGTTTCTTATTATATTGATAATTTTCCGCCTATCGTTCGAAATCTCTCATAGTAAACAATTAAATAACATATTTTTGGAAAATATCGGCTTTTAAACGGGATGTTGCCTTCCCGACCACGTCATTGTAAAACGTCGAAAATCAATTGTTGTTTCAAACTGCATACGTGTAATATATACGAGTGGAAAGTTTTCCTTAAATTATCGTAGGATTTTCGCGAAATTAGTCCTAATGGGTCTGGGATTTAGTTTGGATTATTTTGCATACCTAAGAGACAAATATAGATATAGGATAAGAGAGAGAGAGAGAGATTTGGGAATGGAGATAGGAATGAAGGGATATAGAACGGAAGGTACATATATAAAGTAAAGGAGCTATAAATTAGAAAAGGGCGAGAGAAATGAGATAAAGAGGGAGAGTGAGAAAAGGATGGAGAGCTATGGATTGACACAGGAGGGAATGACAAAGGGGGGAGGAGGGAGAAAATAGACAAAGAGAGGGAGGAAGAGAGAGAGTGGAAGACAGAGGGAAGGAAAAAGAGAGGAAGGGAGGGAGACAGAGAGCGGGAGAGAGAGAGAGGGGGAGAGAGGGAGGGGGAGAGAGGGAGGGAGAGAAAGGGAGGGAGAGAGAGGGAGGGAGGGAGAGGGAGGGAGGGAGATTGATTGATTGATTTGGTCTTTATTTGGGGCGTGATTGAGACTATTAAGTCCCATTTTCCACCTAACCCTTCGTCATGAAACATTTAGTAATACATTAAACATTAGCAATGTAAATAATGATAACATTAATTATGATAGATTTTTGTAAATTTATGTATGTATTTTTGTGTAGGTCTACAGTTTCAAGACTTTAGAATACTTTTTTTGGGACGATATTATAATAGGTATTATAATAACTTTATTTTGTTGCACATGTTTTTAATTTCTTCGGCTAATGCTAAATATTTTTAAATTTTTTCATTGTGTTTTTTCTCTATATTGCATGTGTTCGATAGTGAAACATCTATTAGGTATGTTATTTTTTCTTCTTTTTTATGAGCGTGATGTCTGGTCTATTGTGTTGTATCATTCTATCAGCAATTATATCTCTGTTCCAATAGATTTTTATGTTACCTTTTTATGTTATCTTCTTTGTGGCTGTTTGTAGATGTATTTCAGTTCTCCATGTTTTCATGATATCTCTCAAGAAGTCAATAGTTGTATGATCTATTTTGTAGATTTCAAGAATGTGTAGTAGCCATGAGTGTGGGACGCTGTCAAATGCTTTTTGGTAATCTATGTATGCGCAATAGAGGTTTCTTTTTTGTTTTTGCATGGTTGCTGATTGCAGAATCTATTATGATTTGTTCTTTGCAGCCTCGGCAACGTTTTCTGCATCCCTTCTGCTCTTCACTTAAGATTTTGTTTAAACTAAGATGTTGATCTGATTTAATTGTTATAATGGATGTTAGTATTTTGTATATGGTAGGTAAACATGTGATAGGTCTATATGTGGTTGGATTTTTTGTATCACTGTCTTTGGCTTTAAGATAGGTAATTCCTTTGGCAAAGAATTTTGGCATATTATATGGATTAGGTATGTACACAGTCGTTGAATAATTCACCTAATTTTTCATGTACACTTTTGAGATATTTGTACCAATAATTTTGAATATGGTCAATTTCTGGTGTCTTCCAATGATATATTTTTTACTGTTATTTCTACATCGGTCCCATATATTCTTATTGGCATCATTGCTTCTACATTTATGGCGTTGACGATTTCTTCTAAACCCATGTTGCATTTTTATTATGTGTTTCTGGTTTGGACGATATATTCAACCAAATGGTTTCTATACTTTCGATTGTGGGATGTTCTCTGATTTATTTTTCTTTTTTCCAAAATTGTTGTAGAATTGCTTAGGGTTCGTCAAGAATATGGAGTTATGAATCTTCCTGTCTCTATTTTTTGTACCTCCTGAGTCTGCTTGTATATGCTTTTAACTTTTCTTTTATTGTCTCTAATAGGATGGTTAGATTATCTTCTGTTGAACTTTTAATTGTTATTTGGATTTCTTTCTGTGTTTTTGATGATTTTATGTTTCCATTGATTTTTTGCGTTGCTTTACCTGTATCTCTTCTTAGTTCATTTATCCTTTATTCTAATCTTCTTCGCCAAGGTGGTCTATTGTCATGTGTTCTTTTATTTCCATCGGACTCTGGTGAGATTTTTTAGCGATTTAGGCATGTTGTTGTGTATGCAGCGCAGTAGATTATCAATTGTAAATCTTATAAAGTTATATAATTTTCCATTTTTGTTGATATGATTTTATTGATTTCTGTTAGGATAGTTTTAGATTTTGGACTTTCTATTAATTTTGGAAGGTGGGATAGGGCACTGGTGGGACTCGAAGTGTAGCTACCTCCTCGTGGTGAATCCTGATTTTTCCATTATTATTCCAACAATTTGAGCAGCGTCGCTTTCGCGGCAGACTGAATTTTAAATTCCTATCTAACTGAATTTTATGTCAGTCGGTGAATATGTATTTCTGTCGTGACGCCAACTAAGCCTTCAGGGTGTATTATTGTGTAAAATACGGCGTATTTTTGGGTATCGACCGGAGTTTCAGAGATTATTCCGCGTCTTTTGCGATCGTTTGTACTTATTATAATTCGCCATTGTAATTTAACAAACATTCTTTCATTTATATGAAAGCGTAAACAGGACCATGGAATTGTTTTTTGTCCAAGTGAGGGGTTTTTGGGGGAGGATTGAAGCAAACTCACTGCGTCATTAGTTCTAATAGTATAAGTTAGATTGTATTTACGAATTTCGAATCGACGATTTCATCGGTTTTATCAAATTCCCCGGTTCAATAGCATTTGTTGCATTACGTAAATAGCGAAAGTGAAAATCCACAACTCTAAAAAACAGTCAAAATATATGCGTTTAGAAAAAGTAAAAAAAACACTTGCTGAGTTTCTTCTTCTATTACTTGCTACTTGGTAGCATTCACCGTATATTTCACGTTAAACACCAACGTAAGAAGTCGGTTTAGCTGTCGGAATACACGAGACTGTAATGCGATATTTCTTTTTTATAACTCCTTGAGTTAAATTGTTGTTGCAGACATCATCATTTCGTTTCACTTCGTTATTAAATGAAACTCATTTTCACGGACGAGTCGTAGGTAACTGCAAGATAAATCAATCTCCGAACTATGTGTGACTATTCGGTTAAACATTCAAATTTCTGACTGATTTTGCAAAAGGTTTTGCGGGTACCACTAGATTGTTTAATTTTTTCGTGCGTAAGCAACATTTAGAAAATAAAGGGAAATGGATTATCAATTACGAAAAATGAATGTAAATACGTCTATTTTCTTACAACGTTTGTAAGTGAAAAGAAATGGGTAATTTACGACGAAGGTATTACGTGAACAAACGTAAGTTAATGATGATAAAAAGATCTCCGAAAAAGATCGGGATTCGACTTCAGGATATACATTTTGTTTCCCGTAAGATAACACGTAAAAATCGATTGTTCGGCCTGCAGACCCTAATTCTTTTGCAAATTAAAATTAGAAGAATCTGACCATAGATCTTCGAACGGGAGCTGCTTTAAAGAGGAATGGTTAAGTAGGTTTTTACCACTGCATCCTACAGCCGCACACTAAACTGCAGTCAGTCTTACCTCCCCATCAGAGCCATGGGATATCGTTTGCGGCAGCTTTCCAGCGTGACACGTACTCTCCCCCACCATTTATCTCGAGGAACCTCTTCTCCAAAGACTACTACGCACTCTTTTCCAAAGCCAGACAATCTACAAGGTTGCCACTGTTGCATTTTCTAAGCTAGCGCCAACCAGATAGATTTCGACGAATCTTCCGCCTTAATACCCGGCGCGAACTCTTGCAGGTTTATCGTGGGTAGTCGTCTCCAGGAAAAGCATGGGTTCGATACAAGGATAGTATTCGTTTTTTCATTTGATTAACACCTAATCGGTTAAAATACGAAGTGTAGACCTTTATTCTTTAACATTTTAATATATCTATCTACATGTTACCCTACAATTGACCTGATTGGTGGGCGGCAGTGCGTGCAGTGCACCAAAACCTAACTAAAGGTTTTCTATCACAGGTTGAAATTTTCTTTTGTGATGTCGTATTGTCCACGGAAAGAACGAGCCTAGATAACGCTCTGTCCTACAATCGATCTCACGTATCTTATCATCATGGTGGTTCCTACCTATATTCGTTGGTGCTTCGATTATTCCAACAACATAGTCTTTTAGACATCCCGATTTATATTTCACCAGAAGTCGCAACCTTGAGTTTAATCTACGATCCTCTAGTGGGACCAGTTCAAATCCCTCAATAACGAAGTGACGCTTTCCTTATGTTCGTACTTTTGTTTTACGAATCTGGCTGCTGTGCGCTGCGCTCTTTCTTATTGAATTATATGACCCTTATCGTACGGATCCCATATGCATGAGGAGTATACCACTTGTGGTCTTACCAGTGATAAGTTACATGTTTCACGTACTTTTTCTGTAGTGTTCCGTACCTTTCTACTTATGAAAGCCAGTTTCTTTTTGGCCGCGCCTATAACTCAACGAATGTCCATGTCCCTTGAAAGATCTCGACAAATGGTTACTCCTAAATATTTTACATACTCGGCTGCTTGAATATTTATTCCATCAATTTTTTACACGAAACCTACTTCTATGTTCTTACTTTTCAAGAACGTAACTGCGGCACATTTAGTGTAATTAATTTCAATTTGCCATTCTTTGCACCACGCAGAAATGGCTCTTAAGTCTTCACCCAGCGACTGATGGTCCTGGTTATTTCTTTCTTTATATAGAACGGTATCATCGGAATAAAGTGTAATTTTACTACGAATTACCGAACAGATATCATTTACATAAATTAGGAAAAGTTGAAGGCCCAGTACACTTCCCTGTGGAACACCTGCGGCAACTTAAACTGGGGACTAGTATTTCTCATCGATGACAACAATCTGTTCTTTAATCGAGAGAAATTCTCTCATCCAACTGACAACTGTCGAATTGATACCATATTGCCCTAACTTCACAATTAATTTCTTTTGAGGTACTTTATCATACGCCTTCCTGAAGTCAATGAATATGGCATCGACCTGAGTATTTTTCTCTCCACATCGCAACAAATCATCCACGAACAGGCCTAGCTGCGTTTCGCATGATCTACCCCTCCGGAATCCGTGCTGACATCCTCTAATCAATGAGTGACTATCTAAATAGCGCATTACAGAAATAAAGATTATGTGCTGAAGTATCTTGCACGATAATGATGTTAAGGAAATTTGCCTATAATTTTCGGGGTTCTCTTTGTCGCTGCTCTTATGGATGGGCGTAACGTGTGCCACATACCAATCTTTAGGAACGACACCTTCCGTAATGGATTTCTCGAATATAATTTTTAAATACGGCGCAATTTCATAAGCTAACTCTTTCAGTACACGCGTCGGTATTTCCTCCGGCCCAGGAGATTTATTTGGCTTAATTGAATGAAGTTGGAGCGTGATACCATTTTCGGAAAATATCAAATCTTCCATCGAGTCGCCCTGATGCATAGGAATAAGGGTTTAACATTTATCGTCATTAGGAGTAAAATCTTTCTGAGAGTATTGATTTAATAGGTTTGCTTTCTCCGCACTATCGTTACCTACATTTCCCGTTTCCGATCTCAGTGACGCAATAGTGGGGCCTCTACCTTGGACTTCCCTGAACTAAGACAAAAATTCTTTCGGGTTCTCATTCAAGTTATCCTCTAAACCCCTTATTTTATAATTGTTAAACCTTGTGAAATCGACTTTGGCGAATACTTAAAGCTTTCTTTTAGCCTTAACCTTTTTCTCAATGTTTAACTGAAACTCCACGTATACTACCTGGTGAGCGCTTATACTCTCAGCAACAGATACCCTATTCATATACTCAGGAAGAATAGAAGTCATTAAATCTAATATCATATTAAATCTTGCGGGAAATCTTACAAACTGATACAATGAGTGTTATCCGAAAGTTTTAAGTAAACCTCACACGATTCACGCTCTCTATCACCGGGATAAAAGCAATTATGCCTCCAATTAATTGACGCAAGATTGAAATCGCCCCCGATTATAATGGCTTTATCTTTATTAAACGAACTTAACGTCGCCACTTGTTTCTCTAGATCAGCGGTTCCCAAACTTTTCTTTTCGCGTACCACCGAAAACGTGGCAAAATTTCTTCGTACCACATAGTAAGTATGAACTTAAAATATTTTCTTTACTAACGAGAGCCATTTTCAAAATAACATAAGGTAGGCAGATAAAATAGGTAGAACAGAAAAATTAATTATTTTCTCGCATTTATCATACTTAAAATACAAAGAAAATCAGTCAATATGATGGATGAGCTTGGATACATGTAGATAGTATATTAATATTTAGTTCAATGTTAGTTAACTTCCAGCGAAGGTCCGGTTCGTGGTTAATTCTTGTTCGATTTTTGTTTTTAATTACCAACATAGTAGAAAACCCCTTTTCACATAGATAAGTCGTGCAGAATGTGATTAGAATTTTCAACGTTATGTCAGAAAAAGTGGGATATTCAGCTGGTCTTTTTCCCTCACGCTCATATTTTAGAAATGGAATTAATTGAAACAAACGAATTTCTCGTCTAATTCATTTCCGAATAATATTTTTTATAACGACGTGAAAACGCAAATAGTAACGATAGGTCGGCAGTAGTCTGTGAGCCATAAGCGGCGCAGCGGACGCGTCCGGACGGTGCGAGCAATAGTCCGTCCCTCTCTGAAGTCATTCGTTATGCAGTTCCGTGGGTGAATGCTGTCACTAAGCACGCGTACCGTTTGTATGTATAAACTATGGCCTTCCAAGTAGGCCTGCATCCATATTTGCATCACTAAAGGATCTTCTGTGGGGGACGAGGGCTGTCAGCCGTGGTAATTCCTCCGCGGACTGAGCCAACCTTAGGCTCGGTTAACGCGTCCTTCTCTTCAAGGGAGGCTGATTCTTCTCGAGGCCAGTAGAGGCACGGGGACGTTTGTAGAAAACCCAGGGGCGGACGATGGCGTCAGCAAACTCCCGGATGGTCTCGGGGCTTTGCCGGACAGTTGCTCGTAGTAATGTCGCGCTGATTCCCGCATCTTCTAGCTGAGCGGTGTAATTCCCGTTAGCATGTAGAGCACCTCGTTCATGGTGTTCAAGCCGAGCCTGAGGATGAAGCGAAGACAAGTACGCTCCGCCTTTTCCAAACGTTGGAGGGAGGCGCCGCAGAGGTTTCCGCTCCAGGCCAGGGATACTCTCGCGTACCACTGGCAGAATCTTCGCGTACCACTGGTGGTACGCGTACCATAGTTTGGGAATCGCTGCTCTAGATAATAAATAGATTCCACGCTGGCATTTGGTGGTCTATAAAAGGCGCATATATTTACAGTTTGGCAGTCGCTCCTTTTCACACTACATCAAACACTTTCGACTTCGTCATCATATTGGGTGACTTTCGTATTTATTGCTATCTGCGATAAAGACTCCACCTCCCGACCGGATAAATCGATCTTTTCTAAAAACGCAAGAGTCACAAGGAAATATCTCCTGACTGACTATGTCCGGCCGTAGCAACTTTTAGTACCTATCACTACGATCGAGACTTTGACTCCGTATTCACACTATTTCACGTAAAATGAAATGAAGATTCTTATTCTTTCTTTCGATTATGTTGTTTAATTCGTGTTTGCTCATATTTTAAGTTTATATCCGACCTGCTCCGATTTTTCGACATTTCTATTGTTGATCTCGGACTTTTGCATTGTTAGAATCGGGCTTTCAAGTGCATTTGCACTAAGCATACAGTGAAAGAAACGCATCAAAGACAATAACCGATTGAAAATTTATGTGAAATTTTCGTTTAAATATAAAACAAAAGAAGCATGTAGCAAAGAAAAGAAACGGTTCCAATGCGTTGTAATAATGGACAACTTAACATTTCCAATTGTAAGATATTTCACGCATACAATGAAAATATCGTTTCGTTTCCAAGTTTTACTGTGCAGTTTAAGCAAATTACTATTTTGATAATGTGTGTGATATTTTTTTCGACATTGATTCGTGGCCGGTTCATTGATTACTAAATATTAAACAAACCTCAGAACATACGATATGCTGTACCATCAGAAATATTGAACAAAAAATATATTGTGCACCGATAGTATAAATTATGTAGGTATGTGTTTTTTGTTATGAAAATGGCGTGTGCTATATAATTATTTTAAGAGAGGCAATAAAAGTGGTTCAAGTATTAACACTCTTTTTAAATTTTTTTTGTCATAGGAACTATCGCATTGGGTCACTTCACGTAAGGGTCTCTAGATGTTTGCGGGAAGTACTGCAACGGGCCTTGGTTCCCTTTAAAAGTATTTTATACCAATGCTATGCAATAATATGTTTCCAATAAAAATGCTGTGGACTCGTTGCTATGGCGGTTTTATTTCCCATTGTTAAAAATCGGAAATCTTTCCCAACAATTTTGGGTTAAAAACAATTATTTGCTCTAATTCGACGCGAATGTGTTATAATTAAATATAAACCTGTCTTTCAGTACATAACTGTTAATGCCCCGAGCTCTGATATTAATTTTATCTAATTTTAAAATGAAAATTCGAGCACCGATTTCATGTTTTTCTTGTGGAAATGGAACTAAGTGGTCGGAAAAAAGATACAGATTGCTCCCCAGCGGCTGATCCTAGAGATACAAAATGTATACTCTCTGGCCTACATATAGACCGCGTCTTCCTTAAAACTTGGCTTCTCCAAATTGCAGGATATTGCCCGAACAGACGGACGAACGGACAGACCAACCGAAAACGATGCAAGTTTCCAGCTACACTTTGAACCACTGTGCTTGGCGATGCTATAGATTCTAAATTGATTTTCTCGGATAATACGGAAACGGTCTTAGCTGTAACCTCTTCCCTTTTATAGCAAATCTTTTGAAGAGTTTCTGTATTATTTCTAACAAATTTAACATAATCTTCTTTTGGAGGTTTCCGCAGCGGACAGCATGGTGTTCTCGGGAGAAGTTGCGTAGAGAGCATGGTTTACTCGACGTGAGCGAAACGTCGAGTAATCCATGCTCTCTATGCAGCTTCTCCCGAGAACACCATACAACAAATTTAACATAGTTTCTGACAACTAATGGATTTATATATCCACTGACCTCGGAGATCGTTTAGATCGGTGGTGAGCAACCTACGGCCCTCGAGATCGTTTTATCCGGCCCGCGAAGATATGACTAAAGAGAAAATTAGCACAAACTCATATCATATACGTTTAAATAACGACAATGAAACACTTGATATTGAAATGCTAACTTTTAAAAACTAATTTTGACTTGATTTTCACTGATATGATACCTCCGACTCTCCAGTGAACGTTCGATTTATAGTCTAATCTGGCTCGCTTTAGCATTAACGACTCGCAATGCGGCCCGCCGAGGAATCTACAACCGCCAATGCGGCCCGCCACACAGAATTGATTGCTAACTACTGGTGTAGTTGAAAAAAACAAAAATGCCTCTTTTCTCTTTTTCTTATGCAGCACCTGTGTAAATTTTGTAATGTGGAAATTTCAATTTTTACTTAAAACGTCTTTACTTCAGAAGGATATTGCAGAATACTGTATGTAAAAATGTAAAACACTTTCATAAAATGTGATCATTGTCTGAGTGTGCTTTAAAATTTGTCAACTGGCTGCTTTGAACGAAGTAATTTTCGCCACAATATTATAAATCGCTTGGAAATAATCATCAATGAGTACAACAAGTAAAACAATCCAAGTATAATCTGAATAATTATTGCATTATCCACAGAAGGATTGATCAAGTTGCATTATTTTAATACTCTGGAATCCTAATTTCATTTTCATCATCATTATTAGGGAAAATTTCACCATTAATACCCCCCTCACTCTGCGCAAATGATATCGAATGCCATGATAAAATGAGTGATTGAGAGTAAAGTCGTCGATATTTCGATTATCACTTCTCGATGTTGCCAATGCGATTTTTGAGTTTGAAGGAAGATAACTATCTGCCATTCATCTAAAAAACTTAATGATTCGATTTCCATATTTCCTCCACTAAGGCTTTATAAACGCAAATCGAAATTCGAAATTATGGTGTCAACAGAGATCGAAGATCATTTTTCCCGATTATGTGCTTTCCGGGATCCACTCTTCTTCAGTTTTAGCGAAAGTGGGCATGCCGATGATCGATCAAGTGGATGTGAGATGTTGATATTCTATGAATAACCAGTTAAAGTTTGCTAATCGAATTTTATAAAAATAATTTCTAAAAATAGTATTCCTAAACGTTCTGGCTTCTTCAATATATTCGACAATTATATTCATAACATGGATCATGGGAACTCTATTGAGAGATCTATTTAAAATACATATAATTCAATTTTTTGATACGAAGAATATATTTTTTATTCTATGAATACCAAACTCGATGCTGATTTTAAATGTATTCCAAAATAATATAAATGGAAAATTCATTTTTACTTGATCATTGCACTCAAATCAATATCCCATTAGAAAGAAGAATTTCAGATCGAAATTCTAAAAAAGCGTGCTGCCTAATGGGAAATTGATTTGTCGCATGTTTTCGGCAGATGTTGATTAATCGAATCAGCGCGGACACCTGGCCCTCATCAAATTCTTCCCCTCTCTCTCTCCATCCCTCTCTCCGCCTCCCTTCATTCCCCTCTCTCTACCTCTTTCCGCCTCCCTTCATCCCCCGTCTACCGCCCCACCCTTACTTTGCTCGCAGTTCCGTGTGCTCACTCATAAGCCCCATCCCTCTCCCCCTCCCCATCCCCTCAAGTCCTCATCCCCACGCTATCCACCTCAAACTCTCTGCAAGGAATTTGGTTTCGCATTAGCCCATGGTTTGATTGATCGCCAGTTCATTTAGCAGCGATCGCCGAACGAGTCACGCTTCGCAGCGGCGGACTTTATCGGTGCGAGTTATCATGCATTGCCAACCTAAAGGAAAAAATTCCAATGACTTTTATTTTTAACGTGATTAGTGTAATGTCTCAAAGCAACTTAATTTGTCCTAGCTCTATTTCTTGAGGAGTTCACATTAATTATAAAAAATCAGCGGAAATATCATTAATACCTCATTGGCTGTTTTTATTCTAGAAATGAAACATAAACGTGTTTGATTTATCGCAGAGTATAGTAGAGTTCATTATTCGTATTGCGAGCGTTAATTTATTTGCACGTGTGAAATATTAAATAATTTTGACCTGAATCTCAATCTTGGCTTGTCTCTTTGAATTACGGATATGTTTTTAACCATTTTAGTTTTATAATTTTTACAAATAAAGTAATTTGCGCATAATTCTGCATATTTTCCCGATACATTTGATTTAAATCTAAATTCTGCGAACGTGATATTCTTCGTGTGTTCAAGGAAATCTTTCAAATATCAAATTCGAAACAGACACATATACGCATATACGTACTTCTACAGATCATATTCTGCTATATATAAACACAATTGATTTATTATATTTTATCATTGTAGAAAGAGAAAATAAGGTTTTTCAGGTGCCTTGATTTATTAAATATAAAAATTCCAATTTAAAATATCGACCAAGTAATTAATAATTATTTAGCGAAACTATCAAGTGAGATAGTATTCCCGAGTTTTCTGCAGATGTTCGTTGTTGCCTATACATCATCTTCCCTTCTCTCTTTTCCGTATCCGATTCCGATGGCGCGCATGATGACACCATTTTCGAAATGGCAACCGCAACGTTGCAGCGGTGGCGCTGTGAGGACGAATGATTAGCAAAAAGACACTTGGGGTCGCGTGGAGTGTGTACGTGATATCGAGGCGATCATTTCCACTCGACGCGGTTTCTGCGGCACTCATTTGTTTTTTTTTCCGTAGCTAAAAAGACACAGACAGACCGATTAAAAAGCAGCTTCGGTAGAGAATCAAGGATAAATACCTCTTCAACGACAGCAGCAGATTAATATTAATATTACTATGTCAGAGCAAATCGTTTCGTGACGGACTGGAATTCGTGATGAGGTAAGAGATAACCTTATCTGGAAGCGGGCGGTTCGGAAGATTACAAATGAAACACACACACAGACGAGGACACACATCGAGTAACACAAAGAAACGCATGAAGACGCACACAATCTAGGTGTGTTTATATAGAACACTTTTCCGTTGACTGTTATTCATATTATAAGACCTTTCCATCTGCGGGATTAGTTTTCTGGAACACGCCATTATATGGATTAAAACGAATTTTGGCTTCTACACGCACCAACAAAATATTAAACATGTAAAATTTTTAAAAGAACAGAAGTAACTTGTAACCATGATAAAGATAAGCAACTGTTATCTACAATAAAAATAAATAAAAAGGAAAAAAACGTACTTTGAGGGTCCTTGTATGTATGTATGCCGAGTCAATTCGCCTCTCTTACAGCACAAATGTGTATCTCAGAGGTAGTGCAATGAATAACCGGAGAGGGAGGAGGGAAACCCGGTGCCGGCATTTGCCTGCTCTTACGAAGAACACCAGGGGGGCCAACAGCTTAACGTCCCTTCCGAAGGACGGAACAGCTGAATTTGCGCGGTCTCCTCAAACTACGCAAACAGGGGGCCGGGTGACCTTGAGAAAAATCCTACTCGCGTAGGATTCGTACCCGATGACTCTTTCAAGCATTAGGCGAGTAGCAGCCAGCGTCCTAACCACTACATCACCGGCACCCACTACTTGCTTTCTTATTAATGTTACATTTCCTCTGTGCATCCCCTAGGGTAGTACCCACCCGGAGATCCGATTGGGGGATTATTTTACCTCCGGAATATTTTACCCCAGAAAGATCCATAGAGGTATTTTCAGCTTTTCAGCCTATCATGGGAAATATAATGAGGTAGTTTCCCCTTGCTTTCCTCATCGCAGTTTCACAGAGTGATTACCCATCTGTAGCTGTTCAGATCCACATGATCACCACCTACAAAGGTACTGTGCAAGCTGCTGCCCTTGCACAGGGGGATGTAAAACCCCCAAGACTGCTTCTTAGTCTGACTCTTCCCCTCAGACCTTTCCGGCTTGGTTGGTCTTACCAGGAGAATTATCTCCCGCCGGCATAGCTCTTTGGTTCGTAAGAGTACACAAACCCTCCCACCTCTGTAAGGTTATGCAGTCCTTAGTTTACCAATATGTCTGCATTAAATATCACGGACCGCATCCTAATCAAAGTGTCGCGTGCCATATAAAATGCTCTCTCAGGGCGGAAGTGAACCGCGGGTAACCGTAGGTAACACGCCCATGCCCTACAGCATTATTATTTTTTTTATTTATTTCCATGCGGCCCCTAAACAGCCGTAATCGGCCTTTTACAAGGGGCTCATTAACATAATAACAAGGACTATCACAAACATCCATGCCCTAGGTGAAGAAAAACCCACCACACCACACCATCCGCACGCCCTTGCCTTTCCTTCGCGTGCAACCAGATTTGCGGAGGCAATTCACAACATAGATATTAATTTAAGCGTTGCGAAGGTTTGCCTGTTTATCGAACGGTTCTGTTAACACACAAATAGAAACGGCAGACGATCTCTCTAACTAGATATCCTCGCTGGCATCTGGTGCAGATTAAAAAGAGAACCACTTATTTTGATTTAAGTACAGTATATCCGCTGTTTCCCCTTCAACCCTATTTTACGTCATTTGTCAAGAGCCAAAAGCGATATTTCAGAGATTCCGCTTGTCAATGTGTTACATATTCTTGATATTTTCTGTGTAAATATATAGTATATGGTCGAGATTGTTAGCGCAAGAGCGATTTAGTTTTGCCCACGCTTTTATTCGAAGTGTTTGTTTATTTAACAATTATCTATAAATAACCAAACCTTACCTATTACAAAAAATAAAAACGAAGATAACAAAAAGAACAAGAAGTAGGTATAGTGAATATGAGCAACATAACAGTTATTACAGTAAAGCAGAAGAGGAATAAGAAGAAAATTTAATTAAAGTGTATTTGCGAGTGTAATGAGGATTAGGATGAGAAAAGGTTAAAAGAAGACACTACAGATCTTTGAGATATAATGTAACAGTATTTATGAGAAGTTATGCTTCACTCTACATCATTTCGCTAAACTTCGCAGAATTCATGCACTAGCCTCCGATTTATAGCGTGCCGCTTCGTTCACGTTACGCGCTCCACCCAAACCATTGCCGCCGTTGCAAATCTCTTACATCCCCGAGTATTTACGTCGAATATATTCGCTAAGAGAGGGAGACCCTTATCGCGCACGGAAGCCAGATAGACATAGCCATAGAAACATAACAAATGGCGCATCCTACGAAAGAATAACAAAAAAAAGAGGAGAGTGCCGCGGGAGGAGGAGTGGGGGGCGCTGAGGCTGGCGCCGCACCTAAAGGTCGACACCAGAAGACGGACCCGATAGTTCCATCCCGGAGGCGTGGGTGTCGCACAGGGAGCCCCTTCCACTCTCTTTCTCTGCATCCAGCCGACAAGTAATCGGATCTCGGAGACGCCCGACCAGACACCAACGTACAGTCCTAGCGACGCCTCAGATCTCCCATCCCTCCCCTCCCCCTTTGCACCCACCCGCCCCCCCTCACACAGTTGCTCCCCAAAACCCAACCTCGGGCGTGTTTATCTCTCTGGCCGCGGGCGCCTACGATCGAAGCCACCTACCCCTCTTCCCCCTTCCACCTCTCCCTCCTCCCTCCCCCTCTCCCCCTATCCCCCTTCCCAACCCCTTCCCATCCCTTAACCCTCTCGCCCTTCCCTTTCCCAATTCCACTCCGCCATTCGTTCCCCTACCGTACCATCTCACGCCCACCCCAATGCCCTACGGCGGCGGCAATCGAGTTACCCGTGCAAACGCCTGGTGCGGGGGCGAGGACGGACGTGGAGGAAGGCGTGGCGGAGGGCGGGTCGGTAGGGACCTCTCGGGGACGGGGCGGTGTGGGAGCCAACGGGATTAAGCCCCGTCGCCCTCGATTAGATAATAACGCGGCGGAAGTGATCTCGCGTCTGTGGCGGCGAATTGAGGATCTTGGCTCCCCCCCCCCCCCCCTTGCCCCTTTCATCCACCCCTCCCCTTCGCGCTTAAGACTGTATATACTTCATACGTGATATGCTAGTGCACACATTCACACAACAGGAGTGTTTATCTGAAGAGAAAATGGAACCGCATAGAGAGAGATATAGAAGAGAGAGTGAGAGAGAGAGAGGGGGAGAGAGTAAAGAGGCAGGGAATGGGAGGGAGAGGAGGTAAGGGGAGGGAGGGAGGGAGAGAGAGAGGCCAGGTGATTGAGCACCAGGGGAAGTCCCTCGTTTCGTTTTTGTTCTTTTCTTTTCTGTTTTTATTTTCGTGTTTTTCGGCCGCCTCCCCTCACTTGTTCTTCGGTGATTTTTTTCTATTCCCGACCTAAAAGGGTTTGATGGTGATTTATAAGGTGGGGTAAATCCCGTCTTTCGAATTCGTCGTAAATAGTTTTGGTTGTCGCTGTAAATTCCGATTTTTGGGGTTTCGTGTAGTTTATTAGGGCTTTGACGATGACCTAATCGATTCTTGCGCGCTGCTAGAGGAAAATGTATTTTTTATCCTCGACACTGAATCAAGGTCGGCCATTCCGGGAAATAAATACATCGATCGCTTTTTTGAAAGTTAAAAATGTGCGGAGTGCTGTTTTTTTCGACATATTCTCTCCTCTTTCGCGATCGTTCTCTCGGAGAGCGATGGCTCCCGGAAAAGGGATTCGGGTCGTCTGGATCGAATTCGATGAATCAACTGCCACGATACGCGACAAAAAACGCGACTTATTCGAATTGAAAATATTCCACTCCATTCGTCGGAATGCATCTGTTTTGATCGTCGCTGTCAAAAGGGTTATTTTTTCCGACGCAAATTAAAGGAACTTCGGCGCTCGTTTTACGTTTCAATAAGGGCAATGCTGATTTGTTTGCGCAGTTGCACGTAACCGTGCGATATATATATATATATATATATATATATATATATATATAATTAATTAATAATAACTAGTAATTTAAAGAGATATTCGCCGTTTTAGTAGATTGAGAGGAAGCTCGAACATAATATGCCCGCTATCTGAATCGATTAAAAAATTGAAATTCAAAATTTTGCTCTAAAACTTCAAGTAATGTCCTTTTCTATAGCTACTAAAAGTTACGAATGTGAACACCCGTCAAATTACGAGCTTAAATTATATGAAGAATAGTTCTTTATATCCTGAATCAAAAAATCCTTTCAACTTTGTCGTCATATTACAAAAACTGTTTACCTGTAGATTTTTCAAATAAGTTATCATTAAAGCAGAGCAACTCGAAGAGTCAAAAACTGGTAGCGTTGAATTAAACGAGTTTTATATATTGGGAAATTTTTTTTAACCCCTAAACAATGCACTTTCCTGAAAATTTCAAGGAAGCACGAAGGAGTTGAATGATTCTTCTGCAGCACGAGCTTTCATTCGCGATATTAGATAGTTTCTATTTTATGTCTATAATGATGAGATTTATGTAGAGGAGAGGTCGTCGGTGACATCGCTAAGCCTATTACGAATCAAGGAATGGATTCGATGGAAGACAGAATGGGAAAGATGGGACAGAATCTGTTTTTTCACTAAAGTCATAGGACTGCGACGAGATCACCTACATATAAATGTAAAATAAACAATCTGTATTATATGCGAAACGGTGAAATTGATAAACTGCTATCCGATAAAACATGAATTGATAGACTTACGAGTTCACAATTAAAACAAATACTATTGATTGTGACTTCGTAGGTTTTTTCATTTCTCAAATGCCAATGAACTTCATGAGAAACTGGTTTTACTGCCATTTCGGTCGCACAGCACAACATGTGATGTGCGACAGCCTCTACCTTCTTCATGCTGTTTCCTCCTCTCTCTGTGAAAGTAGTCACCTTCGCCAAAGTTCCAGGAATGTCCAAACCTCCAATGAAAGTTGCTGCTCTGCCACCTAAAATTATCAAGATTTCATCTTCAGTCCTCAGACCAGAGCAGCCAAAACTATATGGAGGCACATTTACGATTTGAACATTAGAGATTATCCTATTTTAAAACTAAGACTTTTAAAAGTAATGTGTAAAGAAAATACTCTCTACGATTTACGAAAATTTTCACCATTGATTCAAGGATATTGCTTCAAATAAATAAGTGCTTCTGCCCCCTGGCGGCGCCATAATACCCTTAAAATGAATGGGACACCTAATTCTAGGTATGTAATTGACAGTAGAATAAAAAGTTTATAGATATTTGCTGATAATCTATTAGAAATAACAATGCAACTGTGAAATATTACGCACTATAAACAGCATCTCAGAATTCGATGAGATTGGGTAGTCCAAGATTTGCTACTAGATCGGGAATAGAGGTCAACCGTTTTAGCCATGACAAAAATTGAAAATCGTAATATTTCTTCGAAAGCATAGGGTAAACAAATTATCAGTAAATGCTACGGACAAAACATTATTATTCGCCACTTATGCACAATGATACTATTAAAAATTTATCTTTGGAAAAATTACTATATCAAACGCTTTTCTAGTAGGAATAAAATATATTTCCGGGGAAATTGAAACAAAGAAATATTTTCCATATTTTGGCATAGTTTTAATCTCTTGGGAATGAAAATTATCTACGCACGTTGAAATAATTGCCTTATTCCTTAAAATAACATAACATTTTCAAGAGTCATGCATTATTTGCTAAACTAATTAATTAATTAATCTCATATAGATTGTTTCACTTTATCATTATATTAGTTTATTATCGAGACAACGCTGAGGTCGCGAGGCATATACGAGTTGTCCACGACAAGATAAAATGACAGCCTGCGATGCAGCGAGCCACGTGACCAAATCAAAGAAGCGAAATTTCATAAAATTCCTAGTCCAACATGTATCAATGTTTTTTTGTTGCATGTGATATATTTTTATTATAAGTATTATTCGTGATGAAGAATATTCCAGTGCCAGCAAAATGGTTTGAAAAATATGATGCTAATTTCAGCTGCAAAGCATACGTCTCAAATCGATTCTAGATCTTTCCTAGAATGAATGTTCTGGGGGTTATCATTGAATAAGGCTGCTTTAATGCTTTAAAAGATTCCATGCGGCCCATAAAGTACATCTATCTATAAATTGGTAGCCAAAGGCAACGCAGTATTCTCGCCCTCATTTCTATGAAAAGCATAAATGATAAAAACTGGCGACATGTCAGTGTAATCAAGTCTTCTCTTTCTTAATTGCAATGGCACAATTATTTAATCTCTCAGTCCTGCATCGTCTGCCCCAATCCCTTCTTTCTCCCCCTTCCCCCTCACCCTTCCTCCCACTTTCCATCCCCCGATTCTCTCCACCCACCTTTCCGCCGACCAACTCCTACGCTCATTTTACATGGCCGCGTATTCAATTTAGATCATAACCTAATTTCTCCAAACGACCGATTACTGCCGACGATGCTGGGATTAGTAAGGTAGGAAGGTGGCGCCGAAAGGAAAGGAGCGGGGTTTTGGCGAAGTTCATCTCGAATAGGCCCGGAATTAGTGGAGCGAGGAAGACGTAAAGAGAGAGAGAGAGAGGAAGAAGCAGAAACGTAGAGGCGAAGTTGCCGTTTGGGAAAAGGAACGTGGGCTGCCCAGGGAGGGGCAACGGCCGGACGCCGTGGGAAGCTCCCTCCCTCCGAAGGGGACGACGTTAAAGGGGCTTAAGGGGGCGGAGCCGCGCGTCGCCTCGCCATTAAACGCGGACCGCACTAATCGAGAGCGTGCATTATGCATGTGTATCTCCGGCTCCACCCTCTCTCTTCCTCCATCACTACGTCATCGGTTTCGGAATCGTGGAGACACCGTCGGCCGACCGTTTAAGCGGCCCCCCTTTCTCTTGCCCCCTTTGCTCGAGTATCTCGCCCCCCCCCCCTGTGAGGGCCGTTGCCCCTCGAATGCGCCCCGACTGCGCGTAGGCTGGAGTCTGCTGAAATCTCGGGTCCAACCAGTTACTCGAGAGATGGAGAAAGTTACGCCTAATTGGATTATATACTTATAACATTATATACCCGCCCTCGTTTCGCGAAAAGCTAGCAGCAAAAAAGATATTTATTAACGTCGAACGTCACGACTGTTCTGGGGCCATTGTGAAATAAGACATATGCATGTTTTGTCTTCTGTGACAACAAATGCCGAGTTGTATCCGTCCCACGTTCACCGCGAACGTAATTTTAACTCTTTAAATCGCATGTTAAATAATAATCGCGTCTGCCATTCTTCTAGTTACGTTCGCCGCCACTTCGGCTCTTTGAGAAATTCGAGTTCGTGTCCTCGGACTGAGAATGAAGTGCGTCTTAAGCCTTAAATGCCTCGTGGGAAACTCTCCATCGACGCAGCCTTATCGAAGTTACGGGAATACCCAAGACGCGTCGCAAGTTAATTGCAGTGTGCAGTTTCTCTGCTTGTGCAGCACTCTCATTTTAAACTCAACCAATGTACGTGCCGCAACTACAAAATTTTCAGCACAGTTAACAGATCCTGCTGCATTTAAGTTTTCTGTGCAGACAACGATCGTGTATGCTAACGCCGCTGGTTAATATCGATCAATTTATTTAGCTTTTCCCTGCATATGCTAAGTTGGATTTTCCTTTACGAAGTAACTATGATATAATTTTTTAAATATTTTGTGGGAAGCTTTTTTCAAAAACATTAATTTGAAATTTTGTTATGTAAAGTATTTATAAAATAGCTAATTTAATGAGAATCGAGGAATTTTTCGAAGCAAACGACGACCATTCTCTCCCGAACCAAGAAAAAAAAACACTTTTTAACTATTTTACTGTAATTTTATGCATCCTAGATTTGGTTGCACAGCAACAACATCAGTTTCGTTATAAGGACGCGATACATGAACGAATTCCTAATCTAAAAATTTCATTTCGTTTTCTTTTCTCTAATAAGAGAGATATAAACTCCAGTCGGTACAATTCCGCAGTGCCTCTTTTTTCGGCTTCAGATACCATTCGGCTCGAACCGACACGTTATCCATAGTACTTTACTTTTGTTCTATGTGTTGTCTCTTGATGTAGTCAGATTATGCGCGATAAATATTGGGAAAGGTTCCCAGTGAGGTCGATGAAGCTTATTGCCAATGTCTCTGGCTGTGCCGTCCACACATGTGGTATGTTTGGCATACACGGGCGGCCAAAACATCGTTACCTCGGAGGGCTTATTACTCGTAATCGGCGCCTCGGACAAGGATCCATTCAAATTGCTCCCCTTTCATTGCAGTTAATATCTATGATTATATCTTAATGTTAATGTGTATATTTTATTGCTTGCTCTGAAAAATGAAAGAACTTGAAACGATGACGAAGACAAATTATTAAAAGCCGACAGCGAGCAACACGTCCGTCCAATGATAACCAAGATTTTGAAAAACCTGTTTTCAATTTTTATTTGCCGTTAAGTGTTTCGGTTATTTTGAGATTATATTACAACTGTTATAATACATATAAATATCTTCTTGGCCTAAAGATTCCATGCGGCCGATTTTCAAAAACTGATATTTCCTATGGAAATGACACTCCCCATCGCCTCCAAACTTTACAGACTGAAATTAAATTCAACATTAGGTCTCTACAGTCTACGGAACACGGTCCAATGAAGCTTTAGAATCTATGTATCTCGCACGGAGCCAGACTCGAAAGAGATTGGATTGATCCAAGAACACAGTAGGAGTCCATTTGGAGTGTGCAAAATGGTGGAAACACTGGCGTAATCGACACTGGTTTGCGATAAGCGGTTCGTGGAGCATCAAAGAGCTTAAAGGAAAAAGGACTCGGATAGAAAAAGGTTGCCATTGACTGGAGTGAATTGCTTACTTTGAGCGATCACGTCTTTCTCTCCTCCCATGCCAATCACAATAGAGCTATTCCAATGTTTATCAAACTTTTTGCCTAGCAACCCAGTGAAAGAAAGTACCATAAAAAAGAATATTCGGACCGAAGGAATTTTAATGAAATCACAAGGAAAACGATTAAACAATAAAATAAAAACATAAATGAAATAATAAAATTGCGTTCTTCATTTTTTTCATAAATTTCAGCTGGTTGTGCTTTGAGAGTTTATGCTCCTTATAAGCCAATACATGGTTGTGACCCGTACTTAGAATAGCACTGACCTTCCTTCCTTGATAATGAAAAAGGTTTTACATTCTCCCTCCCTCTCACACCTCGCGGAACCAACTCTTCTAATTTCTCATCCTCCGTGCCTTAAGGGGAACGAAGGACAGACGCGGACGTGTTCAATGTTCCAACACCGGAATTTGCAATCCAGAAATGCAATTTTCATTTAGCTGAGCAGTTCATCGAAAAATTAAGGAAATTATTTATTCTGATATCATCAGTAACGATTGTCAGCGGTGTGTCTAGGTGCGATAGCAATTCTAATGAGGATATACAGATCATTACTTTAACCCTAAAAAAGAGACGAATTTGGAAAGGAAATCTCAATGAAAATTCCATTATGGGCCTTCGGTAGATGGGTGGTTAGAGTAGCTGCCAACGGTTACCAACGTTGCGAGTTCGAATCTCGGCTGGGACATGGGTGTTATTGTTTTTTAGTGTTATATGTAAGAATGGGCATGATTGTCCAAATATCGCCTTCTATAAAGAAAAATTATAATTATTATCTCGTACAAAAATTAGATCCGATGGAACCAAAAAATGAACACAAACGCATGATCAAAAAAAAAACAAATTCAGAAGACGCGGAGAGCTTACTGCGCTACTGCGCCGTTTACTGAGCCTGGGCGAACATGTCTATGCAGATTGGTGTTCTTCTCTGGCCTATAGGAGGGTAACTCGAAAAGTGCAGTTGAATGTCGTCTGGCGAAATACATATTATTTATTTGATCTATCTTAACCTAACCTACATAAACATTGTGTTCTCTGCCTCATACCACGTTGAGAAAAAAATATATTTAGGGGACGAGGGTATCTCAACCAATAGAAATGCTTCCAAAGAGTGAAAGACGGAAAATTTTGCTTCGATCACGTCTTCCACTGTTTGATAATTCAGTGTCGCGCAGAAAGGCAATTAATTCAATATTTATCTTTTTCTATCTTTTATATTATCATTAATCATTGTTTCCCGAGATGTTTATCAAAATCCCGAATCTGAGATAAAGGATTCATCGAGCAGTATGATTCATTGCTCGTCTGCGGAAGGTTATATGTAGTGACTGTAAAAAGAAGTATATCCGGGGTGAGACCTACAAAAATTAATAGCTTTTAATGATAGTGTATCCAGATGAGAATATCGATTAGTCCAAAAACCATCAATCTTCGAGCCGCGCACCGAAAGGAGCTGAAGAAAATGAAACAATCGGAATACGGGCGCGCACACACGGCACGCACAATACGCGTTTTCTGTGTTGCATCGAGTCCGACACGACATGGAATCGGACTAAAAGGCTGCATTAGATCGGAGTGCATTATGAAAAGAGGTCTTCATTGAGATAAATAGTATCTTATGTTGAATCTTACGCAAAGTGTCGCCTTTAGTCCTCGCCGATCGTTTTGGTTTTAAGTTCCCCTGCATAAGAATAAGTTTGCGATGCGCTCGACGGGTATAGATTGCACGCAGACGGCTGTATCTTTTCAATTCGTGAATTTATTTTGCGTAATTTGGCAAAATATGAGGTCCCTCACTATTTGTCGTAGTTTGTCCATCTATGAAAATTTATGCACAGAATTTATTTTCAATTCATTAGTTTCGATTTTGGTACTATGGTCGCTGTAAATCATTTCTCTTAGTGTTGTTTTGGACGGCACAAACTAAATTTTCGACGTTGTTTACTTTTTATATAATTTTACAATTTATTATTTTTATGAGTGAAAATCGAGAGAAAATAAAAGTTTTCCCAGAAAACTTTTACCAGAATATGAGGAATTTTAATTTGTTTGAGGATTAATTTAATTGAATTATTTGCGCGATGTCTTTTATTTAGATACATTCATGGAGATTATATTCTTGAAATTTGTTAGATATTTTTATTTAAATGGAAATAAAAATGTCTCCAGTGTTACGAATTCAGCTCATCCTTATTTACTTCGCCATCAACTATCTGATTACATAGGACAAAATAGTTATTACTTCTTCCCAATGTAAAATATTATTATTATTTATTTTATTCCATATTTTTACAATAAATAATACAACAATATTAAATTTCATACATAAAGGTACCCCTAAGAAAACCTGTTTTGGGGTTACTATCAAAAACATATTACGCATCTTTGTCGGAAGGTGCAAAAAATTATAATTACAATAGTGAAGAATCATATAAAATAAAAATTTACAAATGTGTGTCCATTACAGAAATAAATTATAATATACATACTACATCCCTAGATGTAAACTTTAATTACATCAATATTTTCATAATATTAACATAAATTTACAAATGTTAAATTTTTTATATATACATACTACATGCATTGATATACACTTTAACTAACTTACTATTTTAATAGGGGATCAAATAACATCTATCAAAAACATTCAATATTTGGGTTTGTAAACTACCAAACTCTCAGGCCTTTTAAGAAGTTATTTTCCGCATCTCTTATAATTAACTCCTTCGGTAGTATATTATACAATGTTGGGGCTATGTATGGGAAATATTTTCTGAAGGCTTCAGCGTTGGGTTTCGGTACTGAAATACTATGTTTTCTCATTAATTTACTTACATAAACATTAGGTCTTACAATTTTGTGGAGTTCTCGAATATAGAATATTTTTAGCACTCTATAAATAAATAAATCTCTTAGAGGAAGTATGTCTGGTCTCTTTAATAGTATAAAGGATGATTCTGTTCGTGAAGCACGTAATATTACGCTTAATATCTTGTTCTGCACAGTTAAAAGGGGCTTTACATTTGAATAATAGGTACCACCCCAACAAGCTATAAAATATTGGAGCCTAGAATTCACCAGAACATAATATAGAGTTTTCTTTACAGATACTGTACACATACATCGCAACAAATAAAATCTCCGAAGTACTAAAATTATATCTAATTTTAGTTTATTTATGTGGTATTTCTAATTACAATTTCTGTCAATAAATATGGTAAGTACTTAATATGATTAACATATTCAATTTTAATGCAATTGATACATATTATTTGCCTATCAACAATCCATTTTAAGCACCTATAATAAATATCATTTATAGTTCTGGATTTATTTTTTAAATCAAAGATGATGCTTATTGTTTTTGTACTCCATACCATACTGTTAGCCAATAGTTAAGTCAGTCAAGATCTGTGATATAAGTTCGGCAATGTTACTTCTTTTAGCCTTAACCTGTTCCTCAATGTTTAGCTGAAACTCCACGTACGCTGCCTTGTGATCGCTTATTCCCTAAGCAACAGATACCTTAATCATACGCTCAGGAAGATTAGCAGCCAATAAATCTAATATATTATTAAATCTCGTTGGAAATCTCACTAATTGATACGATGAGTGTTTGCGGAAAGTCTCAAGTAAAGCCTCGCACGATTCACGCTCTCTACCACCGGGATAAAAGCAATTATGCCTTCAATCAATTGACGGAAGATTGAAATCGCCTCCGATTATAATGGCTTTATCTTTATTAAACGAACTTTACGTCGCCACTTGTTTCACTAGATAATAAATAGATTCCACGGTCGCATTTGGTGGTCCATAAAAAACGCATATATTTACAGTTTGACAGTCGCTCCCTTTCACATTACACCAAACACTTTCGACTTTGTCGTCATTAATCTATATTTGGTATTTTTGGTATTTATTGTTAACTGCTGAAGTATTGTTATTATTATTTACTGCCTCCTTGTCCTTCCTAATATGTCGACTATTTCTACGCTTAGAATGTATTATACTCTTAATTAACATCGCGTTTATAGTGACATGACGGTCGGACATATTAATACTATTGACGTGCAACTCAACGCTCGGTGAATAATTACTACTCCTTAAATCTAAACAAAAAATGGGTTAGCATGCTCGAATACCCCGTCTCCGCAGCCTCGGCAGCGTAGTGCCCTCCAGAACCGTTTATGAATGCCCTACATGAGTCCAGGACCGGCCTCAGGTAAACGAAATCCACTCCATTGCCCCTACAGAAGTCCCACAGCATACGGTTCAGCCCGACAACTCGGCTCCAAACCATAGCACAGCAGTCCGTCCGAGGAAGAATGCTACAGATAGTAAGCCGCACATTAGCACCCGACCCGTCTCGGACCCGAGCAACCTCAGTCCTTAAAAAAACTTAAAACCGCCTCGGACCCGCGCTTCGAAGCGTCGTTAATCCCAACAAGGACCACCACCCGAAGCGAGGAGCAACCCGTGCCCAATAACGACGCCCTGAATTCCTTCGTCACCTGGGGCACCGAACCTCCTGGTATGCACCTGGAGAACACCCGCTCATGAACTCCCCCCCGGCGGGCCCTTGACAGAAGAGGCGCTACCACAGGCAGGACGTAGGAGCTCCCTATCACTAACAACCCCCTCTTTTCCCCCGAGCTCCCCTTGGGCCCGGTCCCCACCGAGGAGACGGGAGCGGGTGCGGGCGTAACGGCAGTGGAGTCGTCCTCCGATAACACCGCAAACTGATTAGTAACAGGAAGAGGGTCCACCGAAGCGTTCCCAACTCCCTGCCTCCGCAACACCACCCCACGATCCCCCCGAGTGTACACCATATACCACTAATCGGGCTTCCGGACCGGAGGGCCCTCGACCCACGAAGAGGAGCCAGGAGCCTCCCTGATCGCTCTGCTGGCTTCCGCACCCAGTCTAACCCGAGCCGCCATTTTCGCGCGGTTTGCTCTCAGGGAAGAACCTGCACCCCTTCCACGCACCAAGATTGCCTCCGACCTTTCCACCCTCGGAAGGAGGTCCGCAGCCACCCTATCCATCTCCGTGATCCGAGATCTCATGGCCTCGCAACCAGTGTCGCGCAAGAAGGAGGAAACAGGAGTCCTCGGAGCAGCCATCCTATGCTCTTTACTAATCTGTACTATCTATAAATTATATTTAAACTAACGTTAATACGCGGTTAGCTACTTTGTTGACTGGCCTCAAGGTTAAAATCTAGGGTCGAACGCAGGTAAAAAGTGAAAGGGATAGAGTGATTTACTACGCAAACAAAGTTAGTAAACAGGCAAGAATGTTTAGCACAAGAGCAACGTGGATCTAGAAACTAAAGGAATACGAGCGCAAAAACGAATAGTTAAGAACGGAGAAGGTGAAGAAGGCTACTATAAATAAAATTACAAAAAATTTTCGGATGGAGTGGATGAGAGAAGCTATTAGCTACAACGATATGGCAAGAGAAGGATGAGGAAAGCGTTTCGTTCAGAGATCAGTTAACTAAACTACAACACAAATAACGTAATGAGATGATAGAAATAAAATAAAATATGTAAAAAAATAAATTAGGAAAGAAATACTGGTACTACTTATCACAACAATACGGCTACTGCTAAACTACTGCTACAACTACAGGTGTTGCTCGCAGGCTGGTCAGCGCTCGCAGGAGGGAGTGAAGGCACGTCCGTCATCTTCGAGAACCAGGTAAAGGAAAGATAGAATCATAAGAGAGGAAATTTTAAGATGTAGTATACGCAAAGATAATGTTAAAATGTACAATTAACAAGCAAAAAAAATGCACACAGAAAAATTAAGAAAATAAATGTAAAAAATAAGAGTTTTCATATAAATGCATGGTGAAAGCAAACACTGCGGAGGGAAAGCACTACACTGTAGGGGATACTGGATCTACACTAAACAGCTAAAGGGACTTATTGGGTAACTGAAATATAACACCGAATGGTGCACTAGCACTGGGAAATATGGGCCATTGGGAAATAACTTTGGGAGTACTAAGGGTGTAAGGGGGACACAGAAAACGAAAATCTCTTAAATGCACTAGGAAAAAATAAGATCGAAAAAACTGGCACTGGGGCTAGTGATAGAGAGGGCTGTTTGGCAACTACTTTGGATGTAGGGGGACACAAATAAGCAAAGTTACTAGTTTTCACTTGAGAATAACGTCTCGTAAGAGAGAAAGAGGACGGAGAGGGGGGAAATCGCAACTGAATAGGGAGGGAACGATGGTAAGACAGCGGAGGGAGCTTCTTTCAGGATCCACAGGAAATCGTAAATCGGCGGAGAATAAGGAAAATATGAAAATGCAGGAAAAGGGATGTCAATACCACAAAATGCAAGAAACAGTGTATAGAAAGTAGAGGAACTCAAGCTACTCAAAACGTTACGTATGACAGTTGTTCCTTTCAGATTAAACCTTAGTGGTCTTCGTCAGCTTCTAAGCAGTACCGTAGTGTTGCTCGTCGAGATACTTAGCGGCATCCGTCCCTCGTAGTTGATTTTGTGAGGGCCTGACCCGCATTAATTCTACATCTACATCAAAATAATACCCTGCAAGACACCTTTTTGGTGGACGGCAGGAGGTGCAGTGCACCAAATGTTCCTAGTTTTCCTACGTTATCATTTCCTAATATGTTCTCTTATCGTTCTAAGGAAAAACGAACCTCTATATCGCTCCATTCTAAAATCGATCCCGCGAATCTTGTCCTCGCTGCCCTGCCTTCCGAGATACTTCTTGCTTCGTATAAGACGTACTACCTCATTCGATTGTCCCTCCGACATAGATTTTACCAGTAGTTTAAATCTAGCCTCTACGTTCCTCTAACGATGTCCATTTCAGATTTTCTATTAATGTCGTTACGCTTAGTTTACTATCGTAATTCATCTTTACAAATCTAGCTGCCCTGCGCTGAACCTTTTCTATCTCCTTAGCGAGTCTCTTTTCGTAGGGATCCCACATAGCTGAAGCATATTCGACCTGCGGTCGAACCAAGGATAAGTAACATAATTCTTTCACTTTTTCGGAGCTATTTCGAACTATTCCCACTATAAAGGCCAGCTTTTTGTTAGCGGCACCTATCAATCGGCAAATGTGGGTGTCCCACGAGAGATCACGATGGATCATGACTCCGAGATATTTAATCGAGTCTGAAACAGGAATCTCTACTCAGTCCAACGAATAATTATTATCCAACGAGATACTCTTGGTTCTCCAGAAGTTGATGACGCAGCTTTTCTTTTGGTTGATCTCTAACTGCCATTCCTTACACCATTCAGAAATAGCTTCTAGATCATTTTGGAGATACTGGTGGTCTTTCGGATTACTTATTTCTCTACAAATGTCGGTGTCGTCCGCGAAGGCCTAATTTTATTTCTATCTACTGAGCTGATATCGTTTATATCAATTAGAAATAATAGTGCCAATTACACTACCCTGTGGAACGCCAGAGACAACCTCCACTGAGTTCGGGGATTTCCCATCTATAAAAACCTTCTGCATCGTATGATTTAAAAATTCACGGATCCAACTACCAATTTTGGACGCCTAAGGTTTCTGATTTCGTTATTAACTTCCTGTGAGGTACCTTATCAAAGGCTTTCCTAAAATATAAGTAGATGTCATCGACCTGCCTATTATTTTATCCGCTTCTCAGTATAAAATTCACAAAAAGACCGAGCTAAGTATCACAAGACCTACCTTTCCTGAAGTCGTGCTCACAATCATTTAACAATGAATTACTAGCAAAAAATCGCATTATGTTGCTAACAATTATATGCTCGAGAATTTTGCACGATAAAGAAGTTAGGGAAATCGGATCTCACCGCTTTCACCGCTCGGTGTACCCTTAATGCGATATTACCAGAAATTCAAATTTAAATAATCATGCTCCGCTTCCTGTTTCGATAAATTAAAGCACATTTTTATGCTGGATTCCAAAGGGAACATAGCTTTGTGGAATGGTCCGGTCTGTGGGCGTGTACCACACACTGATTTTTATGAAATTTCGTATGAGGCTCGTGCTGCCAGGAACCAATTCCGGGCTATATTTTATTTGGCGAATATTGATGTCCCGGGTTCGATCCCAGGAACGTTTTTTCCCTATTTGTTTTACATGGAAAGTCTCAAATCCATCGTGCAGAGACGTTTTCAATACTTTAAAATATCTTAAAATTGTGATATCGGAGCGAGCTTTGTACTGTTCTAAGGGAAGAAGAATGTAGATACTAATTCTTATCGAAGAATTTAGACAATTTATTTATTTCTTGAATTTCTGCTAAAACAGCGTTTTTGCGTTTTAAATTGCATTTTATCGTTTGTTGCCATAGAGACGATTATTACCGAAATCGGCTTGAGCATAGACGAGTGAACAAATGGGTTATTACCAACTTTTATATAAAATTCGCTTTATATATATATATAGTTCGAACCACCCCACTTGAGATAATCATTGCGTAAGTCGATTGATTTAATCACCTCAGCCACCAGATCTACGCGTAATGTTAATTTGAATTTGCGGGGGAGGACAGACTCCATAAACTCTCTTTTCTGGCTTTAAATATATAAGAGTTATGTACATCTAAACGCAGAGATTGGTTGCAACCATATCGCACTTTCGTCCCATCATTGTTAGATAATTTAGATTGTAAATCCATAGTGTAGTGACTTTTGACAAATCTGATATATTATTCAAGAAAATTAACGTATGTAATACCTTAATATAAGTCAGACGGAGCAACCTAAAGGTACTTCGGCGTATTCGCACCCTTTCATCTTTTTAATGAGATAAGGTGTAACATACGACAGTTTCTTTCGAGAATAGATTAATGACATTTTAGTCTTTAACTGTGTAAGCTCTTAAAAAGGATACGTTAAGCGCAGATACCCTTAATTGAAGCGATCATTAGAGGACGGTATTGGTCGTAGAATAAAAGTTTCTTGTATGTATGTGTGATTTTGAATCTATTATTATTACATACAAGTGTTATGCCCAAATATTATTTTGAGTAATGACAAAGGAACATAATTTTCAATTTATAGGAATCGATGTCAATTTCTGGGGATGTGACTCAGGCAACGAGATGAGAGAAGCGGCTGGATTTTCCTCCCTTTTTCTGTCTCCTTTGTATCAATAAGAATCCTTTATGCGTCCCAGGTCGTCTTCCTAGCCACCATTCCCATTCGAGCGGAACCTCTTCGAGCAAAAACACAAGTTGCTCGGTGACATTTTTCCTGAAAACTCCCTTGGCGCTAGAATCCGTAGGCAAAGTTTTCTCTTCTTCCTCAGACCATGATTTCCGCTTCCTTACCTTCGTGTATTCTCCGCTGGTAGGGCATTTTAAAAAATTCCTCTCTGCCAAGTGGCTCCATAAAAGCTTTAGAGCGAAAATCCTCCATAAACTAACTCGCCACTCGAGCATGAGGGAGAAACCCATGATGGATACACGAAAGTAATTCGCAAATCCCATCAAAGCGGATGAGTATTTTTCACTCGCCCTGAGAACGCTTCGACATCATTCCCACAAAACTTAGGAAAATGGCTGAGCCGCTTAAAACCGAACGTTAAAAAAAATAAATTAAGAGATTTAACCTATTTAATAAGGTAATGTTTAATCAAGTTAATGAGTCAGAGATTGAATGAAAATTACGAAAATGTTCGATCTCGACCAATAGGCAAAACTGTACTTGTTCTGTCTTATCGTAAATTGAAACAAAGTAAAATTTATGCCTTTACATTAAACTAACTGCCACTACATATTAATATATAGAGGCGTACATGTAGATGGAAGTGAAGGAACAGGTAAAAATTTTGGGAAAGAAATAGGAATTATTTCATTGAAATTGCCATTTTTTCAACTAAGTATAGATCAAATAAGATTTTTAGTAAATTAAGAAGCCACGAGATAAAACCGCCTACTAAAGAGCAATCTGAATAATTGCAACATATAACAGGGATAATACATTATAATTTTTTTATAAATTCAAAATTCTCAGATTATTGAGTATTATATAGATTTTATATTCACTGTCCATATTTTTGGAACTTTCATCAGTTTTTCCGCGTCTACCTAATTTAAGAGACTATTTAATTCCTATCGCACGTTTCTCAACTTTGCATCTCTCCTGGTCGAAGCTATTATACTTTCATATATACTGCAATTGAAAAGTGGATTGTCCTAATTAGCCTTAAACCCGAACTGTTAATGCAATTATTCTTCAACTTCAACTTAAGAACGTGAAACATTTTTCCAAAGCCATTCATAAAACTTTTCGAGAAAAACCGACTTTATGACCTATAAAACATATTTTTCACATAACTCTAAGACTAATGACCCATAGCTCTTTGACACATTATTTAATGGTTTCCGTTATTTCTCAGGAGGTAATTTTTCCAATTATCACCGCAGAAATTGTTTCCCCAAGGGTATCCGCTCCCAGTGAGCCAAACTTCTATTTCCTCTCGAGTTATCTTTTTACCAAGCAGTTTTAGATCGAACCCGTTCTTCATTCCTCCGTGACTTTTATATCCAGGTTGAAATTCGAGAAGAATGAGCCATTTCAGTTGGGGTCGTGACCAAGATGACATTTTCTCAAGCAAATAATAATAAAAATAAAATTTGATACACAGATAAATTTTCGTCCTAAAACTGGTTTATAACATATATGATTATGACTAATGTTCCCTCTAATTTTTAATGACGTGTGCGCGGAAGAAATTTGCCACGTGCAACTTTTTCGGAAATTTCAGATAATTGTGGGTCCTTTAACTGCGTCGCAATTTTTTCCTCGACAGCCAAGAAAGGTAAATAAATGCATTTGAATATAATAAAATTACAAATTAGAATGGAGTGGAGGTGGGTATGGTGCAGAGTCGGCATATGCCGATATTTTACCACTAGTCTGCAACGTCGCACTGAAGCGTGCGCTTTTTTATTTCTCTATAAACTATATTATTCTACAAATATTTGTGCGCACAAATTTTGCCCTTATGCGCGGACCTTGTGCGCGCTCACAGCTTGGAGAAAACATCGGTTATGACCTTCTACCTTACATAGATATCATAAGCGCAATTATATTGGCTGTTAAAAAGGTGCAAATTTTTATAGATCAGATGAAACGGAACAGTTTCACCTTTTTATGGAAAATAAATTAAATTTATATTGTTAAATGAGTGGTAGCTGTGTAATAGTCCATAGTATGAAAATGAATTTTAAAATATTCAATTTAGGAATCGCGTATTTTATATTTAAAGCAATTGGCCGATTTTATTATGAACGACGTCATCAGGCAGAGAGACTGAGAAGTCCGATCTGGGGTCGATTATGATATTCTTCATGGAAACGAATAGCACTGCTACTAATAATATTTCTAGTTCCTAAACTGAAATGTTATTTTATTTCTATCTTTTTACTGTAGTATTGTAGGAACTGAATTATATGTTCCAGCGATTTGGAATGAGTAGACCATTGATTTTCCAGCCAACACATGTACAGTAATTACGGCATTCGCCTAAATCGATCTAATACTATTGAAACTTCTCTCTAATATGTATGAAAACTCTTTTGAGAATAAAAGTACCATTTCAGAATTATACATAAAATACTTGAGAAAATTTTCACTGTAATGTAATTCGTTGCACTTATCAAACAGCAATTGGTTCAAAATTGAAATTGCAAGTTTTGTGAAGATATTGGAACCTATGAACATATAGTGCGAAGTACTGCAGTCTGAACAGGTAGCAATGATTGATTTGTATAATGTTTGTTTGTTTGTGCCTATTTCTGACTAATCAACCTCTTTGATTATTGTAGTCATAACTCCTTACACACCAAACACTCACAAGGGAGAAGGGAAACCCGGTACCGGCATTAGTCAATTCTCAACGAAGGGCACAAAGGGGCCCAACTGCTAAACTTCCCTTCCGATGGACGGAGCGCTGACTTGCCTAGTCTCCTCAAACCACACAAATAGGGGATGGGGCGATCCCACGATGAAAAATAATGGAAAGGTGTGATTAATGTCGAAGTACACCGGTTCCAAATGCGTTCTTTGCGATTTCACAATCCTGAAAGTTCAAAGTATTTTTTAGAAGAATAGCACCTCATGTTATTATGATTACTTCATGGGGTATTTGTTTACTATAACTAACATTAAAACTTATTATTACAATCGAGGAAAATATGTTTGGTGAACTTTTTTGTTTATATATTGCTTCGGTACTCGAGATCCTCACTTCGACCTCTTTTCAGCTCACCAGTCATTTGTTTTCTTCCCTCCTGACAAAGCCTTTGCTCTTCTACTGTAAGTTTTTTTTTCTTTGCCATAATCAACAAAACTTTTCATATAATAAAACAGTAAATTACCACCATATGTTTTGACAATTAAGCACGACAAATGGTTTATTGTTTTCAAGTAAACAATATTTGTTACGACCGATCTAAACAAGATTAGCTATAATTACGTAAGTACGTTAATTTCCTTTAGTGCACACACACAGCGTTAAGTGGGAAAAAGGATTATCTACGATGAAGAAATGAATGAAAAAACGTTTTTTTTTTGTCCACAAAGGAATTTTTAGCGAAAAGAAGTTAATAATTCACTACGAAGGCATGAATGACGGTATAAATGATAATAAAAGCACTTCTAACCGTGCTTTTAGACAAAGTTATACCTGATTCTGTTAACTTTATGATAGAACGTGAACCTAAAGATTACATAATAGCCATTAAATTAAAGTGAGTAATATTCCAAATAATTTTCAATTGTGAAATGACACGATCAGCGTTTCCAGACCTGCGGTCCTCGAAGGTTTTGTTGGTGGTCCGCCGTGGCTTCCAAAAATCAGTTTATTTTTAGATCGCACCTCATATTTAGCTTGGATTTGTTTAGGATAAATTAAGAAGGTTGTACACTATCATAGGCATTGAATATTTTTATTAATGGCTCTTTTAGTTGAACATTTTCCCGCTCCTTTATATCTCCCGATTACATCTCTTACTTACACTTACTGATCTTCTTACCTCACTAGCTGTAAGTAGCCGGCGTTGCTCGAGTTTTTAAGTCAAAACAAAAAATATTGAGTAAGATTTGAGAACAAAACTAACTATTGAAACCAAGTTAATTATTATTTTAATGCTTAATTTTATGCAATATTTATTCTCTTCCCGTATTTTGCCCAAACAAATAAGTTTTTCCTGCTTCCTTTATCGACCAATATGGCAATTTCGTATTTTTTATCAAATAATCGTAATGAACAGTCGATTTTAAAATAGAGTTATTTCACTCGAATTGATTTACAGTGAAAGAAACTACATCATATTATGTGGTCATGAATCTCAAAAACATTAAAAACTGGGGCAGAAATTGCAAGCACTAGAGATGCAACCAGTGGAAACACGTTTGAAGATATATTCAAGTTTAGCTTAAACATAAGTTATCCCAGGCACAGGCCGATTTTGTGGGTCTAATTAGTCTACTAAATATTTTAGTCAAACATCGAAAGAAAATGAGTTTCCTGACATTGAAATCAAATTTGGCCAAAACAATTGTGCTGATATGACATGGAAAGTGTTATTATAATCTAATAAGTATAATTGGCTTAATTGATGCATATAAATTTTCAGTGGATGAGAAAGCACAGAGTACACATAGGTAAATATTTGTTATAGAAGTTTTATTTTTGTAACTTCTATGATATTTTTAACTTTCTTTGTTCTTGAAGTCGTAAATCCCTCTGGTCGTTAGTTTCCTTTGCTCTTGCACTCGCTTGTCTAAGTCTTTCTTCTTCATGTCTTAAATTCCTTTTGTCAGTAGCTTTTGTTGCTCTGACTTTGACTGCCTCATTCTTTACTTTTCAAGTCTTTAATCTCTTTGATCGACATTTTCCATTCGTTTGGAATTGATCTTATTTGAATCTGAGGATAATCTTCCGCTTCTTTTAAACGTGGTTTCCTATTTAGATCATTGATTTGGTGAAAATTATAATAATTAAAATGAGATTGTTATAGAATTAAAGGGATAATTTTTCAGATACGAATATTTTTATATTCAGCTTTATTGTTGAGTAACACATCGACCAAAAAAGTATAATCCAAAAACATTTAATTGGTGAGTCCTCGTTGGGCTTCCTTATCCCAACAACTTATTGCCATCCATTTATCCCATTTCCTTTTCCGTAAGCATATATATATATATATATATATATATATATATATATATATATATATATATATATATGGATGTCAACAAGGTGTTGTATCTGAAGAAGGAGTAGTTCTGAAAGCTTTACGTTTGTGATGTTTCTGTGTTTTTGTGTTATTTTACGTGTGTCGTTTCGACATCCCCGGGGCCTCGCCAACCTGAAGTCGTCTGATTGGTGAGTGCTCACTGGGTTTCCTCATCCCAACACCTTGTTAACATCCATATATTCATTTTACCTTTCCTTTTCCGTAAGTTGTTATATTTGTTATATATATATATATATATATATATATATATATATATATATATATATATATATATATATATATATATATATATATATATATATATATATATATATATAACAGAAATATTCCTCGTTGGTAACCAGAATAATATTGTCCGGAATAATTATCAAAGTAATTAATAAAACTAGAAATATATTGCACGACGTTATAGAAAAATGTCAAATAATCAATTCTGATCCTTTATCATATTACCATTTTAATATGTAATATGAGAATATATATTTTAATAAGTAAATTTAAAAAAAATATGATCGTAAAGAGTAAATAAGTAAACAATTATGAACGCGAATTCTCATGCCTATCTTAATGGCGCTCAACAATAAATGAATCCTGTAATAAACGAAAATAATTAACGCAATCTTTTACATAAAATATTTTGTTGTAAAAATTAGCGCATTACGCTAATTTTAGTTGTTCAAAATTTAGTTTCTGCAACTATTCGGGAAGTATGACTTTATTTTGCACAAAAGCATAATCTCTTCAAAATATATAATAGATTTGTGGAGCATTTAGTTTTTCTCTCTCTCACACTATCTCTCTCCTTCTCTCTCTCGAATTAAAGCATTCAAAAGCACGCATTCATTACGCATATAGTATAAGGATTAAGAAGACAATAAAATCTCGAGGTTTAACAATGACACGGTCGGCAAGGCAACATATCATTAAAAATCTTTAAAAATTCCTATAAAATTGACTTAAAACGTATTACTTGAACAATTTAGAAGCTTAGGCGAAATATGGCGGTAAGAATACGAAACATTATATTTATTTTTCTTTAAAACGGTTTAAGTGTGAAGATCGTCGGTCAATTCTTTCCAATTTTAATTAGTTAAAGAGTAAAAGCATGTAAGTAAAAAAATCGATTTTTACGAGTTATCTTATGGGAAATGCCACCCATCTCCACTTCCCCTCTCCCGCCAAAAATCGAAATTCTGGCCCTGAGGTGCACATCCGCATGGTCCCATTAGTAAGTGTACGTAGTTTAAGGTCTCCAAATCTCTTGGTTTTCGTGATATTGCCTTTTATTAATAGTGTGGCGATTTCCTCCTCCCTACTTTTCCTATCGCACTTATACGATAGCACTTAACGAATGCACGTTTGAAATGCTTAATCGAATAACGCCTCTATATGGCCAATATTCGTGCATCGCCGGACAGAATGACCTCGCCCTCAGTATGACACTCCCTGAGAATGCCTGTCTGCTTTACGTTTCCAAAGTACCCCTCACGTTCCTAACGTCTCCTCTTTTCTTCGGTTATGTAATGATAACAAAGAAGCAGCCGATAGACGGTTATAATACCACCATTTCAAAAGGCTCACCCGGCGTCAGGTTTGTTTGTTTGAGTGCCCAGTCAATTCGCCTGCCTTACAGCACAAATGGGTATCTCAGAGATAGTGCAATGAATAGCCGGAGAGGGAGGAGAGAAACCCGGTGCCGGTATTTCCCTGCTCTTACGAAGAACACCAGGGGGGCCAACAGTTTAACGTCCCTTCCGAAGGACGGAACAGCTGAATTTGCGCGGTCTCCTCAAACCACACAAACAGGGGGCCGGGCGACCTTGGAAAAAAATCCTACTTGTGCAGGATTCGTACCCGATGACTTTTTCAAGCATCAGGCGAGTAGTAGCCAGCGTCCTAACCACTACACCACCGGCACCCCCCGGCGTCAGGTGATCTTCCATTGCGTCGAGTGCATGCCGACTGAGAAGACCTCCGCGCGCGCACTCACGAGTTTTGGCAGATTTCACCCTAAGTACGAGTCCACAAAGAGATCGCCACTTACTTCCTCAAGTGGACAGTATTATACCAGGAAGCTGAAGACACTATTCGGTGTTCGAGTGGGCATTATGATTCCAGCCGCCTGACGAGATTATGGTAACTATCTGGTGTAATATAGCTGACTTTGACCAAGAGACAAGTTTCGTCTCGAATTGTCTTTCACAGTTAAAATTGTATTTCTTTAGTGTGATTTATATGTAAAATTTTGTTATATTCCACCTAGTGTATCTTTCTAATTTCATACGACCGTTAGCATATAGCACTTCAGTGGATGTTCTTGCATCGAAAATCAGGGTTCTATGCAAACTGGAGGCACTGGAGAGAGAGAGAGAGTTCATATTAGACTGTTGATTGTCTAAACTGGTTCTTGCTATACCTAGTTTTCTTTTTTCGTGGTATACTAGTTCCTAGATTTTTGCTATATTTCTCGTTTTCTCGTAGTATAGCTTTTTTCCTATATCGTTCATTATTCCGCTTTGACGTCTCACTTGTTCAATCCTCCCCCCCCCCCCCATTTTTACCAATTATGCATTTATATGTCTAAGGAACGAGGTAAAAAGGCTGTTACTGTTCTCGCCGTGATTACGCTCCAATTTTCCGATTGCGTTAAAATCGCTAATCAGCTGTTACTTCCCCCTTTCCAGGATGCCACCTCTGAGAATTGGTTTACTTTCATATCCGATGAGTCCGATGCATTGTCTTTGTCGCTTATTGTTATTGTCCAAACTTCCGGCTAATTGTCGCCAATTTTGGCTGACCAAAGTCAATCAAAATGTACCCTGGGAACAGATAATACCAAGAGTATGGGAAACTTTCGTCTCTAATAGGGAATTAGAACGGCTTTTAACTTCTATGATCAAAAGATTCCAATTCCCGCACGAGTCCCTCCGCGATTTACTTTATTCCGTGCAAGGTGCCGCGAGAGCGCTGGGAAAATTGTACTCCGATAACGAGTTTATCGAATTATATTGGAAGGTTTAAGTCCCATCGCCCATTCCAATTTAACTTTCACTAAACGCCCCCAAACCCTACCAGAGCTGGAATCCCTGATGACTCATGCGGCAAAGGGCATGATGAACCGTCTCGAGTACGCCTCAGTCCACGCGCCGTCAAACTCGCAGAATTCACTCCCTTATCCCATTATGTCACTTTTATCCCCGCCTGAAATCACATGTTCCTTTTGTAATAAGCGCGGACATTCCTCCCGCAACTGCCGAAGAAGAAGAGAGATAGAGAAGATCGTTCCGCGAGGCCAAGAACTATTCAACCGTCTATTTCAAACACCAGCATCGCCAAAAATTTTCAATTGCCGCTTGTTAATTGCGATGGTCATTCCGTAAAGATTAAACCATTGCTAGATACCGGCTCTTCCCTGTCGCTGCTTAACTACGAGACCTGGCGAACAATTCCTCGCCGCGCACACTTTCAGCGATGGCTTATCAAATGTCGGAACGTCACCACCATTCCCATCGTTTTGACGATATCCACCAAAATGAGAGTTCGGCTTCAAAATCTCTCTTGGAGACATACGTTTTACTTGTGTGACTTACCCGTGCAAATGATATTAGTCCAAGATTTCATTAAAAGAACGCGAATGGTGCTTTTTCACAACGCATTCGTTCTCATTCGAATGCCGCCCGAACAGCAAATACTTTTTAAGGCAATTCTGATACTCCATCGGCTTCGCCCATCATCGCCTCCCGATCAGCTGTTAATAATCGATGCCACAATACAGCTCCCGCTAGATATAGAATCCATTTCGACCCGGGAAATGTCCCTTCCGCAGGTGAAGACGATTCCAACGTGCGATCCCGCGAAATAAAAGGTCTTGTCGACGCTTATTCTGACGTCATCACCCCATCTCGGCCAGACCAAGTTAATGTCCTACGAAATTGAACTGCTCGATTCGACCCCGGTCAGATCACATCCCTACCAGTACTCTCCACCGAAGACGACTATGATCAAGAAACATGTCGATAAATTGCTGAATTGAGGGAATTATCCACCCATCTTTCTCTAATTGGAGTTCACCGGCTTTCCTCATTCCCAATAAGGATGGATCTGAGCGAATCGTGGTCGATTACCGCAGATTAAACAAACAAGTGAAGGCGGGCAACTTCCCCACTCCCCCCATAGAACATGCCCTACAATATTTGGGTTCCGCTAAATGCTTCACAATTCTCGATTTGAATTCAGCTTTCCACCAGATTCCCTTAACTTTTATCTCCAAGCAATATACTGCCTACGTCACCTCGTTCGGCTTATATCAGTATAATCTTTTTCCTTTCAGTCTAACAACGTCTCCATAAGTATATTCAAGGCTGATTGATAATGTGCTAGGTGATTTAAAATATTGCTGTGTATATCCCTACATTGATGATCTGTGTATTTATTCCAAGAGCCTCCCAGAGCACGTCAAGCTGGTGCTGGAGAAATTCGGAGCAGCTGGTCTTACTGTCAATCCGGAGAAGATGAAATTGGCTCAGAAAACTATTATCATCCTCGGACATCGGATCTCAAATGGCGAACATACGACTGACCCGGAGAGAACGCCTTTCCTCGGTATGTGTGGTTTTTATTGAAAATTTATTCCGAGTTTTGCGGAGATTGCTGCACCTCTCAATGCCCTCCGAAAGAAAACCGCCATTTTCCAAAGGATCAGCTCCCATCAAAATTCCTTTCTCAAACTGAAACAATGTCTCTCTTCTGCTCCCGTACTCCATCTTCCTAACTTCGAGGAAGAATTTCATTTATTTGTCGATGCCAGTCAAGTTGTACTTGGTGCAGTCCTTAATCAACAGGTTAACGGAAAGCTCATGGCTGTTGCTTATGCTAGTAGGACCTTAACCAATTATGTGCAGAAGCTCCAATCCTATGAGTTGGAATGTCTTGCCTGCTGTTGGGCAACGGATAAATTTCGGTCCTACCTCCAAACGAAACCTTCCATTTATATACCGACAATGGTGCAATTACCTGTCTTTTCAAGCATCCTAAGCAGCTAGGGAAAATTGCTCAATGCTCCTCCACAAGATCCCATTATCATTTATCAAAATCTATGAGCATCAGAATTCCGATCAACAATTGAAACGGCTGATTGAGTTGATCAGGCAGGGATGAAATTCGGTATTTGGTAGTTTTGTTAAAATTAATTGATCCATTCCAATTTTGGTAAAAATCGGACCATAATTACTACTTATTTACCTGAAGACCTACATGTATTTTACAACGTTGTGAAATCTCAAAGAACGCATTTGGAAACTCTGTATTCACCGACATCAGATACACCTTTCCAATCTTGTTCGAATTTCTAATATTACAGAAGGATGTAATTCTATGAATCTATTGTTTGTTCTTTTTTCCTATTCTTTTGTTTATTTCTATTTTTTTACTAACAAATTATTTTTTATTTTACTAGAATAAAAGGTTGCTGTCATTTTCATTTGCAGTTTATGTTTATGCGGTGTTAATTCGGCTTATAAAGTGATGTATCACCTTCTGGAGAGTTCAGAATAACCTTAGCAAGTTATAATTCGAAAGATTCGTTTTTAAACCTGTTCATGTGGATTCTGAAGTTAAATTCCCAATGAAGCGTTTTTTAAGACAAAGCCTTAATAAAAAAATCTACTCTCCGTTTACATATGCAGCCAAAATAAATAAATAAAATAATGTAAAAAACTTTGAAGTACATACGTGCCCAAATTTAGTTTGCTCTTTCTCGCGTACTGCCGCGATAAATGAAACGAATCAAGGGATTAAAAGGTGAATTCGCTAACAGCGTCACAGCTAATTAGGTTCAAAATGAAAAAAGAGGAGACTTCCGACCAATTGGTCCGACAAAAAGCACTCGACAGCGCGGCACGCGTTACGGGACATGGTGTCAGAGGGCAAAGAAGTGAGGAGGGGGGATAAGGGGCAAAGGCAGAGGCTGGAAGAGGAGAGGAGCTGGAAGGGGACAGAGACTGGAAGGGGGCAGAGACTGGAAGGGGGCAGAAGCTGGAAGGGGGCAGAGGCTGGAAGGGGGCAGAGGCTGGAAGGGGGCAGAGATTGGAAGGGGGCAGAGTCGTGATTTGGACAGGGGCGGGAAGGGAGCAGGCGTTTCATGTGGGAGGGGTTGGTCGGACGGCAATAAAAGGAATAAAGGGAAAACAACTCGACTAATTTTTAAACGGATCAGTTTGAAAATGTTCAATGCCACTGCATAAAAATCATTCACCGTTAAAGTGATCCAAAAATTCACTCCTCTAAGATTCTAACTTCTCATTCCACCGACCTTCAAAATCCGTCAGGGCAACGCAAGCACTCGCTTCGTCAATCTTCCTCATTCTTCCATCCGTAACTCAAGATCTTCTCGGTTCATTTCCCACAGTGGCCCGCGTGGTATGTTTACGTAAACTTAAGATGACTCGATCTCATCGACAAGAATAATATAATAATTAGGTATTGTGGTCTCTAACTTCGAATGCCAGTATTTCTGCGCAGTTTTCTCCGAATACGAACCTCAAAATCTGTCAATGCAAAGTCAAGAGGTATGGTTTCTGCATGGATGGAGTCTCGAAACCAGTCTCCCGTAGCATCTAACCCCGGCGCGCCCCTTTCCTCTCGAAACCTCTTGGAAGCCTCCCGGAACGGGGTCCTCGTGCCTGCACTAAAGAGACAGCGAGGACAGAATGAAGGATTGTCGCATAGCAATTGCGGATAAGAACAGCGAAAAAGGGAGATAGAAAAAGATTCCCGACTAACAATTATGCATCATCGGAGATACTCACTCCGCAGCTCCTCTCCTCCAATCCGTTCGTGATCACTTAACCTCAACTCCGCCTACCCGTCCGCACCTGCCCTCTCTCTCCCTCTTACTCCCTTTTCTTACATCCCACTTTCCCTTCCATCTCTCTCCTTCCCTTTCTCCCTCTATCCCTCTTTCCCCCTCTCTCTCCTTCCATCTTTTCCTCCATCCCTATCTCCCTCTCTCTCCTTCCATCTTTTCCTCCATCCCTATCTCCCTCTCTCTCCTTCCTTCTTTTCCTCCTTCCTATCTCCCTCTCTCCCTCCTTCCCCTTCTCCCTCCATCCCCCTCTCCCTCCTTCCCCCTCTCCCTCCTTCCCCCTCTCCCTCCTTCCCCCTCTTCCTCCTTCCCCCTCTCCCTCCTTCCCCCTCTCCCTCCTTCCCCCCTCTCCCTCCTTCCCCCTCTCCCTCATTCCCCCTCTCCCTTTCTTCCTCTCTCTTTCCTCTCCCTCTCTCCATTCTCCTCTATCCATTCTCCTCTCTCCATTCTCCTCCATTCTCCTCTCTGTGACTCCGCTCATCCGCTCTTTCCTCTTAATGCTTCGTTTTATTTTTCTTCCTTCCGCTTATACTTTCTTCTGCCGCTCGCCGAATTGCTCACTTTTTACTCCGTATATCTCCCCCTCTCTCCGTTTTTCCTTCCTCTTCTCTCCTCCACTGGACCTTTTCCAATTCGTCGAGATTTGGAGAGCCGGAGAGAGGGGAAGGGTAAGAACTAGCGTAGGGAGTGAGGAATGAGAGGTTGGAGGGTCGAGAGAGAGGGAGGGGATGAATGAGAGAGGGAGTTTTTCTGGTTGCGGATGGAAGAGAAGAGGGAGCGAATGCCCGCTGAGGGGTAGGTTTGAGGGTGGTGGAAGGGGGATGAGGAGGGGGCGGTAAGAGAATTGACTAAGCCACGTGATGTGATTGAGACCAGATTTTTTTATGCGGAAGTTGTGGGGATTGGGGAGGTAGGTCGAAGAGTAGGGAGGAAAGTGGGAGGGAGGAAAGGGGGAGGGAAGGGGTCTGAGAACTGAGGGAATAGAGAGGTTGGAGAGCCGGCGAAAAAAGAGGATTTGAAATGCCATGCGTCACGCGGGGGGTTATTATTTTTCGCATTTTTTCCCATTTCAAACCTCCCTTTTTACGATCCTTCTCAATCTCCGATTTATTTTTTTAACAAATCATTTTTCGGTCTCTTTTAATAAATGATCATTCTGGAGTGGAGTGGTCTTTAGGGACGGAGAGAGAAAGAAAGTGCTAAATATTCCGCGATTTGAACGGATCGAAGGGCTGACCTATCTGGGGTATGATCGCTCGTTTGCCTCTGAATCCTATTTAGTCCCCTTGATGTTCTCTCGTCGCGAAAGAGATACATATTACTCCTCTCAATATTTTAGAGCGAGATCGATGGATTTACTAGTGAATTACGAAGAAATCGAATTGCAAAAAAATCAATCGAAAGAAATTTGTTATCGGATCTCTGTTTATTGCACAAAATATTACACTGAAAGCCATCTAATCCAGAACATATATTGTGCACTTTATACCGTATATGTTGCTTATGTAACCAAAGCGTAAGAGACAAACACCTTAATTATCAAATGTGTTTATTTAAAACAATTCCGACAAACAAACAACCAAAAATATTTTTACTATATACATATCGCTTCACTTATAATATGAAATCTTAGAATGTTTGATAAATTGGAATAAATTATGAAATATGACAGATTGGAGATGATTGTAGCATAGCCTTTCACTATGATGCTTCTATTACAAATTTCCGCAATCATTTTAAAACTTCTATGACGCGATATGTGTAAATGATCATTACAAAAATTGAGTTTTCCAGTTATAACGGAACATTACTGAAAATAATAACTCACCCTTTCGTCTAAGTTGAATTTATGCGACTTGTATTAGTAATGATGGACGCGAAAGAGATGAGTCTCTGAGAAGTGGAGGCGGTGTGACAGGTGAGGAGCGGAGCTTGGGGGAGTTGGAATAAAGGCTGCGACGCATACTCAAGACGGAAAGCGGATAAATTCCGGGTGAAACGTTGAATTTAATATGACTGGTTTTTCAATTAACTTTTTCTCAGATAAACAAAGGCCTGATTCACTTCCGGAGCTGCTAATATAATCCATGCAATCATAGTACTTGTACAAATCGTTTAGAAAATTAAAAAAGCAATATGTGGCGCAAAGGTTATGGTTATCCGTAAAAAAATTCTCTCTCGAAGAAGATGAACGATTTTTACCCGAGATAGTTTGAATCTCTTTGATACCCACAACACGAAAAAATCATTCGTAAAAACGTGTGATTGCTGTTGAATAGGTTACCTCCCGATAGAATGGTTATTGCCGTGGTTGTATTTACTGTTTTTATGAGATAAAGGTAATTAATTGGCAATGGCTTCTGATCACAGGAAATAAGTATTTATCGCATGAACTCGTTTGTGTGACCAAACCATTACTTCGTCCCAAAAAATCTCGATGCTTAAAATTTGAATTTTTGTCCATGGTTATTATTTCCCCGAAACCTTTTAACTCGTCGCCGTAAACCAATAGCACGGCCCTCTTTCTCCCTCCTCTGCCTCGCTTTCATCGCGACGGGCGCATTTCTGTTCATTAGAAATCACAATGAAGCGAAGCGGCGAGAGTGATTCACTTCTCGTGTTTTCATCCAGATAGGGTCGGTGGGAGTGGGAATCCCAGATTGTGTGTCATGCGTGCTCTGCTTCCATTACGAGCGACACGGGCTGCTGAGGTTGATCGAAGAGCCGTGTGTTACGTGCTTGATGCTCTGCCATAGCGGTGGGTGTTCGAGGGCTGGAAAGGGTTAATGAGAGGAGGGGGGGGGGGCAGTCAGCATGTTTTGGAATGAATGATCGGTGGGTGGAGAGAGGAGGATGATCGGAGAGTGTGGGAAGATTGGAATGGGTAGGGGAGATGACTGTCAAATGAGCCACGGCTGCGTGAGTCGTCGTGAAGGCCGTCAAATGGAAGCCCCCGCTCTGTGTATTCCATAAGGCCTGGCGCCATCAAGTGGGGTTTTATCGTTATGGGGTGAGTGCAAGGGGTTTTGCAAGGGTTAGTTTGAATGGATTTCGAAGTTGTTCTTAGAAGGAAAAGGGTAGAATAATGGCAGGGGGTAAGAGGAGAAACAAAGCGAGGATGGAAATTAATAGTCTGCGGAGATCTCGTTAACTGGAGCCCATTTACACTTCAAACAATCGCGAAGCTGGAGTAGAAATTGTCCTTGGATCTCTTTAAGCGCCTTTTCACAATATTGCATGCCAAATTTGCTTCCTACTTATTTTACTTTTTTCAAGTATGGATTTATAAAAACCTCAAGTATTTGCAACATTAATGAAATGTGATTTGTTGAGGATAATGGGAAACAAGCATAGAACGTTATCTATAAAAAGCGATGATTTTCTGACATTACTGTGTTACCGAAAATAATCAACTTGTTGCAATTGAGATTTATTTCATTACTTATATCGGATATGACTTTGTTGAGAAACAATATGGTGGCATAGAAGTTCATCGGAGGATTATAATACATGTCTTTTCTAAACTGAAAACAAATAAAATTTAATATTCCTGGGAGAATGCATTGGAAATGTATTGACAATGTTATACTTTTAATTCGTTTTAAAGAGAATACTGTTAAATTCCATGCGAAAAGATCCAGCTTTAAGAAGATATAAGTCCACATTTGCGACTACGAATAGGCCTTTATCCATAAAAGAAAATTGAATTTCTTCTGCAAAATCTCCGCAAAACAGAAGGAAGCGAATAAAAATCTGCATTGACTATTATTATTCAAGAAAGTGCGACTCCAACGTTCTATATTCAAAGTAAACTAGTGACGCCTAAATAAAAACGCCTTAGTTTTCAATTTAAAAAAATTTAAGCTTAATTATTGAAAATAAACGGCGCAATATATATTGCACAAACTTTCTCTTATACATTGGTTTCACTACACTCTTTGCCCCGAAATTAACTCTGTGAGCGTGGCAATTCACTGCCATGGCTTGATAATCTTCACTTTTTGATCAGGATGTGTGTTAAACACTCTTCTAGCAGTTTTCCCTGCTGCCGTAGTTTAGCGCATATTTTAATGTCACTAGCTGACATATAGTGATTTTTTTAAACATATGGCTTACGCAGTATTATTTGTGACATCCGGATCTACAATTGGATTGATTTTAAAAAATTTTGCTAGAGCCATTTTTTATGAAATAAAATTTTTCTAAAATCGCCAATGATAAACTACCCTTTATTTTTTTCAATATAATTTTTATAAAAAATAGTCTACAAAACATGATATATTGCATGAATACGAGATACCATTCGATTTTATGTACGCGTTTAGGCCCTTGAACAGCAAACAGACCGACAGACAGCCAGACAGAAAGATAGACAGCATGGCAAAAACAACTTTTTTGGACTCAAGGACACCTAAAACGTGTATTTCCATCAAAGTTTTGAAGTCGAATTTTTCTCGATTACAATACTTTATACATAGGTATATGTACTACGTACTTGAGAAAGTACAATGAAGGTTAAATCGTAAAAATTAATGCCTTTAAAACTTAATTTTCATTTTTAGTGTTTCGGAGAGATAAATGTATTTTTCTGTGAAATATTTATCAATCAAAATTGAAAAATTGTGAAATTTATCAAAGTGATTCATTGCTATTTCTATAAAGTGGTATTGAACATGGAATTGCGGTTAAAATATGTTTAACCTCTACCAGTTTTGCTTCTCCACAACATTTTTCCAAGAAATTAACAGAAAAAAGCAATTTAGTTATATTTTATCAGTTTTTTGCAAAGGAACTTCTGAGAAGGAATGCATTTATAAAGGGCAAGCGGTAATTTATACCAAGAGTTTTTGACTTTTGATAGGCGTAAGTAAAGCGAACAGTGAACCTAACAAATATTCACAATTCCAACGAAGCTATTAACTCAAAGGTATGTAATTAAAATTCTTTTAAAAACGAAGTTATCTATTAGTTTCCAAAATCAGTCTTTATGTAAAAGTGTTAATTTGGACGCTCCGTTTTGTACAGAGTTTGTGTCGAATACATTTGATGGAAGGCAACCGAAATAAATAAATAGGAACAATGCCATTAGAAATTACGATGGAACAGCATCAAATTCAAAATTCCATCTCCAGTGTTAAAGCAAAATATGTTTGAAAAGGTACTTCAAGAAATGCAAACTCAAATCCGATTTCTGAATGGAAATCCCCTTCCCGCGGAAGAAATAACCTTTTAATGAAGCCACAGTCTCACGCCATTCCGAGAATTTCATCTCCACCCTCTCATCCACCTTAATAAAAAAAAGTTCGCCATTATAATCCAAGCAATCATCGGAGAAAATTCTCTCCCTCCGGCCGACCCGACCTCCAATCCCATTCTGCGAACGCAAAAAAGGAGGGAACCTTTAATCATATTCAAAGCTATTGCGAGCCATATCCTGAGGAAGCCTAACACTTCCTCCTCGCCATTCTCCTTCCCCCACCCGTCCTATCTCCCCCTTCCTCCTTCCTCCTCACCCCTCCATCCCCCTCCCTCTCCCTCCCTCCTTCCTCCCCCCTCCACCACTACACACTATAGGCGACTGCCTCCCTTCTTCCAAGCTGCATATCCTCCTCTCCGCAAACACCTTTTCCCTGAGCAATCCTTATAGCCTTAATACATATGTACGTCTACCAATTTTCTTTATTCCTGCCTTATATACCTACCTATCTCTCTCCAGTTAAAAAACCCTCCCTCTCCTCCCATTCTCTCTTCCTTCATCACAACATCCTCGCGCTTTCCCATTCCTTTTAAACTCGACCCGACCTCCTTCCTCTGGATGGCTAATAGTCCTCCAGCCTCCACCGCTGTCCTCATCTTTTACATACTACCTCTCTTCTTTTTTATGAACGGGATTAATTTTCACTGGTGTTACCAACCCTCGAGTGAAACACTGCTATGCGGAAAGCAGAGAGGCGGCGAGGAGGGAAGGGGCGTAAGAGGGAGGGTCGGTTTGTTCTACGGAATGGTACCAAAGAGGTGGTGGAAATTAATGGATACCCTTACCCGCAGCGTACCATTTCGCGATCCAAGGAAACGATTCTTCTCGAACAATATTCGCTACCCTCCATCCTCCCACTCCTCTGCCTCTTCCAATTCGCTTCCCGTCGCTAGACCGATCCTAACTCCAATCTAATTATTTCCATTCGGACATTTTTATTTTTCATTTAGCGGAGCCACGGCCATTTGAAAATCAAATTTTCGCACGATCTTTCAGTTTTTGGTTAGCCATTGCGAGTTGAATTTAATGCCGTCTTCCGAGAAGTGATAGGGTCGGGTGAGGGAGATAGGAATCCTGCGAGAAGAGCTGCTTCGTTTGTTTACCCTCTTACCCTCCCGATTCCCCGATTTCAGTCTCCCTTTTCCTCTCCCTCCCTCTCTCTCCCTCCCTCTTCCTCCCTCCCTCTTTCTCCCTCCCTCTCTCTCTCTCCTTTCCTCCCTTACCCTCCCTCTCTCTCTCCTCTGCTGTCACCGCTCCCTTTCCCTCATTTTCCCTCTCCTTTCCCGCATCCACTCTCTCGCTAGAAATTATGGTCATAGGAGGGAGGTAGGGAGCCATCTGATATTTTCTTGATATTGCCACGCCTCTGTTTTTATCCCGCGCGTGTCGGAGAGACCGAAAGACGTGTGGTGGAGAGATTGGGAGAGAGAAAAGGTGGAAATGAAAAATGGCGGGAGGAAGGGAGAGAGCGAAACCATCCCTTTTTTGAGTGAAATTTGCATGAGGCGCCTCTCTTTCTCTCCCATATTACTCTTCATGATGAAATGAGTCGCTTAAGCGTTTAATGCGAAGCTTAATTCGAAAATTTTTCTTTACGTGACCGCAGCTGAGAGGGAAAATTAATACGGAGGTTTGTAATGGTTTATTTTTCTCGGCGATCCAAGCCTGCCTGAGGAAAATTTATGTAATATGCAGTCGCATTAAGACAATATATTACGTCGCTGCAATCAAATTTACTGGAGGCGTTTTTCGCCGGGGAGATTTAAATGCCCTGAAATTAATCGTAGAAATGTTTAATTTATTAAAACTATGTGTTTTCAACAAATTAAATAAGAAGCCTTGCCAAGAATGTTGTATAAGTGTGGGTTTAAACCAAATTCGTTCCATGATAATCACTGAAAAATCAAAGAAATTCAAATGCGATAATTCCACTGAAGTTTTTATGGTGCTGTCTTTCTTTGCTATGAGTAGCTCAAATACAATTCTACATTACAGAAAACTGGCATACAATAGCAGTTAGGTACATCCATAAATAATTTCTGTCAGACATACACATTATGAGACAATGACTAACGTATTTTATAATTCAGTTAACTTCAACAAAGAACGCATAAAATTATACAATTAAATCCGGCAATAGAAAATCTATTGAGTCATATAGACCTATTTCCCTTCTTCCTATACTTACGACCATTTGTGAACGAATAATTTATCAAAGACTTTCTGCTATTACTCTTCCATATATGTCCCTTCAACAGCATGGCTTCCTACCTGGAAGTTCATTTAGTAATTTGGCTGAACTTCAGTTATCCGCTTTGGATGCCATCAACAATAAATCACAGCTTGACGTGGTTTACATAGACTTAGCTAAAGCTTTCGATACTGTCCCACACAAACTTCTTCTCCATAAATTATCAAACAGATTTAACATTCACGGAAATTTTCTTTCTCTCCTGTCTAGTTTTCTGTCTTATCGTTGGCAACTTGTGACTATCTCTGGTTTCTATTCTTCTTCTCTTTCTGTTCTTTCGGGTGTTCCTCAGGGCAGTGTTATCGGGTCTTTGCTATTTTTTTATATCTTGATGAAGTGTGCAACATTATCGACACTATCTTAACTCTAATTTTATTGTATACTGATAGAGATTTGGGAAAATTAATTGTTTAAATGACGCATTAACACTTCAAAGATCTCTTGAAAAATTTTCTAAATGGTGCTTAGTGTGGGGACTCAAACCCAAACCGTTAAAATGCTCTCAGCTCTCAATTGCTCTGCGTAAATCTTCCATTAGCTATACTTACTCCATTTTTGGCGAAAAAAAGGTATCGCAGCAGAAAGACCTCGGTATTATAATTGACTTCAAACTTTCTTTCTGTAATCACATTGACTACACTAAAAAAATCTGATGTGATCACCATATGACTTTCTCCATATCTGCAATATTTCTAAAAATTCCAAATAGATTACATAATAATAAATATTTTAAGAAACTACGAGAAAATTTTAGACTTGAAAAAACAGAAATAAACTCAAACCATAGCCTTCTGATATTGGATATAGCCACAAAGCTCCAACAATTAAGAAAATAAAAAGGAGCGTTACTAACAATGTGTTTTGACGGCATGTTTGTAAGCCGTAACTAAGCGTCAATTGTTAACAATGGTAGGTGGCGTGGTGGTGGCATCTAAAAATATAAGATATTTCTTAAACAATGCATTATGTGAAAAAATGTTTCAAACAAAAGTTGTAGAAAATTAAATTTACTCTAACTTTTAATCCAAACATTTTTACATTTATCAAATATTAAAGTAAATATTTTAAAATAACGGATAAGTGACTAAGAGTGAACACCTACTTCCGTTTGACCTTTTTTTATCAAAAACTAATCAGTTATTTTGATTTTTATGAAAATGTTAAATATAAAACTTCGCATTAACCTGATTGATAGTTTTTGAGTTAAAACACCCACAACAAAGCCATCACACAGACAATCGAGAAAATGGTCAAAACGTGTTCAGGGTCCTCAACACGTGTATTTCCGTTGAAATCTCGAAGTCGATTTTTTCATGAATACAATACTTTCCCCTATACTACGTATATGGAGAGAGTAAAAAAGGTCTCTTTTTTGTATTATTTATAGACGGACCAGTCCTAATCATGTGATATTCTTTCGTTCTTTTTTGTCAGGTGTATACTATCAATTGCTACTTATTGCTCACCCATTTGGAGTATGGCCTCCAAAACCCATCTCAACAAATTGAAGTGCAAAATGTCTTTCTTTTTGGCCATAGTCCGTTATCGCTTCCCTCACTTGCGTCAATTGTCCAAGGCTGATAGCATAGCTTTCCTAAACCTTCTAACTATTTCCTTCTGTAGAATTAAATCTAACATTTCTTTTCTGTACAGTGTTATGAACGGTAACCTGCGCTCCTCCCTTCTTCTCTCCTCCTTCTTAAGAATTTCTTTCAGATCTACCAGGCTATCTACATTTTTCCATATACCTAATCCTTGACATTCCATTATTCAACGTTCTTTATCCGTCCGACTTCCAAATATGTACAATGAATTAACCGGCAGCTGTGATATCGACATATTTCGGAGTAGAAATAAATTTTTCACATCAGTCACTCCTCACTTAAAATAATTTTTTTAATTTAATATCAATGTAACCTAATGCACTTATTTAATTAATCTTTCTTTTTTCTAGTCGTTTTTTTTTATTTTTGTTTTGTTGATAATTAATTTTGTTATTATATTCAGTGTAATTTGCCTAGTGCTGTCTTTGAATTTGTGCTAATAAATAAATAAATCACCACATAACACGGCAACAAGACGCTAACCAAAGACCGAATGGTCATAAAACACAAAAAAGCTGCTACAATATAAATACAATTCAACCAAAACAACACAATGAAAAATACAGAAATAAGACAAACACCCATATCTTCCACACTCACCAGAGGGCTAGAAAGTGTTTAACTATATAACCTTCTTGATCGCTTACATCAGCAACAACAACATAAATCCTTTTTAGGAAACACGAGGAACAAAATTCCAAGAATCAAATATGAAATTTATAAAATAAACTACAAACGTTGTCACAAATAGTATATAGAACAAACAAAAAGACAACTACAAATGCGCTTCAGGGAACACATTGTACACTTAAAAAATCTGATGTGGCCACCACATGACTTTCTCCATATCTGTAATATTTTAAAAACTCCAAATAGGTTACATAATAATAAATATTTTAGGAAACGGAGAAAATTTTACTTTACAAAGAACAGAAATGAACTCAAACCGTAGCCTTCTGATATTGGACATAGCCACAAAGCTCCAACAATTAAGAAAAGAAAAAGGAGCGTTACGAAGACGTAACTAAGCGACAATTGTAAACAATATTCGTTGGTAGGTGGCGTGGTGGTGGCAGCTAAGAATATAAGATATCTCTTAAACAATGAATTATATGAAAAAATGTTGCAAACAAAGGTTGTAGAAAATTAAATTTCCTACATCTATTATAACCAATATATTTTTACATTTATCAAATATTAAAACAAATATTTCAAAATAACGGATGTGATAAAAGTAAACACCCACTTCCGGTTGACTGATTTTTACCAAAAATTAATCAGTTCTTCTGACTTTTATAAAATGTTAAATATAAAATTTAGCAATTACGTGATTATTAGTTTTTGAGTTAAAGCACCCACAAAAATCTATCAAATACACACATACACTAACCCACACACACACACACACACACAGAAAATGGTCAAAACGTGTTCAGGGGACCACAAAACGTGTATTTCCGTTGAAATCTCGAAGTCGATTTTTTTCATGAATACAATACTTTCCTCTATACTACATATGTGGAGAAAGTAAAAACGGTCCACTCAATCATTATTATCGATTGAAACTAATAACAAGCGCAAATCTAAAACTAAACGCACCAGAGAGCCTACACAGATAATTCTGAATGAATCGAGGATCGTTGTATAACGTCAGAGAAATGGGTGGAACTTAGCGGTAGCGAAGAGTATAACTCGATATATGTACTATAATTGCATTGGACGCTGTATTATAGTCATTTTTTGAGATGTAGAGATTACCTGTTATTCATTACGGCTAAGGTAATTTTGTCGGTGTTCGGGAAACGTTATTCGGAGCGGTCTGTTGTCCACCATTTAAGTCGTTTTATAAAGCATCTATAAAATGCTATTTGACTCGTATTAAATATTGAAGTTCATATCTAGTTTGATTTTAGGCCCACATAGATATGGAAAGAAAGCAGTAATTTTTTACGGTATGATTACAGATAATAAGGGAATTTAAGCTCAACTTTGTTCGAAAAGTTCTTTGAAATACCAATTTTAATTGGGATCGGTTTTACAGTAGTGCTTATGTTTTGTCTTTTAGTTTACTCTCAACGCAGTAGAAGAAAGGAAAATTAAAAGTCCTTCAAATCATATTAAATGACGGATTAAAATAGTTCGAAAACGTAATCTTATAAAAAATAATTATTGAATAATTTGTGTTTGCCTTGACTCCTTTTTGCCTTCTAGGTTACGGGAAATGTTTTTATCCCGTTGAAATCCCATTGACCTTTCTATGATAATAAGCTCCGCAATTGGATAAATTTTAATTAAAATCCTTGAAGCTATTTTTTGAAGTCGATGTTTTCTGAAAATCGATTAAAATATATTACTTTCCATTATTGCGCGATGTGGTCTATTTCTAGCAGGTTTCTACTCTGCGTTACACCCTTTATGAAAAGAGAGATTTCATCTGATTCTGTTTAATCTTTTTGCCACTAGAGAAACGCCCAGACAAAAAACTACGTACGTCATACAGATGGAATCACTAAAACCATTTATTTGCAAACGGGCAACTAAAACCTGCTTATCTCCAAGTTGAAATTTTTACTTTTCCTCGTGCCTCGCGATGAAAGTAAAATATACTAAAACTCTGAAATGTATGCAGAAATCACTTTATTTAAAAAATCACATTTACTATAACGTGGAAGTGTAAATTGTGTACATCACTGTGCTCACCCATATATACGCACACCAACACATACATGAACATACGTCACTTTTAGGGTGCCTCCAATCCTTTCCTTGACGTGCAGGTAGAGGGGCAATAGAAGCTGATGGGAAAGCAAACACGAGTCTTTGCAAACAGGTACTGGTTCAACATACAGCCAAGTCGTCACCCATCTTTTGCAAAAACCTGTTTTCGACAAGTAGACGTTTTTTATAATATTTCTCTAATTTAACGATTTTCCTTTCGTATGCGATCATTTATCGTTTGTATTTTGTTATGTTTAACAAATTTCCCAAGTCATCAGGGCGCAAATTATTTCAACGGAGTCACACCTACAAACTATTTACTGCTAATCGTTGTCAAATTGAGGCAATCGATATGACGACTTAATTGAGCATTGCGATCCAATGGCACACCTCGCGTTCGATGTCTTACGCCGTGATCTTTTCTCTCTTTTCCAGTTTGAGCTTTGCCTATGCTCCACTCAATTGAAATTTTATCATATTTCCGCTTTCGTTCATTTTATTTAATCTACTCATATTATTTTCAAAATAAATACTTCGTCCAGAATTTTTTTTTAATAGCCACGTTTCGGTTCCGCGTTTACTGGAAATCATCTTCAGTTTCACTTTCGCTCTCATGAGTCACGGTCCTGGTGATTCTGCCTCATGACGAAGGTTAATCGGATTAATTTAGATAACAAACGATTGGAATAATGTTCCATCTCTGCGAACTGACAATAAATATACTCCGTTCTTACGAAATTCGATTTCACGAATCGAGCACGCTACTATGTTGGGAACTAAATATTTATCCATGCAGCGAATGCCCGTTTCGCCAAACACGTCAGCCACAAATAACTGAAAAATATACTCGTGACGATAAATTTCAGCTTCGTTACTGACTGTCGCATCCTGTCTAAAATCGAAGCGACGGTTGTTATTGGAGGCGGGTGAGGAGAAGAGGCCGGAGTGGAGAGGACTGTAGAGGTAAGGGCCGAAGCTCCTTATTGGGCCCTTAAAATGGAGCGAAGCGACCGTCCCTCGGTCCCTTGATGAGGCTCCATCTCCCCGCTGAGCATATAGGCTGCAAGGAGTGGAGGTCGTAAAGGATTCGAGGTGTGACAGCCATTACTGGTGATGTAGTGTTATAAGAGGAGAATATCGTGGTAGAGGAAGGCGGCGAGGTCGGAAGGACGGGAATGACGCAGGCCAGTAATGGAGACAAGGGTTCTGCTGGAGACCTATTCTACATGTGAGATTCCTTCGATATTATGGGAGTATTTATTCCCATATATATTCTCACTTTCGTGAAATTAACATGCGTTGCTCCAACGTAGATCCTTAGGTTAATGAAATATTCATCCCTTCATATCGTAGATTACGGATTCGCTTGCTTTTAAGAGATATGACGGAGAAAATTTAACGAAATAAATATTTATCTTGAAAATGTTCCTACCAATTATTTGTCTTAGGTGTAAAACATAGGGTTGATTGAATCAAGGTTCGGATATTATGTTTTCAAAATTTTCTACTTCTTTGGGAAGATCCATCATACAAAATCATCTTTTCTCAGCCAAATACGGTCAATCACATATAATTTATATATTTATATAGAATTTAAAGAAATTTTCTAGTTATTCTAGTGTATTTTTCAAATTAAAAAAAAAGTACCTTTAAGTCTAAAGCTGTGACCTTTTCGTCTTTTTCTTTGGTCCAGAAAACGTTTTACTAAAGTTTATGGGCCATTCAGTTATAAATATTTTACAATATTCAGTAAAACATTAACCTTTCCAATAAAAATGTCATTTTCAATGTAAAATGGAGTTTTATGATATGGATATTCAATTTGACATTCAAATATCCCCTCCATTGAGGCCCGATTTTAATGTCCCTAGGCCCATTGATGGGCCTCTCTACATGAACGCATTTTTAAAACTACTTTAGAGGAAATATTCAGGTGGTTGTGCAACCATTTGCATCGAACAATGGCGTTCGGAACTACGAGATAAAATTATATATGTTAAAGAAATTATCAAATTAAAGTTAAATCAGGAAATGCAGTTTTTGATGCAGTATTTATGAGATCACAATGTTTCTCTCTTAAAACAGGTTGACTGATTTTAACTGTTCTATTAAAAGTATAATTTTAAAACAACTTTAGAAAAGATACTTTAAAAAACGTTGGGAGCTAGTGACGAAATAAAAGAGACCAGACTGACTATGGCTCTGTGGCTAAGCTCCAGCTTTATCTGCATAAGAAAGGGTAGACTCTCTCCGTTACAAAAAGTTAGACGCATAAAAAAGTCAGGATTACAATTTATAATTCGATTCAATTTTGTAAAAATATTTCCCCGAGCCAATTCGTTTCAACGAATTGGGACTCTCTTAATTGAAACATGAATGAATAAAAACGTTGCTCGTGTCGCGACGATCTCTTACAAAAAGTTAGTAATTACGGGCCTTCAAATTTGCAATTGACAGCGCTCGCCATATCACGAATGAAAGGATTTTTGCAATTATTAATCTTAGATTTTTTACCGTGTTAGGGTTTGAGAACAAACACATATCCACGCTATTGGATCCACCTCCGTCAAATCAATTTCTCGTGTTGCGCTGAATTATTTGAACGGAAATAAATGAACTCGAAAAAACAAAGGAAGAAATTAATTTTGGATAAACACTAAAATATTATCAGGAAAATGTTTTGAAATATTTTAAATATTATGGACTTAAAAGAATCAGAAAAAAAAGTCAATTTTGTAAAACTTTAAAATAATACGAAGAATTTAGAATCTCAATTAAAATACGAAAAATGTTATACAGTATTCCCCTGCCATCCGCAGGATTGACATTAGTGGAATACACCGCGGTTGGCAAAACCGAGATAGGTAAAACCTAGGGCTCATAGAAAATGGGGGTTAGTGGAAGCCAGTTTCAAGGATAGTATAGGGGAAGGTTTAAAAATAGCCAAATGTTAAAAAAGAACATCTTCACTGCCCATAGATATGTTTTTTAATGAAATTAAAATGAATAAAAAAAGCAATTAAGGTCAAACAAACAGCTTCAATGCTATAAACGCGTGGAGGCTGGAGAAGAGGCAAATTGCGGCCTGTGTAAATAAAAAAATTAGATTAGATCAGTGTGTACCTAATTACCAAGCAGCCTGAAAGTCTCGATCTCTCCAAATATATTGCTCTCAAGCAGTGCTGGCGAAGGAGAAAGTCACAGGTCCCAAGGGAGATACACGCCTGGCCAGAAGTCCCTTCTGTTTAGTCACTGCGTAAATAGGAGTGACTTCACGTACCTTTCATTTCACTTCTCAGTTTGTTCGTGCCGAAATAAAGTTCGTTAGTATTAGCATCGATTTTTATAGGCTCACTATTGCGCCATTCTCCGCGACTACATAAAAATTTCCATCACATACAGAATCAGGATTTTTTTCAAAATAATGAAGAATTTCGAATTTCAATTAAAATACGAAAAATATTATATGTAATAGAAAAAAAATTAAAAACTGTAACTCATTGGTATGAAAATTGATAATTTAAAAATATTGGGTATTATTCTTATAAAATATTTTTTAAATCGCTTGAAATATCGATAATAAAAGCGATGGTTGACAAAATATGCGGATGTCACTGTGTATTCGGGCGAAGCATAAAGCAATTTGTGCTTGGATCATCCTCCACCCGTGGATAATTACTGAATCGCCAAATGTCCGCTGACTGATTCTGGAAAAGAGCAAGGGCTAACGGTCGAGAGACAAAAACTCAGAAAAGCGCAATATAAACTGAGCAGTTTTATCGCAATATTTATTTTAATTATAAAATGAATGAAATTAAAAATACCATTTGTTTAAAGCGCTTATTAATAAAACATCGGATATTATAAGAAAATTAATAATATAATGACAAATACTTAAAAAAATAATTTTCAAAATGTTATTAAAACAGTTAAAACAATTAGAAATCAACAATTCTATATTATATAAATAAATCGCTAAGGAAAATGGAAAAGGGTACTTATGTCAGGTAATTCCAATAGTCACGACAAGGTTATGAAAATTCAGGCGCTCATTTCGGCTACAATGCAGACGTCTTCGGAAATTAGATTCTATAAGTTCCAATTTTGAGTGAATTAGAACTGAAGACAGCTGCTTTGTAGCCGAAATGCGCATCTGGTTACTTACAACCTATTTGTGACTATTGGAGATATTTGGGATAATTTTTTCCACTTTTTGAACTTTCAGAGCTAATTCTAGATTTTTTCATCCATAAGACGATTTCGGCGATTCCCTTGTGAATTGAACAGCTTCTTTCAAAAGCACCACAAATTTGAGAAGTATATTGAATTGCATCTTTAAAATTTGAATACCATATTGAAAAAGTTTTTATTAACAAAGTTTCATTAAAAAAATACTATTTTTGTGTAAATATGCAAAAATATCGTTCCGTTTTGTTAATACACACCAGTTAAGCTGTAAAGCGTAGACGCATCCATAATTGTTTTGTGACTAATGCTGGGAACTCTATTGAAACTACATGCATAGTTTTAAAAATCCGGATAGTTTTAATGTTGTGACATGAATACAAACTTTCAAAATATTTTAGAGTAATTGAAATTCTTTGAATCAAAAATTAAATTTTGGGAAATTTTAAAATTATAAGCGCTCAATATTTGTCAATTTTAAACATTACGAATTTTTTTTAAATTTTATATATGCTAGAAAATTTTATTATTTAATTTGAAAACTCCAAAAGTTAAAAAATTACAGTTATTTCAGACTTTTAGGAATTTCAAAATTTCACGAGTTTGTAAAAATTCAGGAATTTAAAAATAAAAAATTCTTTGTCAAAAATTAAAAAAAATATTCTCGCACGGTGCGAGTATGATTCCATTAAGGTAGCTGTCTCGTCATACGGCGGGAGCATGATTCATATAAGGTTGAAAAATAACTTGCAATCCGGTGGAGTTATACTTCGTGTAAGTATCAGGAAATGATAAATTCTGATACCATGGAAACAAATGGTGTAATACTTTAAAATAGGAAATGGAAGGGAAGAGAGGCGAGAGATAGATTCAGAGGCATTATAAATAACCGAATTTTATACCGTGAAATGAAAAAAGCGAGAAAAACCACGGAAAGCTATTTTTATTGAGACTTTATAATATAATTCGGTTATTTTATTATAAAAATACAATAAGGAGTTAAGTTTGGAACACCCGCATTGTCTCACTGCCTTGCTCTAAAAAAAGTTAGTGGATAAAGAACGCATGACCATGCTGAGGTAAACAAAAGTGACGTGAAATCCTCATAAATCTCGCCCTCACTTCCAAATCCCTTATAGATGGTCCTTTCGAGTCGAAACGAAGTTCGTCTCATCGTAGGTTTGAGAGATTTGGAAGGCTAAAAATTCAAAATTTCATGCAGCAGCAAAAAAATATGCCGAAATAATAATGCAATATCTTTGAAAATAAGGCATTAAAATTTCAAAATATAACATAAAAATAAACGCCAACCTATATTAGAATATATAAACAAAAAACAGATACTGTAATATTTGATCAGGTAAAAGCAAAATTAAGTCAAACGTACGGGGTCGGTGTAGTCCACGTATGACGACGTAATGTGACGTTTATAGGGTCGGTGTCCTGCACGTGTGATGATGTTGAGGGGTTAAAAAATAAATGTTCGTGCTTAGTCATTTTCAAAATCCTTCCACCGTTATATCCAGATTGTAAGTGATGCTCCAACTGGTTGACATAGTTTTCTTTCCGGGTGTTTGTATGTACCGCGTCCGTCATAATTTTTAGGCACTTCCTTTTGGAATTACACCTAGTAAGATCAAAAACCTCCAGGAAAAGATCCTGGTTCAATTTCAGGAACCTTTCATCATTGCTGTGGGAGTAGGATATTTATAATTTTCATTTTAAAACAGGTTAAATTCGAGATATTAGCTCCACCTTAAACCATTGTCAGAAAATATAATTTGCTCTATGTTTATTACTAATTGTAAGATAAATTGATTCCGATCCTAATTAGCTCATCAATTTTTGCGTTTATATTGCTGTACATAATTTAGATTTTTCTTTGCGTACATAGCTACTAATAGGGTGCTCACCTGTTTTCAACTGTTTTTGTATCGCGTTTAGTTCTCCAAAGCAAACGGATGGAAGATTTTTAAGTGGCATTAATTAATGTTTAAAATCATCAAAGCGTATAATGAACACCTATTTACTAACATTCATTGAGTGTTTACAATTAGCCATGAATCTGTTTATTTGCGTTGCTTTACAAAAGCCCGTTCATATGACGAGGAGGATTATATTATTTGTTATATAAATTAATTTTATCATGTTTATTATTGCGTTGTAGTACCAAAATTGGACGGTCGAGAGCATGACAGAGCCAGAGGGTGTAGAGTTGGGGAACTTCTAAGCGATGTTTTTAATTTGTCCAAAGAGCAACAATGCGACTGCCCGACGGATATTTTTTAACACAGAAAACGCGAAATTTTCGTGTTCAACACGAATATATGGTCCGATTCAATGCGTATTTCAAAATCGACGATAGGAAAATGAATTTTCAAGCTTTAAGGCGTTGTTTGGTTCGTGTTAGAGGCGTACTGATAGGCCCCGCAATGCGGGCTCCGATCATTCAAACCGTACTGACGAAGGCGTTTTACGCCCGCTTTAAGAAAATGAAAAAGGGAATTGCGACTTTTAAAATACGGCTTTATGACGCTGAGAGGGGGTATTTCTCGGCACGAAAAACAATGAAAAATATAGGCTAAGATTATATGCCTTCAGACGTCTCTCGTTCTTTGGCCAACGTATTTTCTCATGTGTCAATAGTTCTTAGGTATTACATATAGTTAGGGAAGATTATTGTGCTTATTTGTGTATATTGTTTGTATATATTTGTTAAGTGAAGCATAAGTTCTACGTACACAGTTCAGGCTCTAAAGGATGAAGATTTGACTTCAATTACTGGTCCGTTTCGGTAGTCACTACTTTAGGTGTCGCGACTTTTCGTCAGAGAAAATTTGTCATTGCAACATCTCGCCGCGGATGATAGTTGATACCTGCGACATTTCGTCACACTTTCAAAATTGTAACTGTGACAACTCATAAAATATTTAACCCTCCGTTAGTCGCGTGGCGTCTGCTGGACGCCATGTAATATTATTTTCTCTGCACGCAGCAGATTTGGATATTTAGGAACTTCTTCTTTTGCGTATCTTATTATTTCAAGCTTATCTGCCCATAATTTAAACGTTTTTGGGTTTCGTCCCCTCATCGGGTTATATAGTACTATTTTTATATTTTATGAGTCTGATAGACGCCACGCGACAACTTACGTTCGATTGGGTTACGTCATTATTTTTGCGCTGTCCATTGCAATCATTTTTAGTGCGTTATATTTTATTTTATTTATAACAAATATATATATAGTATATTTGTTGATTTATTTACTTACTATATTTTGTTATTTGTATTAGAGCATTCATTGGGCTACATTATATGGCTGGTTTCCTTAGAAACAGCAAACTGAATACAAGTGATTTGTGGAACACTGATAGTACTGGGATTGATTTTTTCGTCTGGTAATGTCTCAGAAACGCTTTCATTTCCTTTTACAAAATACTCATTTTGATGACAAAGTAACAAGGAATGAAAGAAAAGTTTTAGATAAACTTGCACCTGTGAGGGAAGCTTTTGGTATATTTGTTCAGAACTGCCGTGAAAGTTATTCCATAGGGGAATATGTAACTATAGACGAAATGCTGGCGAAATTCAGGGGAAGGTGCAGTTTTAGGCTATACATCCCCACCAAACCTGGAACATATGGAATAAAGATATTTTTACTGACAGACGCTAAAAACTTTTACACAACAAATTTAGAAATATACGCAGGGAAACAGCCAGATGGTCCATTTCAGGTTAGCAACAGTCCTTATGATGTTGTCAATAGATTGATCATGCCAATTAGTGGTATTGGACGTAATATTACCGCAGATAATTGGTTTACTAGTTGCGAACTACTTACAGACATTCTAAAAAGTGATAGGCTTACATATGTAGGTACAACTAGGAAGAATAAAAGGCAGCTTCCGCCCTCTTTTGCATCAGCACAAGGTCGGGAACCATTTACATCTCGTTTTGGTTTTCAAAAGCATTACACTTTAATGTCTTACATACCCAAAGCAAGGAAAAATATCCTGCTTTCGTCAATGCATCATTATTCTGCTATCGACGAAACAACAGGTACGGCCAAACAACCAGAAATAGTGACATTCTATAATGCTACGAAATCTGGAGTTGATGTCGTAGATAAATTATGCGCGACCTACTCTGTTTCAAGAAACACCAATCGGTGGCCTATGACTATATTTTATGCAATGCTAAATGTAGGAGCAATAAATTCTCAGGATATTTACCTAGAAAACAATAATACTGATTCCCAAAGACTTTAGGATGAGAAGATACTTCATTAAAACCCTTGCAAAAGAGTTAGTAGCAGAACACCTACAAAAAAGGTCTCAAATTACTTGTTTACCAATACAATTAAACGAAAGAACAGTAGAACATAGTACTCAGGTTGCAATTGAAAAGGAACACCCCGAGTCAAGTGCTGGCACCTCTAAACGATTACACAAGGAGACAGAGGAAAGAGAAACACAGAGTAAAACTACTGCTCGAAAAAGGTGTTACATTTGTGAGCGAAAAAGAATCGCATGACAAAATAAAAATGTGCAAACTGTAGCAATTATATTTGCTTAGAGCATTTTGAAAACATTTGTGTTAATTGTACAAATAAAACTAGTTAAACATTGTTTACGTTGCGAGAAAATTTTAATGTATGTCAGAGGAACGTGCGCTCAAATCTATTAACAATATATGTTTTGTACATTAAAATTATAAATATTTTTCTACCGATTACATTACTTGCACCTTTGTAGTGAGTAAATATTATCAATTTAAAGCATTCTCTGTAAGTCGTTACACTTCCTGAAGTAATAATTAAATGGAGTCTGATAGACGCCACGCGACTAAATGTGTTTTAAAAAGTGGCGCGACTAACGGAGGGTTAAATTGGTAGCAGCGACATTTCGTCACACAAAATATTTGGTACCACCGACATTTCGTAATGGAAAATTGTTGGCAACTGCGACCTTGTGTCACAAAATTTTTCGTCACACATTACTTTCCGTGACACGTTACGTTTGTGGATTATTTCTTGGAACATGGGCTTCATTAGTATCAAAGTACTCGGGACGATACTTATTTTGAAAATTTATATATATCTATCAAATTTAATCGAAATATGCGGGTGGACGGTAGAGGGGGATAGGGGTTTATTTCCGGGAACATGGGTTTCATGAGTATCATAGTACTCTTGACGTTACTCGTGTTGGAAATTTATTTATGATATAAAAAAAATATTTAACAAAAGCGATAAAATTGGACAAATTCGATTTTCAATGAAATAACGTCTCATTATACTTTCATTAATACTTAGCCCTATAGATATTCCAAATATCAGGAGTTCGTGTTTCTGAATTATGGCATTATTATTTATCACATATATTATATCCGAATCATTGTTGCATAAGCAATATATATTAATATATGTTGCAGGTACCAAATGTCATGGGTGACGAAATGTCGGAGGTACCAAATGTAACGTGTGACGAAGTGTCGTAGGTACCAAATGTCGTCTGTGACGAAATGTCGGAGGTATCAAAAGTCGTATGTGACAAAATGTCGAAGGTGCCAATTGTCCATATGACCAAATGCCTGTGACCAATTGTTGTAGTGACGAATTTTCTTTGACAAAAAGTCGCTAAGCGCTGCTTTAGGCCACCAATATCATCGTGAAGTAATTTTTTGCTTTCATATATAGCTACATAGGTAGATTTTGGTTGACGCGCATCCCCCCTTCTTTTAGACACCACGAGCCGCCCATCTTTGAATTGAAAATAGTAAAAATAAGAAACTTGATTGCAAAAGTCTTAATTTTATGTAACTATTAATCATTATTATCACGTAGTTTTTCCATGATTTTTATTATTCGTGATAACTTCATTTTTCGTCATTGAACCTTGCATTAAAAATGATGGGGGGCTGCGGTCCACATTTCTGGAAACATTGCACGAGGGGGAAGTTCAAGTATTACGAAAGCAAATGATCAGCTATTTTTGAGCCCCGGTCGCCTCATGTCAGTAACCGTCAGCATTTGGGTGACCCCTTCCCTGGCGTTGCTACAGATCTTGTTGTACCTACCTTTTTCGATAAAATTAGAAAACACTTACTTATGCATGGCAATATTTTCTAATGCTTTCTTTTAGCGTTGCAATGCATTTTAATAATCTTTAAAGCACAATGAGGAAAAATTTTTATCAGAGCAAACAAGATAAATTTATGTTTACCGAAAAATCAGTTAAATACGTAGAAAAGAATTATATTGTCTGGCGAAACACGGGTAACGAGCAGGGAGAAGCTTGCTGTGGACGATCTGTCGCTACACGTAAATGGCACTTAAAAAGCTAAATATTTCTTAAATAAAAACCATTACGTAAGCATTGGTCATACCCCCATCCTCAAGTCAGAAAACTTCAGAATTTTCTAGACTCTTCCCCTCCTAGTTGGTTATTCACAGCCGCAAGTGGCTTTGCTCCTACACCTGGAAGTTTTGCCATTACCCAATGACCCATGTGAAAAGGGATTCATTGAAGTCCACCGAGGTCGTACACTACACGGGATCGACGGCTTCACTTCCTCGTAAAAAGGAATACTTGTCATATTTTTAGTCGTAAAATATCATTGATCTCGGTCCGAGAATCGAACCCGCAACACTTGAAACCATTGACGAGTATTTCAACCACTGCTCCAGCGGCGTCGACCGAAAGCTAATAAACATACTCACTGTCATAGAGTAATGAATACGTCTTATTTTTCTTGTCTCTATGGCAAGGATGGCCAACCACTGGCACGCGTGTAACAGTGACACGCCATGGTCTTCAGTATGATACGGAAGAAAATCTGAAGTTCTAAGCTCTAAATTTCAGCCTGTATGCCACAATGGATGATGGTATGCGGTGAAAACAGAAAAACCCAATAGAGTCCCTCCGCTCACCCGCTGGCATGGATTTCTCTCGTGTTCCACACATTTCTCGAAAATGAACTCAACGGAGGCGCGCCCGGACGGTGAAATAGCAGTTCAGTAGCGAAGCAACAGCAGTGTCCTTTCGCAGGATTATCGTGTATCTTCACTCGGAAGAACAGGAACTAGCAATCGGGTAATGAGTTAATCATGAGTCATATTAAACAATTGCCTATTAGTAGGAACACCGTAAAAGACCGAATTTTGCTTTTAAACACAGACGCTACAAATGAACTACTAACGGATTTAAAATTTGCAGAAATGTTTTCCTTAGTTTGAATGAATGTACAGATGCGACTTGCGTCTATTGTCAGATTCTCCTCTAAAAATACAATGAGGCAGGACTTAGTTAAATTATTGCATTGTACGGAAAACCACAGGATGTGATATTGAATTAATAAAAGAATTTGAAGAAATGGGGATCAACTTAAACAATAATTTGTCGGTAACAACCGATGGAGCTCCAAGTACGATTGGCAAACATGTTGGATTTGTTCAATTACTTTCAAAAGAAATTCAATGCCCTTTGCTTCAATTTCATTTTCCAATACATTAGGAAGCACTTTGTGCGAAAAAAGTTTAAATTCACTTGGAAATGTGGTTTCTGTAGTAAACAAAAATTGTTACTTTTATTACTGCTCGCGCTCCTAATAAACGAATTTGCAACAGTTTTAGATGAAGTTGAATCTCAATATTCAGGATTATTTATGTACAATATTGTCTTATGGTTGCGTCACGGTCAAGTTTTGATTCTTTTTGTTTGCGTATCAGACGAAGTAAGATAGTTTTTAGAGAACAAGATTTTTCAGAGATTACAGATACGAACTGGTTAAAAAAATTAATGTTCTTTTTTGCGATTTCATGCAACTTTTCAATAAACTAAATATAAAACTACAAGGCCGAGGCCAGGTCGTATTAAGAATGTAAGAACATATTATAGCTTCTGAGAAGAAGCCGGAAGTACTTGCAAAGGATTTGACAACTGAAAATTTAAAGTATTTTACATCACTTAAGAAGCATCGTGCAACATTGCCTTTTTCATTGATGAAGGAAAAAATAAGATGTTATTTTGAAGAATTACACCTCTTTAGTACGAGATACAAAGAAAATATTTATGGAAAAATTTAATCAATTTCATTAAGTGGAGACAACATTAAAATTCATGATTTTGTCACATACGATCAAATTTGAAGACCTTCAATTGACTTGCTTCGAATGGCTTGACATCGATAATTTAGAGATGGAATTAATTGAGTTTCAAAACAGTTTTGTATGGAGCAATAAATTCTTGGAGCAAAATGTTAAGTTAGGGAAAAGTTACTGCGATAATAAAGGGACTGAGAAATTATCAGAGGTAATGAGAGTTGAGAATTTAATTCTCTCGGAATGGAACTCTTTACCTGGTTCATTTGTGGCAATGAAAAAATTAGCGAAAGCTCTTTTAACGAAGCTTGGATCTACGTATACTTGTGAACAGTTATTTTCTCCCATGAATTTTGTCAAATTTAATACGAGAAATCGCCTTGGCAATGACTTAACTGATGCAAGTGAAGGATTGAAATCGACAAATTACACTCTACGGATCTATACTATGGCAACAACCAAACAACAAGTGTCACACTGTTAAAATATGTGTAGAAATATATACCATTTTTGGCCGGTCTTGGTAGAGGTGTGGTTAGCGTGTCCGGCTCCCAATGCTAGGGTCACTGGTTCGAAGCTTGGATCTACGTATACTTGTGAACAGTTATTTTCTCCCATGAATTTTGTCAAATTTAATACGAGAAATCGCCTTGGCAATGACTTAACTGATGCATGTGAAGGATTGAAATCGACAAATTACACTCTACGGATCTATACTATGGCAACAACCAAACAACAAGTGTCACACTGTTAAAATATGTGTAGAAATATATACCATTTTTGGCCGGTCTTGGTAGAGGTGTGGTTAGCGTGTCAGGCTCCCAATGCTAGGGTCACTGGTTCGAATCCTGCCGAGGGCATGGTTGTATGTGTTCGTCTTTATTAATGTTATTACGCTCATTGTAAAAGGCCGTTAACGGCTGTTTATGAGCTAATATTAAATAAATAAAAATAAATAAATAAATAGTTGTAATAATGAATATTTCATTTAATTATTAGTATGTTTTGTTTTGCAAGAATGTACGTACATATTTTTTTGTATTAAATTTGTATTAGATTTATTATTTTCATTGTTATTAAAATTGGTAAAAATTAAGTCCATTTTTGGTCATTATTATAATTACTAGAATAAAATCCTTTGCAAAATAACGTGAAGGAATATAAAATTATTTCCGTAGATAGTGAATTGTTGTAGATTATGCTTTGAAATAATTTAATCATAATCATCATAAACGCAGATTCTCTTCCAATACTCTTCAAACGTTGCCGCTTTCCGATTTTGGAATAACAATCAACAATTACCAAAGGGCAAACGCTTATTATAATTGATCTTTTTCTACAAACGCCTGTTTCGCTCGTGATCAATTATAGGTCGGAATGTCCTGATATGGAAATCCGAAAGATATTAAAACTTTAACTGGTGCACGAGATCGAATTAATGCAGATGTAGTTAATCCGGAAGTATTGAATTAAAAATAATTTATAATTTTGCGATAAAATAATTACAGTATAACTGTCTAAAATGCAATAATTTTGAATATAAGTTCGTACGTACGTAAATTTGACTGAATTGTAACCATGGTTTCACACATATGTAATAATATTACATATTTTAGTGGTTCTTATTGTTGCCGATTTCGTGTAATTGGGTACCATTGACTTGGATAATAGCTTCGCTTCGCATCTATTCATGAAATTTCTTAAAAGAACTTTCACGTTGAATTTCAACGGGCATCTCTCTGGTGTTTATAAAATGCAAATAATCGTGTAAATAAATTGAAATTAAAACGAAATAAGTAACCATGGAATAAATATATCAAACATCTCTCTCTATCATAACAAAACTTTTTCTAAATTAAAATAAACAGGAATTTTTAAAAACAGTAGAATTTAAAGAGTTTATGCTAAAATTGAGAGTTTCTAAATACCAAACTTGTCAAGAATTAAAATAATCTCAATTTTACAGATGTGCCAAAATAAATAAAAAATCAACAATTTCAAGTGTTTCGAATATTCCTTTAATTAAAAAATTCATGAAATTCGAAAATTATAAAAATTTAAAAATATAAATACTTGAGGATCCTATATTTAAAATTTTCTTATTTATTCTTGGAATTCCAGAAAATTGGAAATTAAAAGATGTAAAAATTTCCAAAATTGAAAAATTCTACAATTCAATAACTCCAAAACAATTTAAAATTGTTAAACTTGTAAAAATTTATATTTAGAAAAATTTGAAAATTTGTATGGAATATTAAAATAAAAGAATTTATAAAACCCACAATTTAAAAAATATTGAGATTTTTTAATTTAAAAATTCGAAGCATTTTATTTATTGCAAAGATTTGAAACAGACTATGGATTTTAAAAATTTGACATACGCGGTCCCTAAAATTTCCCAATTCGATTGCATTAAAATGTCCCGCACTCATTTCCCGACAGTCGCGGAAACCTCCCTTCGGCTCCCTCTCCACCAGAAATCGCCATGCACGTTGATACGACATCGCAACTTGACACACATTTCCCTACGCCGCACTTCCCGAACAATATGGTGCGGAGTAAAATATATGGCGACACACACACAGACGGGGAGCGACCGTTTTAATCCGGCGCGCGTGCGACAACGCCCTCCGTCTCCCGCGGTTTCAGTTAAGGCGTGCACAACTTCTCCTTTCCTAAACCGCCCAACTTCCCTTTCCCCGGATTAGACCTTGCTACGGCCGTCCTTCCGCCATTTCCCTCATTCTCCGACACCCTTTGCTTCCTACCCTTCTTTCTACTTCCTTTATCCTCTTTTCCAGCTACTGAAAGCATTCCGACGCCGCAAAACCAACGATATCGCCAGATGACTCACGTCTCCAAAGCACTGAAGCCGTTACACGCAACCTTCCGCTCTCTCTCTCTATTTCTACCAACCATATCCATCTTTCTCTCTCATTCTGTATCTCTCGCTTGAAACCGAAATCTCGATTTCTCCACATATCTCTCGCGCGCGCAGGCTGCCGGGACCAAAGCGATGCAGCTCACCCTTCGCCTCTCTCTCGCATTTCCGCAGGACAGTTGAACTTTCCGCCACCGCTCAATCTTTGGCGTTAGCGTCGAATGTGAGGTCCCCGTTATGCGGTGCGGAGTGACTAACTCCCTCCCTCCCAGATGGTGTGATGGTTTAGCGGGCTGAGGGAGGGGAGGGAGAAAAATGGCGAGAGGGGGGGGGGGGGGTGGGTAAGGTGGGGAGAGGTAATGGAGGGCATCCGTGAGCGAGAGACAGAGAGATATCCGGGCATGTCCGGACGGCTCTTGCGTGGATTTAGACGACAGGGAGATATTGGCGATAGGTATGCCTCTGCAAACCTCGACTCCATCGCAGGATCCATTTATTCGTTGTCTTTTGGTTTTTTGTTCGCTTTTTCTGGTCGCTTTACGCTTTCGTAACGTGATGTAGACCAAACGGAAAAGATATTCTGGTGATGTCTCCGAGCCGCTTTCTATAATACTTTATGTGCTTTTCTTTGCACTTACAGATGCGATAAGTGATTTCCTAGAATAATACAATCTCTATCGCATTATTTATGTTTATAAATGAAAATTTCAGTCATGTTTATTTGAGTTAGACCCTGGCTAAACTTATATCCGAATAGCGAAGTTTACATAAAGAATACCATTTCAAATATCCCATATCTAATTACCTGTGAGTGACTGTTGCAAAAATAATGTACGAACAGTATGCAGTTTTATTTTGCAATTCTTCGGATCAACAGAAGTAGTTAACACTTCAGTATTTAATTTATATTGCAATTAATTTCGAAGTAGACCAAATTGCCCTTTGATAGTGACTTACTTATATCTGTGTTTTCATGCATTTCTTATCTCTAACATCCAATTTTCGCCAAAGTAATAATTCGTGCCTCGAAAAGATCTTCTTCGTTAATGCTTTCGAAGAATAAAACGAGTTTCTATTATAAAGGGAGGTCTTCCCCTAATTTTCTCCTCTCTTCTTCCTCTCTTCGTCCTCTCTCTCTCATCTTTATTCTTGCTGCATTAGTGGCTCCGCAGGCGGGAACTCCTCCCTCGCATTCACGACATGGAGTTCGTGCAGTCGGCAATTTTTCACTACATTAACGAGGATTGAGCTTACCAAGTGCATTATATGCCATCCCGTGTTTCAGAAGAGAATATCTCACGTAAATCATCAATTAAAAGTCAACATTGTTGCAATTTTCTCGCATCCTTTCTCCTCAGCACTCTACTTTCCCAGAAAATAACTTCGCAGTCAATTTTTTATTGAAGCGAACCAAAATTGTGAATATTAACGAAGAACAGAAACTAAAAGTATCCTTAAACCCCTAAATTTTATTTTTTGCTTCGCATAAGACTGAAGCGTCCACTAAAGGAAAAAATGCAACTCTCGGAGATTAACATGATCAAGAAGAACGTCTTCAAAGAAAGTTTTAATTATGAGAACAACGTTGTTAAAAAGTTATTTAGAAAAATAGTTTCAAATTTTTTAGATCAAATCTGCTTTTTGAGAATGAGCAGACGGGGGAAAAAATATATATAGAAACTTTGTACTGCTTATAAAATTTTTATATTGGTTAGTTATGGTTAGTTATAGTTCTAAAATGGCGTGCTAACTAACTAACATGGCAGAGAGTCCACTGCTTTTGAACGGGATACATATTGCTGTAAATAGCTTTAAAGGGAATTTATAGAATACTAGTGAATCACCCGTTGCTGCGCAACTTCAACATTTGGGAGCCTATAAAATACTTTTTTGTTGTTTTTATCTTTACTGCTTGGCTACTTTATCAACCACCTTAATTAAAAGGAGTTATATGTTGAAGTTGATAAAATGCTAAGTATGGAGTATAGCATTGTATGGGGCAGAAACATGGACGCTAAGGAAAAATGACATCAAATACTTGGAAAGCTTTGAAATGTGGACTTGGAGGAGAATGCTGAAGATAAAATGGACAGATAGGATGAAAAACGATGAAGTGCTACGAAGAATAGGAGAGAAGCGAATGATTATACAGACTATCAGAAAGAGGAAGGCTAACTGGGTTGGACATTACCTGAGGAGAGAGAGTATGATTAAAGACGTGTTAGAAGGAAAACTAGATGGGAAAAGGGAAAGAGGTAGGAAAAGGTTTCAGCTGATAGACGATTTGAAAGGGAAAGAGAGTTATCAAGATATAAAGAGGACAGCGGAAAATAGGAGTATATGGAGAACCAGGTTTAACCAAGAATAATCACGGACCTGTCTACAGACAGACTACCTATGATGATATGTTTTTTATTTAACACGACATGTTAAATATTTAAATTATGACATCGTGTATACGTCGTTGGATGAAATCAGCGGAATTATAAGTAGCCTATGCCCATCAATTCCCAATTAGAAATCGATGCTATTAAATACAAATATTCGATTGCCTTTTAAAAGTATTGAAGTCGCCATGGTAGCTGATATTTTTCATTATAAAAATGTCCTTTTTATCGATAAAAAACAAATTTTTCCGTCAATTCGGCCCGGATTTGAATTTAGTCTTAAAAAATAATAAACTACATCTTATTAATCTATATTCTATATTAATTTTTACTGATTTTAAAATGCTATTTTATAATGCCCTACAAATATTTCCATGCTTTTCTTATGGGGTATTGAAATGGAAATATTGGGTCAAAAATAACTCTCTAAAAATTAAAACTTTTTAATTGTCAAATTTTTCCATCAGTTGTACCCAATGACATATCATCCTACCAAATTTCAAATCTGTATCCCATCTGGATGTCGAAAAACAAATGAATGGCGTGAAAGACGGACGGACAGTCGACAATTATTATATAAGGACATTATAAGGCCATCGGTCTCGATCACGGGTCTTATCTTGTGACGTCAAAATCCTAAAATAAAGTAAAAAGCGCTCTGCAATTCTTCCCTCACTTGTTAACTTGGGCTCGGTCCCTGTTCATCCGTGCCCATCAGATTCAACAGCACCATTCAATTCGCATGCCCACTTCATTAAATCGTAACAGAGCTGTTTGGCTTTCGTTACAAAATGAAAGGGCAAATACTTTCCTCTCTGTTTTTGGGGTCGGTGCTGGATTGTTTTGTTTATATTTCATGCATAAAGGTTATTTCAGGAAGAATGCATTGGTGAGATGATTTTCTTTAGAGAAAATCTGGGATGTGAATTTTGAAAACGTGTATTTCGTACAAATATACTTCATCCCATATTCATTCTGTTATTGTCTTCTACAGGGGACTATACGTCTGTAGTGATTGTTGTAAATAAACATAAGATGCGTCTCTATCTTATGAATACGGTGATTTATTCGCCGTTTTGTATTTACTTGTCTCGTGTTATAATTCATTCTGGGTCATCCGATTCGTGTCCCATTCTCTTCGATTCGAGTTAAAAGGTTTTAGAAGGCGTGAATGCATAGAAACAGGAACGCGCGCACATCCAAGCTCTTCCCCTACGGAGCGAATCCCTCCGTGACTGGCCGCGATTAATATCACACACGCATAGATTAATCGAGCGTCCCACATATGTCTCCATGTATTGTGATAAAAAGTTGTTCTTACTTAAATCAAATGGAATTGTTAAATAAACCAGCATTCAGGCGAATAAATCTCTTTCAAGGCTTAACCTCGATACCGTTTTGGAAGGCATAGTAAGCGTTACCGAGATTGACATGTGATTTTACGAATGCACTTGCCGATTGAAGATGATCAGCTTATTAACTTTTTTGCCAGCTTTTAATTGTAAATCACGAATACCCGAGCTAGTTTTAGAGGCAGAGGAACGATGGTGAGAAATGTGATCGCTTCTTTCTAATGCATAGATTTTGGCGATTTCGCTCCTGCAAGTTGGTACTTACTATATGTCTCGTTATAACTGTTTTCGACTAGTTTGAGCTGTAAGCATTTTGGGATAAAAGTTGTATGTAGGTGAAGAGATAAGGAGAGGAGGGGTGGACTGCTGCGCATATTTATTTCTGCATTGCGTTCGGAACGTATTATTACTACCAAAAACAAATAAAAATAGTTGTCTTATAGAACTGAGGGACTGGACATTCTATTATGAATAACAGAACAGCAGTGGATATGTATTCGTAAGGACCGTTTTTCCAAATGGCGAGAGATGGGGAAGAATGAGAAAAGCAGAGAGGCGGATTGAGAGAATTAGGTAAACGGAGTGTACTCGGAATGAACATATCAGGAAAGAAGGAATAATTAGAGTAGGTGGGGCGGAGGTGGGATGAAGGAGGAGGGGGGAAGGAGGAGGAAGGGGGATGAAGGAGGGGGGGTTAAATGGGAGGGGTATGAAGGGGAGAGGGGGATGGAAGTGGAGGTGGTAGATCGCAATTTAGCCGAAAAGGGGGTTTCTCTCTCAGTCGATAAGCAAAGGAATAAGAGAATGTGGGGATCCGAGAGAATAGGAGGACAGAAGAATTGGAACGCGAGAAGAAAGAGGGCAAAAGGCAGTGTTTTTGGAAAAATTACAAAATATAAATTTGGAAGCCAGGTGAAATGGCACGAGCAAAAGAGTATCGAGAGTGAAGTAACGGGATATTTTTGTGGAAGAGGGAAAGAGGGAGAAAGTAAAAAATGGGTCGGTAAGGAAGATTTATATTACCCCAAAAAACAAAAGGAAGGAGCAGTGCTCGGGAATTGCGCTTTGAGAATGTCCTTGAAGAATAAGTGAATGCAATGGGAGCGGGAGAGCGGCGCTGGATTCGGAGGAGGCATTAGCGTAGGGGAGGGGCGTGGTTTACGAGGGCACGAAAAAAACATGGGAAAAAAGAACACGGGAGAAAGGAAGGCGAAGTCGAGGAGATGACTTGAAACGCGTGGCAGAGAGAGAGAATAGTTGGAAGGCTTATCTAAGTCCGCGTACGTGAGGTGACACGACTCTTGGCTTTAATTTTCCGCATAAGGAACCCCTAGAAATTACCCGGAAAACCTTTAATTCTCATTGGTCCTTACTTCCTCCCGCGGTCTCTTCGCCTTTTCCTCCATAAAGAGCGGTGAAGTAACTACCATCCACCACCGTTCACCGGAACAAACAAACCAACCAACCCAACCCCTTGTTTGCGAAGGGAGCGGCGCGCGGCGGCAGAATTCCGAAACTGCGTTGCGAATTGTCGACCGTGACAGTTGATGTGAGCAGAGAGAGAGAGGGAGTGAAGGAAAGAGAGAGAGAGAAGGGGAGAGAGAGAGAGGGAGAGAATGAATGGAGCAAAGAGAGAGAGTGGAGCAGAGAGAGAGAGAGAGAGATAGAGGGAGAGAATGAGTGGAGCGAAGAGAGCGAGAGGGGCGTTGGGGTAAGAGGTAAAGAGCAAAGGGATAGCGAGGAAGAGATGGATACAGAGGCAGGAGAGCGTTTCCCACGGCGACGAAAAGGATACAAGGGCGAGGAAGGACGGTCCGAGATGGATGAATCCGAATCCTTACGGATATGCGTGTGTTTTGCGCGTGTTAATCTGCGTTGTTAGTGCGAGGGCAAGGAACGGGAAGTTAAATTAAAGAAAATACTGCTTGAGCTGGGGATCCACTGCATTATTTCCCAGACATCGACGGAGAGAGAGAGAGAGGGGAATTAGAAGGGTTTTGAAAGTCCTTCCAGTTATCTCACATCCTCGCCTAAATTGTGTGCGAGATGCGGAATGAGAAGCAGCAGAAGGAGAAAGGCAAGTACTCTCTCCTCCTCCACCCTTCCTCATTCTCCTCCTCCGTCTCTCCTCCACCTCTTCCTCCAACGATCAGCACCATTCCCTCTCCTCACCTAACACACACACACACACACAAACACAGTGACAATTACAGCAGACTTTCTGGCTCGATGAGCTTGCGGCATCTTTCAAAAATCATGCCAAATGGTTGCTATCCAGTTGAACCATATATTTTTTTTGCTATGCGAGTTTTTAACCGTTGAATGTTGAATGGAATAACGGCAAAATGACGCGGAGTCGAGAGGTTGATGTATGTTATACTTTCGCTGTATCCGCATGGCGAATGTCTCCCGCGGGGCTATTAATCATTCTCCGCTCGCAGTCTTGTAAGTGGTTGGAAAGGGGGCGGGTTCCCAGAAATGCTAAAAGGAAATATTCGGTTAAGCTAATGAAATTTATGCACGTCAAAATCTCAAATAAAATTTTATCTTATCGTTTAAATCGTATATAAGAATCGAGTCATGCTATAAGATACCTCAATTTATTAATCCACATTTTCATAGTTAATTTTTAAGCTGTTTAATAAAATTGGAAATCCTTAGCCTTCATAAAGAAACATAGATACGCAAGATGAAAGAAATTTAGATTGCATTTAATAGCATTGTGACAAACAATAATCGAAAGAGAGAATGTAAGGAATAGATTCTGCTTTGAGCGTGAAACTGGGAAAATTTTTCCATTAGTTGTTTCTGAGATAACTAGATATATATTATCCATTACTTTTTATCAATTTTAGCTGTGTGGGCATTTCATTGGTGTTCATATTTAATAAGTGGTATTTTATGTTTATGGAACATAAACGGAAAATTGCATTCGCATTAAACGTAGCCTTTTAATAATACTCTCTTTTATCAATGCTCTCGTCTGTATAAAAATTTTCCAGGTATAAATAATACAATAAAATTTCCGACAAAAATAATAACAGCGAAGGAAGTGCAAAATTATGTCTCATATGGATCCTATCAACTTATACCACTGAAATATATATCCATTTAAATATTACAGTAAGACCTATGCCGTTTAAATGGCATTGGCCGATATTGTTTTTACGAATGATTTACTAGCAGCGATAGTAATAAGACGGAGTTCTCGGTATTTCACAACTATTCTTACAAGAATATTCTTCATCAACGAAGTTTTAATGTGTATTTTATAAAAACCATAAGAATATATCACGAAGCAATTTACTCTTGCGCTTTGCTAGCTTAAATCGGTTACAGTTTGAAAAGCATTATTAACTTCAACAAAGTAATTTTTCATCTAATATTCAACTAAAATTAAATGATCTTTTATCATCAGCGCTAAAATAATTTATTAGAGGGCGCCGGTAAGCAGATAGTGCTCGAAATAACTGTTCACAAATATCGGTCAACAGTTCTTTAACTCCTTCTCTGATCGTAATGGAAATTTCTGCAGTTTTTTGTTTTTAAACATATCATGTAATTCTTTCCAATCTTTTTTACGATAAAATGAAACGGATTCTTTGCTTCAAAGGTTGTCTTTTATAACCACTTTACCTCTTATAGTTTGCGAAAGATCAGCCCCGAATTTTTCGTGTCTTTCTCTTCCGAACCCTTCGAAAGAATATGCGGTAGTATGACGTCAGAAAGCGTGACTTTTTTCAGGTGCGCAAATTTCATTCGTGAAATTCAGGAGAAATTAACAAACTGCTTTTTTCAAGGTTTCCTTTTCGAGAAGGAATTTAATTTTTGTAGAGGAATTTTTTTCGAGTTGGCCTTTTCTCACGTTCTACAGAGGACGAATTGAGCAAAAGTGGAATGAAAGAATGCTTATACGAGAGAAGGGGAAGTGGGACGGAGAAGAGAGTGAGAAGAGAGAGAGGAGGGGAAGAAGAGGGGAGACGTTTAATTTTGGGAGATTTTTTACGCGACACTGTTAATGAGAAATTCTTGACAACGAGAAAGGCAATTTGGTGACGGCGAATGAGTTTGTATTGGTGGAAAGCGAGACTCTTAAGGGGAAAGCGCGGATGAAAAGGGAGGTTAAGTGAAGTGTATAGCATTCGCTACTTTTAAACGTGAAAAAAGGAGAGAGAGATAAAGAAGGACTGTGTTCTTGGTGAAATTAAGATATCTATTTAAAAGGGGCAAGAGTGCAAATGTTATCTAAGATCATGGCAAAGATTTGAGGAATTCTTTATTGTAAGGCAGGATAGGAACCCGTATAATTTCCAATGGGTGCCTTTGAACTAAATAAGTTTCTGAAGGCTGAAAGACTGGTGTTCATTTGGAGTTTCAAAAAGGTTTACTCAAGAGAGAGAGAGAGAGAGTTAGGGGGAGGAGGAGGAGGAGGGAAGGAGGGGAGAGCCAGCATACGAGTACGGCAGAGAGGAGCATGCAAGCGTTAGGAATTGAAAGACTCTGCCCTTACCAAGCAAGGTGATTACAAAACATTTTCATCCAACTTAAAGAAGCGTTTATACAGTTGCATGTAAAATGAACATTTCTCGAAGTTGTAACTTCGAGAGTAGATATTGTTTCCATATCCTTGCACATCCATCAAAATATTTATAATTTTATTGAGGTAGATGTTTGTATCTATATGCATATACTCATAAACAAACACATAGACATATACATATGCAATAGAGATCTCTATAACGCGGTCTCCGGAATCTATGTCGCTCGACACTATACTTTCAAAATTATAAAAGCGCCATTTTATTTTATGGAACAATGCGGAACTATAGATGGACTAATGAAAACGGCCAGTAAAACCTATTTTATGAACGGAACAATGGTGAAAAATTAGTATTAAGGTGACATTCCGGGAGAAGATAAAATAGAATTTTATTATAACAGATAAAAATACTAAGCTGTTATGCATTAGCTAACTTGACGCTAGATTAGAAGAAGACGCACCAAACGCTTTTGACGCATCTTAGATGGTGGGCCTAGCAGAACTGGTAAGGAGGAAGCGGAATGAGACGTGTCGCCGCCGCCGGTTCTCCACAGCCGTTTCGCCGCAGCCGTATCGCCGCCGCCGTTAATGAATTTTTACTGTAATAGGAAGAATAGGCTTAATCGATTTCAAGGAAATTTGGTATATAGAATCTTCACATAAATACATTACGTGTTTGGAATTTTGTGCCTAAACTATCCAGCAGAAGTGTATATTGCAGCTTGAAACATTTTTTTTACGATTCCGGAATAGATTAGCCCAACCAGTTTCAACTAAATTTGTTAAATATAATCTTCTAACAAACCTGAATAAGTGTTATATTAGGACCGCATCGAATCATCAGGATGCCACTACTGCAAATTATTTTTTTTTCGGTTTTCATGAATTTATTTAGGGACTGGTCAGACCGGTGCCAAAGAAATTTTGTATGAAGGCGGCGTTCAACACATTAAAACAAAATCAAACGTGAAATTGATGGAATGATATGATCCGAAGATCCTATGCAGACAGGCATAAGCTGTGAAAGTTGTGAAGTGTGAAGTTGTTCCAAAAATCAAACGTGTTTCACAGATATAAAATTCAAAACTGCACATACAAGGAATAGTATAATTCTTTACACATATTTGTGTTGAAATTTTCGCATAACTTTTCAACGTTATTTAATATTTATGGTATATAAATATATTCAAAACCATAACAGCATATTTGTTTCAGATCAGACAGACGGATGCGCCATAATAACAAATTAAACTCTTAAAGTAATAACGGTATTGAACGGAATTGGATTCTACGCATTCTCGTCCAAAGCAATTAATTTTATTAGTGCTTTTCGTAATTGCAGAAGAGCACTATTATCTTCGTGATGTCCGTCCGTCCTTACGCGTACATCAGGGAAGAATTGGCTAAACCGATTTCAACCAAATTTTGTGCATGGAATACTGACATAAATTAATGACCAAAACGGCATGTTTGAGCTGACTCGACTAATCAGGGGAGCCCCAATTGCAAAGTTAAATATTTCGGTAATTATTAATTTGGTCGGAATTAGCCTAACCGATTACAAAGAAATTTTGTTTGAAAGTGGCATGCAACATACTATAACAAAATAAATATTTTTTGTATGGATATAGAAAACAAGGCTGCTATAATACAAGGAGTAATAAATTTCTTTTTACACGTATTTGTGTCGAACTGTCCACATCAACTTTAACCAAATTTAACACTTACCATATAGAAACCATATTAGAATATTTAACTGAATCAGCCAAACAGGAGTGCCACAATTATAAATTAAACTCTTTCAGTTATTAAGGATTTGGAAGTAATTGGCTAGACGGATTTCAATTAACTTTGTATATAAGATTTGTACAATATAACATAATGAAATCAAAAAGATTAAAGCGGAGCTCAAGAGCATGGCAACCACAATAAAAAGTTAAATAATACTTTTACACGAATTTCTAGAGAATTGACCTCATGGATTTTAACCAATTGTGGTACATATAATATTAACCCTCGAGCGGGTGCGCAGCGGCACAAAATGCAACATTGTCTCTTTTCTTTGTCACGTGATGAGTAGAGGGGGGTAAGGGCAAAAACACTCGTATTATTCCTTCATTGTATCAGTATCAAGCTAACTGCTAATTGGCTTGGTGTGGAAATATCCCATCTTGAAAAAAAAACGAGTTGGAATCTGAGAAATCGTCTTCGTTGCACTCTGTGCAACGCGCGCCTGGAGATGTAAGAACATTTATTTTGCAAAATTATTATTAAATTGTATTTTTTGTCCTTTTACTTTGAGATCTTTTGAATTGTTTGGACACGCGTTAAAAGTAATCATATCACTGCTTAGGGCACGAAGATATTTAGCCAAAGAAGACTATCTTAGGAGCTTTCGGATGAGGAAACAGAAGTCGGCATTGATGAGAATGATGACACCGACGAGAAAGAAATATTTCCCTTAGTGATCATAGCAGTTACTCCGAGCAAACGATTCCAAACACTGATATTTACGAGTCGACTACCACTGAGGAAAGTGGCAATGGCCGGTGAGAACAATTATTTTTTGGGAAAAGTAATAAATTTTGCAAATGGAAAAAACTCCATTTTCCGGAACTACAAAGACCAAGCGCAAAAACATAATAAAATACTCCCAGGACCAAAAGGTGGTGCAAAAAACTCCTGACGAGATTACGGCTTTTCTAAAAATTACAGATATAGAAATGATTGATAATATTGTAATGTTTACAAACATGTACATTCAAACTAAACTTATTGAGGTCCAATATTCAAGGGATAGGGATTGTAAAGAAACAGCAATAACAGAAATCATTGCTGTGTTTGGAATACTTTTCCTAATTGGAACAAGAAAAGGCCACCATGCAAGTGTTTTGGAACTATGGAGTGCAGATGGATCAGGAATGCAAATTCTAAGGGCAGCTATGAGTTATAAGCGATTTTTGTATCTTTTGCGATCAGTTCGATTCGACAATAGGTCAACCAGGGCATAGCGAAAACAAACAGAAAAATTGGCTGCAATCCGAACAATAATGGACTCTTTTATAGGGAATTGTTAAAAAACGTGTAATTTGAGTGAGTTTGTCACAATTGATGAAATGTTGATTCCTTTTAGAGGCCGTTGCAGTTTAATTTAGTATATACCAAATAAACTTGCGAAATATTGGCTAAAAGTTTATGGATTGTGTGATGCCAAAACATTCTTCACCAATAATCTCAAAGTGTATTGCGGCAAGCAGATTAATGGCCCATATTCGTGTCAAACTCACCAGTAGAAGTAGTCAAGAGTCTCGTAAGACCAATAGAGGACGTATAACCGTAATCTGACAACAGATAACTGGTACACCAGTTACCCACTTGCACAGTACCACCTTGCAAAAAACATTACAACCATTGGCATGCTGAAAAAAAAGAGATTCCGCCTGAATTTTTGCCAAACAAGACGCGAGCTGTTGGGTCATCCCTCTTTGGGTTTCAGAAAGACACCCTTCTTTCGCATGTGACAAATAAGAATAAAGCGGTGCTTTTGCTGTCAACAATGCATGATGAGGAGATAATAGATCAAGAATCCAATAAACCATGTATTATATTAGAGTATTCTTGTCGTATGCGGTCTATGTTTGGATGTGGTCTATAATAGGTAAAATAATAAAAATCACAATGTGAAGGACATACTTTATTCATGAAAATGATAGAACTAGACTAAGGAAATAAGTTATTATAACGATTATTTAATTTAAGAGACCAGTATTAAGTCACAAATACTGCTTCCACATATGTTATCTCTATAAATGCGGGGGTTGAAGGGGGCGGCAGCCCCATTTATAAACTGCAACAAAATCTGAATGCGGGAATTGTAGTGGGCCTGCATCAGATAATTGATTTACTCCATATAAAAAGGACGCGAAACAATTCCTACACGTTCACATTTGCACTGTCCATCGGGTTGGGTTGTTATGAGGTTTGGGGCTTGGTTTTCCATCCACGTTCGTATTTTCACACTCCATCTTCCATTCTCGTTCCATAATTTCTCCTTGAATATGTATAACCTTCATTCAATTTATGTGTATCGACGTTCTCCATCGGTTTATCTCCGCCAAACCAACCAACCCCGATGGAGAGTGCAAATGTGAACTTGGATGGAAAACCAAGCCAACCCCAAAAACAACCCAAACCGATGGACAGAGCAAATGTGAACGTGGAGGAATTGTTTCGCATCGTGTTTTATATGGAGTGAATCAGTTAACTGATGCAGGCCCCTACAACCCACGCATTCAGGTTTTGTTGCAGTCCATAATGGGGGCTCCCGCCCCATTCAACACCCGCATTGATAGAGATAACATAGACGGCATATGACAAGAATAGAAATAACATAGATCGCAGGCATGACATTGAGGAAGTTCATCATTATCTACGATGAGTCCCTTTAGTTTTAGGAACGCTACAGTCGTTTCTTCGGCTCGAATAATATGGTAGAAGTCCTTCGCAAGCATGTCGATAAGGATGAGTACGATCAATTATATCTAGTTTATTTATTTCTATAAGCAAAGTTACAATACAGATTCATGTCTTTATAAACAGCGCAACAATACAGTACACTCCCTTTAAGAGAAGGACATTTCCCGTAGACCGCATATGACATCTTCATTTCGTCTATAGACCGCATACGACAAGAATACCTATATTAGATTACAATGCAAGAAAAATAGGTGTTGACACAGTTGACCAAATGTGTAGTGTATGCTGTGTCCAGAATTATCAAAAGATGGCCATTAGTTTTATTTAATGGATTTTTGGACTTTGCAGGCATAAATTCTCAAATTTTATTTAGGGAAAATAATCCAAGAGATATACATTGCAGAAGAACTTTCCTGAAAGCTTTGTCTTACGCCCTGATGAACGCACATTTGAAAAATAGAGCAAAAATATTTTCTCTATCAGTTGATATTAGTTTTATCTTTCCAAGTTATCGGAGTAAGGAATTGCAAGACGAAGATGACAGCGAGAAACCAGTTAAGAAACAAAAAGTGCGTATTGTGCGGCCGTGCAAAGAACATAGCAACTACTATTAAGTGTGGGAAGTGAAATAATTTTGCTTGCCGAAAGCACTGTGAAACAATAATTACGTGCTAAAACTGTATAGAATCAGAGGAACAAACCTTCTGTACTTGAATATCAATAAAATATTTTAATGTTATTTAATAAAAGATTTGAATTTTTAAAAAGAATTTGCAAAATGTAATATCAGTGTCAATTAATGTCTAATAGTATTAATAAAATTGTAGAGCACGATTCTCTTGCCCTGTTTTTGTTATAAAAATCCTAGAAAAACAAGTGTTGAACTAACGATAAGTGTCACGCGCGCCTGCTGGTGCCACAGAATAGGACTTGCCCGCTCGAGGGTTAATATAAATAAATAACCAAAATAATATATTTCAACCAGGTCGACTAAACAGAGATACCTCAATATCAAGGTAAGATTATTTCTGTAACTATGAATATGGAAGATATTGGCTAAACGGGTCTCAAAGAACTTTCATTTGTATGTTATGGTATATTGTAAAAATCTTATATGTAAAATTTAATTGAAATCCATTCAGCCAATACCTTCCAAATCCATAATTACAGAAAGCGTTTAATTTGTAATTGCGGCCCCCCTGTTTGGCTGATTCCGATTAAATATGCTAATATAACTTTGCATATATGTGTATATTATAAATATTAAATTCGGTTGAAACTGATGTGGTCAGTTCAAGAGAAATACGTGTAAAAGATATTTTTATTCCTTGTATTGTGGCATCCCTGCTTTCTATATCTATACAAAAAAGATTGATTTTGTTATTTGATGTTGCATGCCTCTTTAATACAAAATTTCGTTCACATCGGTTAAGCCAATTCATTCAAAATCCCAATTTACCGAAATGTTTAACTTTGCAATTGTGGCACTCATGCTTAGTTAATTCGATCCAAACATGTCATTTTCGTCATTAATTTATGTGAGTATTTTTTACATTAAATTTGCTTGAAATCAGTTGTGCCAATTCTTTCCAAAAGCATAATTTTTTAAAAGATATATTTTTCAATTGTGGTACACTTGCTAGGTCGATTCAGTCCAAATATGTCATTTTTGTCATGCACTTATGTGAACATTCTAGTTATCAAATTTGATTGAAATCGGTTAAGCCAGTTCTTTCCTGATATACGCCTACGGATTGACGGACGGGCATCACGAAGATAATAGTGCTTTTCAGAAATGACGAAATGTACAAAAAATGGGGGAAGGGATACTGAAATGTAAACGATAGGTGTGATGAACAAGGTTAGATTCTTATTGTGATTTTAAAAATTAAATATATCTGACTTTTATATTCTAATGGGTAACTCGTAATTATATTTTTCTACCACCTGATCATGACGTTATCTTTTAGTTATTTTAACTGCAATCCATAATGGTATGGGGGATGGAAGGAAAAAGGAATCTCGGCACTACAGTCAGTCTAGCGTATTTTATCGAAGTGATCCTATCGGGTATACCTTGTATTACATCGGTGATATTAAGTTGTAACGGAAGATCTATTTCTTCATATTACGCTTGTTCATTAATTTTGTCCCTATAATCCACGTTTCCGAGATAAAACATTTCTATAAGCCTACCAATCATTGACAAGATTTTGAAGTACTTATTCAACATCCGAAAAATTGAAAATTGCAATTTTATGCATTCTTGCACAAATATCGAAATAACACCTTTAGCGAAACCGCCGCGGCGAAATGTCATTCGCGGGGAAAGGACGGCGGCGAAATGGCGAAACATTTTAGACCCAGGAGGAAGTGCCATCCTGTTTCGTGAAATACTGAAATGCGAAATTGTAAGGATGAGGAGAGGCTGTAGACAGAGAGATGTGATATCTTCGATGTAACGGAATAAAATTCCCCGTTCTCAATGCGGCGCGTTATTAACTTAACCTAGCTGCGTTTTCCATAACTAAGGGAGGCATACCATAACTGCTCTTTGATGTCTCTCTGTCACGCTTTTGTAGCATATGCAGTCGGTTGATTTTATCCTGATAGCGCGCAAGCAAAGGAAGTAGCTTTTGGGTGACTCCCGAATTATTCGAATGGCTGGAGACCATCGATTTTGCACCCTTTCTTGGAGACAATCGTTGTTCTCTCGTTTACATGAGATATTCTGTCCAAGGAAAAAATGGCCTTTCCACATCCCTTCTTGTCTCCACATACAACCACTGTTTCCGATGCTGCAGCAAAATTTCACTCTCGAACACGTACCGCGACTTTGGCGCCATAAAATTTTATGACGAGATAATGACCGCATATGGAAACAAAAGAGAGAGCAGTGGGGAATAAGGGGAGACTGGAGAGATAGCTCCGTGTAAAACTAAGGCAAAGGCTGAAAAAAATTGAAAATTAATCAACCGCTGCTCCTTGATATCGGCCACCGGTGAAAATTGCATCCGCGTATTGCGTTAGGAAAGAGCAGTCATGCCCCCAATGCCAGCCCACACACGCCTAAGACCGGCCCTGATTGTATGTAATCCTTATAAGGCTAGCTCGTTTGTTATTTTACATGTATTCTTTATTGACGTATTACAAATAATTGGCAAATTATTTGCTAGATTTAATTTAGAGTGTAGGAACTGGAGGCGCCATTTAAACAAATCTCACTGTAAAAGTGAATAGTGGGAACCCTACAGCCAGCCCTAAGGGCCCCCTGTCATCCAGGGCCCCTGGGCCTCTTTTGCTCTAAGGATGGAGCGGACAGGATATTAAGGTATTTACTTATATCTATGTATGTTGCAATGGCGTTGTTTCCATTGGTTAATTTTTGCTTTACAAGACTAATGACATATAAATTATGAAGTTATCAAAGGCGAGCGTTCATTGAAATTGTTTAGAATAAAAATGGAAAATTCTGCTGAACCCAATCTCAAATATGATTATTAAATATACATTTAATGCAATGGAAGTTACATTCCAATTCATTCAAAGTGAAACGCATCTCTCGCAAATATATAGGAAATTTCCAAAAGAAGAAAAATAAATTCTGGAAAATACCGAGCTCGAGAAAAGGACGTCTGATTTTTTTGAGCGCATTTCATTTATATAAAACGACGAAACAAATTGGTATTTACTTGCAAAAAGTACATAAGATTAAATCATTTACATAAATAAATGAAGTTCAGATATAATTCGTATTACCGTGAACCTACTTAACCTTTCTGTTCCGAAGGAGCCGATCAATCAGCTTCGTATGATTGTCTAAAAAAATACGAAGAGTTCGATGTGTAGACGTCAAATCTTAACTCGAACAACTTAAGGATTGTAATAAATACTGCGAACCGCATAACGGAAGACAAAACCTTACGTTGTCCTCTATGTATTACTTATGAGTGAAATTTCGAGTTAACCATTTTTCTATGTAAGAAGTAATCAGTTCCTTGTGAAGTCGCTGAGATGTCTTCAGCGCCATTATTTGTCTCAGCTCTTTGATTTAGTTGATTTGCAAAACAGTGGTTTTATTGTAATTATATTCAGTGCCCATTGTTTTAATGTGTGCAGAGTGTCATCAACATTCGCAGGGATTACGTCCTTGAATGTCACTGTAAATGGTAAAACTCCACTACTTACGTATTGACAGCAATTTATGCATGATGACACAGTTTTAATCCTCGAATAGTCAATTTATTAAGGGGAGAATATCAATCGTTGCACACAAATCCCGCAAATTTTGAGAGTTTGCTGTATATTTTCATTATATTTTTTCTGAAATTGTAATTATTATTTAGTGCAATTATATTGAGCAAATAGCGAGCCTGCATAATGATTGGGCATGGTATATGAGCAAAATATAAACGGAAGTTATGAGTTATTTAAAACATTATAATGAATATTATGCTGATATTGAATCAGATGTTTCGCATAGTAGATTTAATGTCATTAATGGAGCACTTTGGCAAAGTTCAGCACATCTCGAAGAATACCGAAAATACATTATGAAAGGAGAAAATAATTGGGGTCCAAGAAAAAACACGTTATAGAGAGTTTCGAAATATAGTGGATCCCTGGTGTACATGCATGCATGTACAAATAATATTTATTTCCTATGATTTCAAAGGAAACAAACAAGATCCAAAGCTCATTTTAAACGGTTTTGAAAATTCTTGGATTAACGTAAGAATAGCTCTACTTAATCAATTCAAAAAGCAGCTAACAAATAAAACTATTTTTTAATAAGTTAACTATTTCTTGTGACATACTATAGGCAACGGTATCAACAGAAATCATGATGCGACAATGAACTTAATATAAGGACCTCGTATAATTTAGCAAGCATGAACTTTAGTTTAATTTTAAATGCCGTGAAACACAGAGAAATAAAAGTCAATTTAAGGAAAAAATTTCATCCCTTTTGGGCATGAAAACTTTATCACGCGGAAACATGAATCGGCGCGTGGTTAATGCCTCAAAATACGCGCTTTGAAAAAAGAAAGCAACATACAAAAAGGTTTTTCGAAATTTTCATTCATTCTCGCTCCGTGGGAGGGATGATGAAAAACAAAACTCCGCATATTGTTCCGCGTGAGCGCTGTGCGCTATCCACGCCGAGTAATTTTCGGAATCCTGTAGAGCGAGAGGGAAAAGGGAAGAGAAGGATGAGGAAGGGACGTGAGGCGGATGGGGAGAGGTACGACGGATCGGGCAAGTGCGTGGGCGTGTTCACGTGTGTATATACGCATGTGTGTATATGTATTAATGCATGTGCGTTTATGAATTTCATACTTGTATACATGCAGGCGCACTCGAACACATTCCGAGCGCATAGACCCATACCATGCATTATTTTTGCTAGTATAATTGCATACCAAAATATATGAGCGCAGCATGGTGTTAATTTTTGGATCCCGTCGGATTTAATAGCTGCGTCGTCGATAGGAGAGCTTATGGTGTCCTTCTTCGGCAAAAGAGTTGACAAAGAAGGGCGATGCCCGACATATTCAACAGCAAGTCCACCTCTGTTCATGTAAACAAGTAAGTGTCCGTTGGCTCTCTCATATCCATTTCAACAACTGGTTTTCAACTTGTAAACTATGTATAAATATGAATTTTCAGTTGTTAACCTATGTAAATGATTTCCAATTTATATTGATGATGATTACTCTCATAATACGGGTGAGAGTTTGTTATTTTTACTGAAAACGATGCGCTTTTCCAAATATGCTCTCCTGATCTTCCAGAAAAGTTAATTTAAATCATAAACATTACCTAAAAGCCTTTTCTTGTAATTTTCCAGGTGCGGAATGTTTTTTACCGGCGAATTGAGAAGCAATGCAGACAATAAAATAATACAAATATTGTGAACAAAATGAAAATTTAGGGAATGTTTAAAATTAAACCTAATGTGTTAAAATGGGATATAGAAGCATATATCGAACTGATATTATCTTTGTACATCCAAAAACATTTGAAGACAATTTCCCAAAAATATATGATAGATTAAAATGAAGTTATTTAACATAGAATACTGTTTTTTAATACAAGTTTCAATGGAAACTAAAAGAAATACTTCGTAATACTTCAGTAAATTATAGCGGAGATTCGATCTCCTGGACTCATGTAAAATTGTTAAGTAAATTATATTAAACCATCAATCGCTACTAATAATGGAATTTATAAGCCTTCTTAGTGTAAGCAGAACAACGCCGAAGGCATAGAATACGCTATAAATAAAAAATCTAAGTGAAACCCTGAAAAAATAAACCAACGAATGAGACCCTTCGTGGAGAAGTCACTAAAAAAAACAAAAATGAAAAATGAGGAGATTGAAATATGACTGGAGTTCCAAAAGTATGAGAAGACTACGGAGAGGAAGATGAATAGGGTTTTTATTTCGCAGGATGGGGCTTGTGGAAAATAACTCCTCTTTGCGCAAAGCATAACCACAAAACCACCCATGCAGACTTGCACACTTATTTATCATGAATGTGTATGTATATACGAACAAACAATCACACACACACACATATATACCGAGAGACAGATACGATGAGAGAAAATGTTGGAAGGAATATCGACGTTGCTAGGCGGCGGAGCGCGATGACAAATAAGTGTCGCTGGAGCTCCTCCTTCCCTCGGCTTAACTTCTCTTTCGAACCCTTCAACCCCTTCCCCTACACTCCTCCTCCACCCCCTACATTCCCCCCTCTCCCCCATTCCCCCTACACGCCCTCCTCCCAACCCCCTACACTCCCACCTCCCCATTCCCTACATTCCCCCTCCCCCCCGCACTCCCCACTCCCCTCTCCCTAAACTCCCCGCCCCACTCCTCATGTACTCCCTCTCAACACCCCTCTCCCTAAATTCCCCCTCCTCCTTCCCCCTCCTCCTTCCCCCTCCTCCTCCCACACTTCCCCTCCCCTTCCCCTCCCCTCCCCTTCCCCTCCCCTTCCCCTCCCCTTCCCCTCCCCTTCCCCTCCCCTTCCCATCCTCTCCCCCCTACCTATCCTCTCCCCTCCCCCCTCTTCATCTTTCCCTCCCCTTCCCCTCCCCTTCCACCTACTTCACTACTTTCTTTAAGCCACACCCCGGAAAGTTCTCTTTTTTCCAAAACCTCTTCGCAACCATAGACCATCCGCCTGGCTCCCACGCTTCGTCTCGGCAAAAGTTCCATCCTCCCGCCCTCAACGGGGGAATGAGTGAGCGGGCATGGAAGGGAGGAGGGTGGTGAGGCGGACAGCCTGCGTTTGTTTGTGTGTGTGAGGGAAGGTCCATGGGAGAGGGTGTATAGCTGGGTTAGAGTGTTTGGTGGGGTGGGTGGGGAGGAGGTTGAGAGTAGGAAAGAGGGTTGGGAAGAAGAGAGATAGAGAGCTTGTTCATAGGAAAGAGGAAGGAATAAGTATAGGATTTTTGAGAAGAGGCTGAGGAGGATAATTTTATAGGGTGAAATACATATAGCGAAAAGAGGTGCGAAAGATTGGCATTTGAATGACGTCAGAAGGATGCTACCAGGAAAACGATAATTATACTAGTGAATGATAAATACTGTCCTTATATCATTAATGCGATCTAATGAAATAAACGCGTTTCAGAGGTAATACATTGATTTTTGCAATAACTTTCGGCGAATATCCAACTCGGCGAACCAGTTTCACTCAAATTTTTAAATACCGAACGTAATCTAACAGAGTAAAGCTCTACAGTGATTTGTAAATACTACTTGTGACCACTATACATAGTCGAAACATTATATTGATTAGAACAAGAAAGCGTAACGAATTATTTGGTTAACAGTATAAATTCGTGGACAACATACATGATATTTTGAGTTAAGGTAGATTCGGGGCAAATTGGGTCATGTTACGGCTAAAAGGTTGGAATGTTAAAGAGCAACAATAGTAGCGAATAGTTGCAAAAAAGTTATTTCGTTGAAATCCCGACAGTGCTACAAAATTAATTGGCCCAGCTAAAACATACCCAGATGCTTTTTTCTTTTGCGAAGCATTTTATATTCTCTAATAAATTTTTAAGCAAAAAAATAAATTCGATATTTAATCGAGTTTAGCAAATGTTTCAATACGCAAGATATCTAGAATCATATTATCCCTTTCATATTATTTAGTTGGTTCCTTGAAAGTAATTTTCAATGAAATCGTTCCCTTATTGTTCTTTGGCGCATGCGTGAACTCTGACATAAGTCTCTTTACCGTTGGGCATATTTTTAAAGGATTTGGTATTTTAAATAAGAGGGCAGCCATTTTACTGCAAACAGAATGTTGTTACACAGCAGTATTGTTGCGAAACGATACTTTTTTATGACATCTTTATTATATGAATGGCTATAGAATATTAAAATGCATTAATGTTTTCTAAATAATCAAACGTTTGCTTTGCAAATTTTTTTTAGGAAACGCCTATAAAATTTTCAACCGTAGAGTGCGCTCAAAGACAAGAGAACTACCCAATAAAGAAAAATAGTCCGCGAAATCTCATGGTGCGATTTTGAAAGTATTTTTTGACGGAGAGAGAATTATATTACTGGTTTCTGAATGATATAAAGTAAAGCAATGTGCGCTCCCCCATTTAGTGAGAGTGATAAGTGAAGACACCGGAATGGATAAAAATTAATCCTCTGTAGATATGACATGCGCCGATGAGATGTCATGGAGAGGTAAGTATATGGAACTTGATGCGGGAAAAAATATGGTTATATCATAAAGATGATTTACCGCCAAAATTACAATTACTGTTTTCCTTCCCAACTACCTGGTGATGTCATCTTCTTTTAAATCTCATGAGAATTTCAGGATTAATTATCTTCGCGATTCTGCCGTCGTTCTTCTGCAAACTTGTCTTCATCATCATCTGTTACCTTGGAGGGATTTTTCCTCGGTTAGTTGAGTCACCTAGAAGCTTGGCGAATTTATAGAATATTTTTATTTTATTTTTTGAATGATAATTGATGTTTAAGTGTCATTAATTAACAAAAGAATCCAATTTACCTTTCAAAATTTCAATTTATCCATAATTTATATAAATCAATGAAAAATATATAGTTTTCTCTCATGTGAGTAAGATCTAGTCCGATGGAGAGAAATATTGCCTTTTCAAAAAGTCAGGGAGCAGATATGCAATGAAATGAAATGAAAATATAATTGGGATAATTTTCCTTTTTAATTTATAAAACACGAACAAGGGCGGACTACTTTGGTTTCTGAGACGTCTTCCGGTAAGCATTCACATCGCCAAATATCTCTGCGTTCGGCAAAAGATAGTCGCATTTCGTATGTCATCACGCTGAAGAAGGAAAAAGAGAAATCAACTGAATAAAACGTCGGTTTCCTTCTGTAAAGTATGCAGGAAAATAAGTGCGGTGTCCTTGGTTCCTTCCTTCTTTCTCCGTCAAAGGTATTGCTTACCTTTTCCGGCGAGGAATCTCATCCTTAGTGCGAGGCTTTTGTAAATGGAGAGCACGAAAAAGATAGCGAAATCTGTATTGGATTCCTTTGAGTTTCTCTCTTCCACACTCCCTCGCACGCATGTTGGCGTGGATCTGAAAAAGGTTCGATATGAATTATCGATTCTGCGAAGTGATTCTCACGCTTCTACTCCGAAATGCGTCCTTACGAAAAATAATAATGCTAGTATTATTATTGTACTCGTACAAAAGTAAAAAATATTATGATGATTATGGGTTTTGAAGATAAATTGTCATTTTTTTCTGTCTCACTCAAGCTGCCGTGGGAAAATTTCATTCAAAGCCATGATCAATGTTCCAAAGACGAAACAAACGCATGAAGCGGACATGAGTAATACTTTCCCTTGACATACTTTAAAATGAAAACAGATATAAATTCGAACCCCACATGTCAAATTTCACATGTGTGCTAATTCACCTGACAATGGGCTGCATTTAACAGAAAACTCCACCGAACCTCATCCGCAGGCTTACCTTGAGTTGTAATTTCTGTTATAATCGTAGGAAAACATAGTTCTGTTTATTTCTGCTCTTCAGTCATTCTAATACATTTTTTCCTACAGTAGTTTCTTTAGTAAAAGGTTCGAGTTTAAACTATTCCGAAAAGATTTTCATCAAATCCCGCTTTATAATTATTCTCTAGAACAAGGGTAAGTAAACATTTATGCGAGGCGTGCCGCGTTAGAAATTTCAGGTGTCTCGGAAGGCCACATTAACTGTTTCGAATTCTCCGGCGGGCCACATTAGAGTTCGCGTCGGTAGTTAGTTGAGAGACCCAGAGAGATGTCATCAGGTAAATCAAGAATTTAAAATAATTTAGCGTAATAAATTCACTAAAGTATTTCTCTTCCACAATTTTAAGTCACAAATATAATATTAACTGTATTAAATTTGTTGGATTTCTTTCGCATTGGCTTCGTTGATCGCATGATATTCTCTCGCGGGCCTCATCCGGCCAGCAGCCCGCATTTTTGGTCTTCCAATATATATATATATACATACATATATAGTGTCCTTAAGAACTTGGATCGTTCGGATGATTGGAAAAATTCTGTAAATAGTGCTAGAATCCTGATTGGAAAGAAATTTAGAAATTTATAATGAAATTACGCGCGTATTGCATATTAAAATCAAGAACCAATAACACTCCATCTATGTCACTTGTTAAATTATAGCAGCCAGTGGTTCCCGGGCTTCAATATTCGGGGAAACAATAAAATCCCATCAAATATTCCGGTGACTTGAATATTTATTTTCGTCATATTTGCACACCCAAAGTTTAAAGTTTATTAGCTGTCTATAGCTATGATTTATGCAGTCTATAAGCAAATCATTTCTTATTTCGGGGACCAGCAAAAAAAACTTTCTCTGCAGAACGGTGACCTTGGGATTCCAATCTATATCATTCTGAATGTGACCTCGATAATTCATTTTAAGCCGAGTCAGTTTTTAGTTAATCCTAGAAAGATTTTACCAACTAAGTTTTTAAATCAAGAACTATTTCTCGAGAACTATTTGTTCGTTCTTTGGGCATATAATGTAACTCATCACGCATATTGTAGCTCCAGAATCTTGTTTTCCGATATTATCGTTCGGAAAAGTTTGAATCCGCGACTTCCGACACATGGATGAATCATGTGTTTAGTTGAAAATTTGTAGGTATCAGCAATAACAAAAAAATCATCAACATGTTCATGAATGGTTTGATCAGGTACACGCAGAGAAACGATGACATTTCTGTTTTTTAATTGAAAATATAATCGCATTTTGAGATGGGCATTGGAGGATGCATGGGATTGATGCGATTCAGGGATCGCATCAAGTATGACGTGGATAGAAGAAGAGAAAAAGGCAAATAATTCAGTAGAGAATTTTTTCGAGGGGTGGAAGTTAGAGAGAGGTTTTTTAGGGGTGCTGTGGGCACGGGTCGAACACGGGCAATTGAGTTTTGAGATTGGTCGGAGAGGGAGCTCGTCTTGCCGTGGATCGCACGGGGTTTCGAGGGGTCGGCAAATACGAGGTAAGGAAGGTCTGAGTCGGCGCAACGGAGGGAGAATAAATTAGACTCTGTTGAGCCTCGTATAATCTCATACTTCGATTGATTGACTGAACAAAAAGAGACAGTAAAAAGAAAAAGCGAAAGTAAAACAATACAAAATTTTCAATAACACGAAAAAGAAAGTACAAGATATCCAAACCAGGAGTAATGCAGGCTTGTTTCCCGAAGTTGAAACCCCTATTGATTACTTATTAGGCTATGTCGAAGAGAGTAACTCTATTTTACGGTAAGTTATTAATCACAATGATTTGAATTCATCAAAGGCTACGCACTAGGGTGGGTCGAAAAAAGTTTTTTTTAAACGTGAAACGCTACTCCCCTCAAAAGTTGTTCTGGTGCACATAACACGTGGTTAAAATTACACTCATATGTGACAAAGTCTTCAAGTTCCGCAACGACCTTGATGTTTTGAAATATTATTCAAGGGTAAAGCCTACTGAGTCATAATGTGAATCTCGGACGCAAGATGCCACCGCGGTCACTCGGATTTCGTGCACTAGTAGTTCGAATTTTGGACGTAGGGATTAGTCCTGTCGCACCAATGACGTAACCAAAAGAAGGTGGAAGGGGTGGGGCAGAACCAAGATGATACCCTCTTCCTTCCACGACCTAATCAGCAAAGGAGGGGAAGTGCCCAGCACACTGGCACACGGGGAAAATATTCTCTAATTGAGCACTTTCTGACCGGCCGGGAACGTGGGTGTCACCACGAGGGACGGCCTATATTTGTGGTAAAACTTCTTACCAAACCAATGAAGAGAGAGGGGAGAGGGAAACAGTAAGGGTTACAAAGAAAACGAATGGGAGGTAATTGGGTGAGCGGTTGGGAAAAGAAGGAGTGGGAAAGGAAGGCGAAAGCAACATAGTAGCAAACTGTTACAAAAATTACAAAAACTTGGTAAACACAAAGTTGAGCTTGGCCTCATTAATTATATACATAATGATGACGTACTTAATTTAAATACAGAAAGTTGCGCCCGGGGCAGAAGCCCCGCTTGCCCCGCCCTAGTTACGGCACTGCTCTCAAGAAACGTATGAAATGTACATTACTCCTGCTTATCTCCAGATTCGCGTGTCTCCATTGACCTGCACATTCTGGGGTCGACGATTTCCGGAAGAAGAACTTTGGTGTAAAAGAACACTAGTTTTTTTCCATCTTCTCTTTCCAAAAAAGATCGTGTTTTAGCATTCGTCACACGACGCAGTCTTTTATAGTCCAAACCACAAAATCACAGAAGGGAAGGCCTGTCACATGGAGCTGACCCTGAACTTGGTAATAGTAATTGTGCTTTTTTTAAGTTGAAGGTCTTCGTCTAGGCAAAAGCACTTTAAATTTTCTGAGGCACAATTTATTGTCATTATTTCGGCCGATTTCGGGCACTTTATTTCCACAATCGTCAGTCAAGCCGTCTGTTGAAGCAGCAAAGAAAGAGTGCTCCAGGTCCACGAAGAGCCCCGAATGGAATACTCGTCTCCGAGTGATCGCCTCGTACTCCCTAATTGCATCTTTCTCTCGGAGCTGCCCATACCGCGTCGCTTCATTCTAAAAATGCATCGAGTACAAAAGGTGCTTCACAAGGGGCCTCCACTTTGATGTCTTTCTCCGTTTGCAGACAAGGCCAAAGTTAGAAGAAGTCAGTCTGTTTTTTCTTTCTTCAAAACACCTATCGTTGGCAGCTTGACCTTGCGTGGCTCTCTGAAAGGAATCTCTTGATTCTTGATTCACTTTCAAGTTTTCAATAAACAAAGACGCCTCTTTCTCGCATTCGTCGTTGTCCATGTCCAACTTTTGGCACATTTCCCCATAATCCTTTGCGCCATCCACGAAATTTATCCGCTTCTTGGGCTTACCCTTTTGTCTTCTGTCTAGGCACTTCTTTACTGCCTGTAGACGTTTCAACTTGCGTTGGCATGTTGATTGCAGAGATTTATGGGGACTTTTTCCCGCAAGAATTTTCCATGCCGCATAACTCCAGATGGGCCCCAGCTGAAAATCGAGGCCAGCACCGTAAGCCCTGTGCTGGTATGATCCTTTTTTTGATCTCTTAACCTGCTTTCCACCAACAAATTTTGCTACTAAAGCCATAAAATTTTCTGCGTAGTTACTTGCGTCGTTAGTCAGTAACTGGCCGGCTTTCCGAATCAAAGGCTTCAATGCCTCTTCAATTGTTTCAATGGAACAGCTTTTTTGTTTTGTGGCCAATCACACACGCTACACCGGAATTAGCCATGTATCTATGGCCGTGACTTCTTTGCTACCACCCACCATTGACATTCACCGTAATGTAGGGAATTCCATATGGTGTAACATCATTAGTTCGATGGCTAATGCTTTTTCTTCTCTTAAGCATCAGATCCAAGATAATGTCTTTCCATGCCTATAAAAATGTTCAAATACATGTCAAGGCAGTCAGTTAATGATAACAACATTTGAATGCTTGAAGCTGTTATGATAAACTTGCACAAGAAACTACTTACCTTTCCCAACTTCTCTTCGTGCTTATGGAATGTTGTCTTATTTATACTACTGATGCCCAAACCAGAAAATACTTCCTCTAAATTAGCATGGCCACCTCCTATGGACATAAATCCCCACACGGCACTATCAGCTATTGTAAGATGTGCCTTAGTTCCACAGGAAGATTTTATGTGATCTTCCGGATAATATGTGCTGTCAGGCTTACTAGTAACTACTTTTTCTGCTCTGCAATGCGGACACTGAAAAACTAAACGCCACACCAGAGCCATCGTTGACGTTGATATCAAACGGAAATATCTCTAAATGCTTTTGAGGCAAGTTGCTCGATGGTGCTCCACAGATCTGTTTTCTCTCAGAAAATGCCGCCCATCTATTATAAAACGGCCATGAATTTGGTTGAACTCAGGATCAAGAGTGGGATCTGGCACGTTTTCGAATGCCATGTCTTTCACCGCGCTGAAAATAAATGTGGACATTTAGATTAGTTTTTTATACAATTTCCCCCTCTTGTGAAACATTACTTCCTAATTCAAAACACACAAGCTTTCACTGACAGAATGGAAAATATTTTTAACACGTTCACGACGGCGTGAACCAACCGGTAAGTCACGCTTGTCTCTCCTCATAGGCATGTTTTCGAAATAGCTTGGATAATTTTCTATTTGAAATTTTGATGCTCGGATGGCTTAAATCATTTCTCCTGTTCCCCTTTTGGCCCATAAAGACCATGCCGTTGAAGAATATTGTCCTAAGGGGGACAGAGAAGGGAGTGTCGAATGCTCCAAAATCCATTAAATTTATCCTAGTTTTCTGCGTTCGAAGCATTGCGATGATACGCCGAGTGTTCACGTAAAATAAAATTAATGAAAATAATAATTTGTGTTTTTGCATGGGACACGTACTCTCTTTATAGTAAACAATCTAGACATTACGTTTAGAATCAATATGGCAATATTGTATGACTTCGCACGTCTCAACTTTATTCCTCTCCAACCGTCTATCACGTCACTACCTCATCGCTGCAGTTGCTCACGTCAGTCCAAGCGAGCAGGTGAGAGGTAGAAGATGCGCTACAGTTTTAGTTCTAATTATAGTAGGTAGCACGAGCAAAGGCGGGTGGCAACTGGACGCGCAGAAGGCCAGGAATGTCACGTGGTTTCCAGCTCTCAAGAGCAAACGGCGAGCGCTTGTGGCATACCGACATAGGACTTCTTGCGTCATGCGTTGCTTTCCGAGCGAAAGCTTACGCAGGCTGGAGCGGCGGTGTGGCAGCAATGCAACATGTATTTCTTTCTCTCTGCGCAGAAATCATGATTCAACCGCCTTCGTTCGTGCTCCCAAATATAGTATGTTAAAATGGCCCAAACACGAAAATTGATCATGTCTTATATTAGGGAGTAACCAGGAGATGAATATGAATACGCTGTCAAGTTACCAAGACGTCTTGCGTCACTACTATTTCGTAAGGAATAGTAAGGAGAAAGAAAACAATGGAAATGACCCATCGGTTGCCAGTATTGTAAATGCCGTTACTGCTAAAGTTGGGGAAATTTGGAAGAGGGCACCTATACTTACTTCTTTTCGTGTTGCCATCACAGAGAGAATCAACAAATACCACAGTGCTATTCAGAAGCTAAAGAAAATCTGTAAATGAAATTATGATAATTATAGGAAGGGGCTTGAATGTTTCCGTAAGGAAACGCAGCATCTTTTGGACTTAGCGACCTGCAAGTGCACCAATTTCACAAGCTGCAAATGCGAACTTGAACGGAAATTACCTGAACAAGAGCGTGCCTTCCTTAAGGATCAGAGATCTGATAGAGCTATGGTAATGAGTATGATTGATCTTAAAACAACCAAGAAAATTAGGAAAATAGCTGCAAGAAAAGAAGAGGAAGAAATGTGCTCAAAAAGAAGCCGAAAGTTCTCCAGCCGTAAAAGTTAAGTATGTGGAAGAGGTTTCCAGCTTTCCAATATCTACTTCTTCGGATAGAGATATTGCCTCTGATTATCAGTTGTCACAGATGTTTACGATCACCGATTTCCACAGACCGAGGAAGGCTATTGTAACTCTTCTCCATCTACCTCTACAACTGATTCACAAGTAAGGACACAACTTCCCACTTTGGCAAGAAAGTGCGAAAGAGGAAATATTAGTTACGGAACTGCTGATGATCTTCTTCTTCCTTCATTCATGATGTCAGTCAACACATAGATCTTCGGAAGGAAATGGTTTCATTCGTTGATAAGAGTAAAGTAATGCGAGTACTCAGAAAGAGCCGTGCAGTATTTTAAGAGCAACAATGTACAAAAAGTAACAAACTTCGATGGTAGAAGAGATGAAACCTTGTGTATTTGTAAAACAGAAGACAAGAAGTCGCACCGAAGAAAACGATAGAAGGAGCATATTACTTTAGTGGAAAACCTGGATTAACTTATATAGGCCACGTCAGTCCAATAACTAAGTCTGCAAAAAACATAAGCAGTGGCATACATGACTTACTACAGGAAAAAATCTTTGACTTATCTTAACTAACCTGCATTGGTAGTGATGGAGAACCGACAAACACCGGAGCACATACGGGTGTCATCCGTCGCCTAGAGGAGAATCTCGAAAGACCTTTGCTGTGGCTTATATGCACGTTGCATTTCATTGGATTGCCTTTACGTCATTTGCTGCATACATTGGATGGCAAGACTTCATGGTCTGTCGGGTTCTCTGGCCCAATTAGAAAGATTTCGCACTTGAAAAAACTTTCTGTCCGTTTAATTTAACGCAGTTAAATTTGTCTTTCCGTCAGTTGACATGGCAAAATGAAGTACAGATCAAAAATATTTATTGAAAATTTGTCACGCAGTTTTCTCTGGTATTTTTCCTCAGACCGTACCGGGATCCTGGAAACTTGGCACACTCTCGCTGACTAACTGCAAACAGAATTCTCTGGCTTTACGTGGCAACGCCTATTACATCTCAACAGCTACAGGAATTAATTCGTGTCCACGCTCCCATGTGGCTTATAATTACATGCCACCCAAAATGCAAATACGCTCCCAAACACTTCTGGCGTACTATATTTTCTTCAATATATCTGAAAAATGATATCCGGGAAGTTATGCTCAGCATTCACGAAAACGTTTATTTCTCACATACTGAGAACATTCTTCTAGCGATGCTGTGTGTTGAAAGGGAGCATGTGAGGCAGTTTGCTATCAGACACATTGTCAAGGCCAAGAAATCTACAGAGCATAGTATCGTTAGATGATTTCGCATACCAAAACTTTGTTTTGACTGTGAAGATTACATCGACCTCATCAATTGGCAAGAATGCAGCGTAACTGAACCTCCACTTGCTTTTAACTTACTTTCCAGCTTATTTGGTCATTATCAGGCAGTAGTAAACATAATCACAGAAGCATCCTCCAACGTGTGTGGGCTAGTGGTTCGGGGCGGCTTTATCAGAAACTTACTGTTGTACAGAAAATGAATGCCAAGTTTTGAGAATAAGTCTAAGTTCAAAGTACAATAAGTTGCAGATGAACTGAGCGCGTGCCCAATTGATCGGGTGGTTGGGTGGGCACGGGCGGGACTCGATGCACAGCCACCTCCTCCAGGTAAGTTCTGGGTAGTATGAAACTAGCAAAAAGCTGCGCGTTAGCGCAATATTTTCAGTGCTATACAGCCGTGATAAAATTAATAGATTTTGGGGTTCCCGAAATCCCCGCCCCGTGCATTCACGCCGCTGTTTTGCGACGGCATAACCTTTCTTGTCCCAGTGGAGACTAAAAAAATGATTAGACTCATTTCAGCATCAAAAGTCCGAAAAGAAAAAATTTTCAGTTTCGAAAACTATTTTTCACTGATATTCCGAAAATTCAAGGCCGTTGCGGAACCTGAAGACTTTGTCACATATGTCTGTCATTTAAACCACGTATTATGGGCACCAAAATATAACTTTTGAAGGGGGTTGCGTTTAACATTTCGAAAAAAAAATTATCATTCCACCATATTACTTATACTGACAGGAAACGTTTCAAACTGTGTTAGTCATTCCAAGGAATTTTAAAACAATAAATACCATTTGTGAACATAGTTTATCAAATATAGAGAAAAATTGGAAGAGCATTATCAGGATTAAAGTAATAAAGGTAATTCCAAAAACTCTTTTTGACATTATATTTTGCATGTATTTTTTCAAATAAATAAATAAATAATACTGTTTATACGCTAATATGTCTGGATCAACTGTCAATTGCTGAAGCGTAGTCGAGTGGAAAAGAAAAACACCCATTTGTTCACTCGTCTATCCTGAAGTCGAGATCGGTAATAATCGTCTTAATGGCAACAATCCGAAAAAATGCGATTTAAAACGCAAAAACGCTATGCTTTATTAGAAGTTCAAGAAAATACGATCACTTATCAAAATTCTGCGATAAGAATTAAAATACACATTCTTTTTCCCATATAACAGTACAAACCTCGCTCCGATATCAAAATTTTAAGATATTTTAATATAGTAAAGAAAACCACTCTGCGCGATGGACTTAAGATTTCCTATGTAAATAAAATATGGAAAAAACGTTCCTAAAATCGAGCCCAGAACTTCAATCTTCGCCAAATAAAATGCATACCCAGTAACGATCATTACATTCTTTTAATTAAAAAATACATGCAAAATATGTCAGAAAGAGAATTTGGCATTGCCTTTAGTATTTTAAAATGATAATGCTCTTTTAATTTGTTTTCTAATTTGTCTCTATCATTATAAACAATGAATTACAAATGATATTTAGGGTATGAGAATTCCTAATAATGACTAACACATACTGAAACATTTGCTGCCATTACAAGTAATCAATTCGGGACGTCAACTTTGGGAAACCAGGCTGCATTTTTCCTGGTTTGGACTTCTTGTTATATGACACTGAGTTAAATTGTTGTTGGAGCCATCATCGTTTCTTTTCACTTCGTTATTAAGTGAACCTCATTTTCACAGACAAGTCATAGGTAATTGCAAGATAAATCAATCTCCGGACTACATCCGATTGTTTTCCCGCAACTAACCTGCTCACATTTTATTGAGCTAAAGCATGATAAACATTTTATATATTTCAACTAAAGAGGTTCTTAGTATTCAAGAAAACAGAAAATAATAGAGAAAATAACTAACAAATAATCATATTAATTAACCTTAAAACTATATGGTATCTTGAAAATCGTTGATTTATATAAGAATATAAAACTTTAATAACGTGCGAAGTTTCCTTTGCTGTACAAAACACTGAATTCGTCGCCATACGGAACCCACCAAGTTTAGGGAAAGGGATGGTTGCCTTTTCAAAGAGTTCCATACGTCCCTTACGTGGGTCTCCAATGTCACTTCAGTCCTTTCATATAAAGGTGACCATTCATCAACAATGATACACCAAAGGTTTTCTATAAGGTTCAGGTCGGACAAGTGAGTGGCCATGAAAGAACCTCTATGTGCCCACGAATGTTGTTTCCTCTTTTTGATGGCTTAATCAAAGGTAATTGAATCGGAAGGAACAACGTCGTTCGCCTCGGCAGCACCCGAAATGAGTACGAAGAAGCCAAAAAATATCGAAAATAAACGCGTGTTTCGGACATTCTTCCGTGTAACATCTTCCATATTTACGTATTATAATGAATGAACTAATAATAATCGAAATACCTATGTAAACATGTGGTTAAATACACGAGAAACTCTTTCTAAGTTCAAAGTGAATTACGACCTATTCGTTTGATGTGTGAATTCGAGTTCTCATTCGATAACAATGTACTGAGGAACACCTATGCAATTTGACTATTAGAATAAACACATTTGAAGACTTTTTAGTTATAAGTAATATTTTAAGAAATAAATTGAAAAGTTTATTTTTTGTCACCAGTAAAGAGACACTCCCCATTAGGCCAGGTAGACTATTTATATCATTTTCTGAGCTTCTTTGCTCATATGTCCTAAGTATCAAATTTAATCAATATCCAAACATTATTTCGGATATGAAATATGCCGACGGACAGACAGGTGATGTTTTTACTTTCTATGCACCACCAGCAAAAGGCAATGCAGTGTAAAGACTAAAGAACGATAATCCTATTGTAACACACTTCGAAGATCATCACGAGTATTCTTAATAAAATGCTGGAAAAAAGGAAGAAGAAATGCTAGGGGAAGATCAATTTAGTTTCAGAAAAAGACGAGGAAGTAGAGATGCTCTAGTGGTAGTTAGAATCATATCAGAAATGGCTAAAGAGTACAGTCAATATATCTGAGTATGTTTTGTAGACTGGCAGAAGGCCTTTGATAGAGTAAATTGGGTAATGTTGATGAAGATATTAAAGGATATAAGTGTAAACTGGAAAAACAAGAGACTGATCAGAAATCTGTGTGTGAATTAAGTTGTAGAGGTTAGGTTGGAGAATGCGGACACCGACAGAGAAAATCTCGGTAGAGGAGTAAAACAGGGCTGCTGCATATCATCTACATCTACAGTTTACCCTGCAAGCCACCGCAAGGGTGTGTGGCAGTGGGTGTATTAACACCAAGGGGAAAACTCCAAAATTAGGCCTTGGTTTACGCCCCTACGCGAGGTTTTGATTGCAAGTTTTATTCTGCTCAGCTATCGTTCTAGGGAAAAATGAGCCTTTGTATCTCTCTGTCCTACAGGCTATCTCTCTTATTTTACGAGGATGGTCCATTTTACCGATATAGGTGGGAGTTCTTATTATTTCTTCGACGTCGCTGGAGAAAGTACTCGTTCTAAATCTTTCAAGAAGTTTTAACCTAGCACGTGATCGGCGCTCAGCTAGTGATTCCCATCCTAAGTCCTGTATCAAGCCTGTAACGCTTTTATTTCTATCATAACAATTTTTGACGAATCTAGCAGCTTTTCGCTGCACTTTCTCTAACTAGGCGATTAATCCTTTCTCGTACGGATCCCATATGCTCGACGCATACTCTAGCAGCGGTATAACTAAAGAAAAGTAACATGTTTCTTTGACTTTTTCTTCGCTTTTACCTACTATCCGTTTGATGAATCCTAGTTTCTGCTTAGCTTTCCCGGATATATTTCGTATGTGTGTGTCCCACGAGAGGTTACTTGTTAAAATGACACCTAAGTATTTGACGGATTCAGCTAATTTTAGATGTACGCCTTCTATACTGTAATTCATCGCCTCAATTTCTTTGTTTATCCAGAATCTCATGACGGAACAATTACCTAAGTTCAGCTCTGATTGCCACACTTTACACCACTCGAGAATTGCGTCTAGGTCGTTAGAGAGTAATGCTTGATCAGCAGGACTGTTAATCTCTCTGTAAACTACCGTATCATCCGCGAATAACTTGATTTTACTTGTAATAACATTATCTAAGTCATTTATGTATATAAGGAATAAAAGGGGACCGATGACACTTTCCTGTGGAACGCCGGAGGACACGCCTACCGAATCTGATTAAAATCCATCTATGACTACCATTTGTTCCCGATCATTGAGAAAGTCCCTGATCCACTCGATTATCTTTCGGTTTATTCCACAGGCTTGTAATTTTTTCAACAACTTAATATGAGGGACTTTATCGAATGCCTTCTTGAAGTGAAGAAAAACCGCGTCTAGCTGGGTCTTTCGATCACCAGATCATAGTATTTCATGTGCAAACAGAGCGAGCTGAGTTTCACAAGATCTTGCCTTCCTAAAACCGTGCTGATATTTACTGAGCAAGTCCTGGCTATCTAAGAAGTCCATCACAGAACTAACGATGATGTGCTCTTCAATCTTGCAAGATATTGAGGTTAGCGAAATCGGCCTGTAGTTTTCTCGGTCATCTTTATTCCCGCCTTTATGCAGCGGAGTTATAAACGTTAATTTCCATTCCTTAGGTATAACGCCATGACTATGAGACTTACTGAAAACTGTTTCGAGATAAGGTGCTATTTTTAGCGCCAATTCCTTTAATACTCTAGCTGGTATCTCTTCCGGACCCGGGGATTTATTTGCATGGATGATTTTGAGCTGTTCTGCTATCCCTTTCGCTGATATAAGTATATCGTTCATCCTCTCTTCGCTTGGTTCGGGTGGATCGTCCTTCCATTTCTCCACTTCGGTCGTAAATACGCTTTGAAAAAATGAGTTTAACAAGTTTCCTTTATCAATGCTATCGTAAACTACCTCTCCTTTGTCGTTTATTAATGGTGCTACGGTTGGGCGTCGATCTTGAACTTCTCTAACATAAGACCATAGGCGTACCCAGGGTTTTTGTTTGGAGGGGGCCCACAATGGTAAACACTCATTTACATGTTTACATTTTTATATGTAAACATGCACACACATGCATGTATTCACAAACAAACATATACATAGGCAGTGGTATATTTAGAATGAAACTCATTGATTTAGTGTATGAAAATACATATTTTAACAACACATTTATTATCCTGTGGATAAAATATATTTAATTTAAAAATTACAACATTTATACCATTACAGCCAAAAGAAAATACGTTGATTTACAAATAAAAAAATAAGTTGTCATAAAAAAATACAAGGTCTCCAGCTAGCGCCTATGCATAAATCAGCCTCTGCATATAGGCATTCATAAAAACATATAAAATGAAAAACAATGTTGGTTACAAATTTATCTGTTATTTAGAACAAACATTCTCAGTTCCTCATAGAAATATGTATATTAACATTGAATTCGAATATAAATCTTTCAATTTTTCATATCATGAAATTAATATTTATAGGTTTTGTTTACTAAAACATAAAATAAAAATTAATTGGGTAACACAATTACAATTTTATATCTAATCTTTGGTCTTTTTTTTGTAATTCATCTAATATGTCTTTGGGGAGCAATTCCATTTTCCTATAAATGTTGAGGAGCGCTAAACCATTCAGTCTTTCTTGTCCCATGGAATTACGCAAGTACGTTTTCATTCTTCTTAACGTTGAAAATGTTCTCTCTGCTGTGCTAGTTGATACCGGTAGAGTTGCAAATATTTTTAATAAATAATGAATGTTTGGATATATATTTTGATTGCATTGCATTAATGCTTCTAATGCATTTGTAGGGGGTATCCTGTTTTCGTACCGTTTTTGCCAAAGCTTTAGTTCACTCTCTAAGACTGAATCGCATACTTCCACGGAATAAAATTTGGCCAAAGTTGATAGGCTATCTACGTCTGATGTAGAACTGCATCCTTTTGGAAGGAGGCACATGAAGGATTTTAAAATACTTTTATGAGCCAAGAATCTCGTCTCTAATTGTGTCACAAGACAATCCAAAAATGGAATAAACATAGATCGCTTGTAAGAAACTTCCGCTGATTCAGTAGGAATATTATTTCTATTTTTTTGATATTTCGATATCCTCGGTATTGTTATTTCAAACCCAAAATCTCCTACTTTTTCTGTTGCATCTTTGAAAATATTTGCAAAGTTTGTATCAGCGTTTTCTCGGATACATTTTAGAGCAGATGTTACATCTTCAACGAGATGTATTACGGAAATTAAGTCAATGTTTTCACTTTGTAATACTGTACTTAATGGCAGCGTATAACTGTACAGTTTTTGTATACTATACAAAGACACCAAAAATTTTCCTTGGAATATTGCATTCTGAAGAATCTGTGCTGTAGATGAAGTGTCATTGTCATTCCAGTCACTTATTTCTTCGAGCGCTAAGTAAATTGCATCTAAAAGTTTCACCATTACCATGACAGAATCATGATGCTCTATCCATCTAGTTGGGCACATCTGCTTCAATCGTAAATGCCTACAATTGGGAATACACTCGCTATTTTTTTATAATATATTTAATCGCTTTGGAGTGTTAAAAAAAGTGTATGATTTTTCAATAATTTCTAAGCAATTCCTTATATCTTGATTATCTGCACTGTTTCCAATGGCTAAATTTAAACAATGCGAGGTGCAATGTACATATAATGCTTGTGGGAGCTGTTGTTGTATATGTGCCTGAACACCTTCAAATTTGCCACTCATGGAAGCAGCACCATCATACCCCTGACCTCGAAGGTAGGATATATCAATACCAAATTTTAGTAAACTATCTATAATGGTAGAAGCCAAACCTTTTCCACTAGTGTCGATAACTGGAACAAACTGTAAAAATTTCTCGCAAACTCTAATTTCCTTATCTACGTATCTTACGCATAATGTCAATTGTTCAGTTGTTGAAATGTCTGTTGTTT
>CM054114.1:196697308-196723470 GCA_028673005.1 Tanypteryx hageni | reverse complement strand
GAAGAAGGGAGAAGAGAGGAGAGAAAAGAGGAAGAAGGGAGGATAGAGGAGGGAGAGAGGAAGAAGGGAGAAGAGAGGAGAGAAAGAGGAAGAAGGGAGGAGAGAGGAGGGAGAGAGGAAGAAGGGAGAAGAGAGGAGAGAAAGAGGAAGAAGAGAGGAGATAGGAGGGAGAGAGGAAGAAGGGAGAGAGAGGAGGGAGAGGAAGAAGGGAGAAAGAGAGGAGGGAAAGAGGAAGAAGAGAGGAGAGAGGAGGGAGAGAGGAAGAAGGGAGAAGAGAGGAGGGAGAGAGTAAGAAGGGAGAAGAGAGGAGGAGAGAAGAGGAAGAAGAGAGGAGAGAGGAGGGAAAGAGGAAGAAGGGAGAAGAGAGGAGAGAAAGAGGAAGAAGAGAGGAGAGAGGAGGGAAAATGGAAGAAGAGAGGAGAGAGGAGGGAAAGAGGAAGAAGGGAGGAGAGAAAAGGGAAAGAGGAAGAAGGGAGGAGGTAGGAATCCAGACAAAAGCACGCATCGCTCAAGGCCCTAAATGAGGACTGCTTTCATGGCAAACAGATCACGTACGCACCTCAACTCAAACAAAGAAAACTAGTTTTTCCCTTTCACATGAATTATTATGCGTAATAAAAATTGAACTCACAAGGGGTTTGAAAATAGCAATTAATCCGGAACGTTTCTTCCGTTCAAGTTGTATATAACAGCTTAAATTAAAACAACGGTTTGTTTTACTTATTTCTTGTTATCATGAGCATATATGCATATGTGTGCGTATGCTGACAGAGAAAGAGAGAGAGAGATTAACTAATGTTGGTTCAGTACACCAGTTAAAACGATAATGTCACTCTTAAAACTCCGGCGCGTCATTTGCTGATATCGAGTATCTTTGGTTCGAAGCCCCAATCGTCAATTATTACAGTTTGAAAGCGTCCTTAAAAGAAAGTGAAGCTGCAAACAGCCGCACCTCATTAACGCACTGCCCCGCGTGCATCGCATCCACGGCCATTACCCCTTACCGGTGGTATTTTTAGAGTTCTCACTTGCAAATTGTATATTAAAAAATTGGCGTATTTGGTGCAGCTGGTTCTGGAAATGAGTCTGTAATGCAAAAAACCTAACTACAATACTAACGAAACAAACAATCGAAAGAGGAACCGTAAAAATATAGAGACGAGGAATTAAGAATTTTTCGGCCCGTCAGTCATAATTTTAGACGTTACTGCCGAGTAAATATATACAACAATTACATTTATGTCTACACATCAATTACTCGGCATTTGCCAAGTAAGTTTTCATTATACTGTAAATTTAATATTCCGATTTTAGTAACAGAGAAAATTGTTCAAATGAAATGTGTTCGTACTCACTCTTACTTCGGCTGATAATAATCACACAGCAAAAACAAAATCTTTTTCGATCGCCGGGGGGGACAGAAAAAAATTATAAAATTTTCAGTAAGCATTTTCGGCGGGAAATTATGGCAACCGCTACAGTCACCTGAGACACTTTGTTTATCTTCAAGGCGACGTAATTGAATCGCCGAAAAAATACAAAACGAGGCCTAGCGAAGTAAATAAATTTCATGTATCGTGGATGCACGCATTCCAGTTACCATGGGCAATATATTCTCGCCACGTCATTTCATCAGAAAAGGATGGAAATGCGAGATCTGTGTATTCAACGACTCTCTCCGTCCTTTCCTTTCCCCTCTCCATCCCTCCTTCCCCCTCTCCCTCCCTCCCTTATTCCCCTCTCCATCCCTCCTTCCCCCTCTCCCTCCTCCTTTATTCCCCTTCTCCCTCCCTCTCTATTCCCCCTCTCCATCCCTCCTTCCCCCTCTCCCTCCCTCCTTTATTCCCCTTCTCCCTCCCTCCCTTATTCCCCCTCTCCATCCCCTCCTTCCCCCTCTCCCTCCCTCCTTTATTCCCCCTCTCCCTCCCTCCCTATTCCCCCCTCTCCCTCCCTCTCTTATTCCCCTCTCCCTCCCCTCCCTTATTCCCCCTCTCCCTCCCACTCTTATTCCCCTCTCCCTCCCTCCCTTATTCCCCCCTCTCCCTCCCTCTCTTATTCCCCCTCTCCCCTCCCTCTCTTATTCCCCCTCTCCCTCCCCTCCCTTTATTCCCCCTCTCCATCCCTCCTTCCCCCTCTCCATCCCTCCTTCTCCCTCTCCCTCCCCCTCCCTTATTCCCCCTTCTCCATCCCTTCTTCCCCCTCTCCCTCCCTCCCTTATTCCCCCTCATCCTTCCCCCTCTCCCTCCCTCCTTTATTCTCCTTCTCCCTCCCTCTCTTATTCCCCCTCTCCCTCCCTCCCTTATTCCCCCTCTCCCTCCCTCTCTTATTCCCCCTCTCCCTCCCTCCCTTATTCCCCCTCTCCCTCCCCTCCCTTATTCCCCCTCTCCATCCCTCCTTCCCCCTCTCCCTTCCTTCCTTAACCCCTCTCCCTTCCCGTCGAAGGAGTAGCGAAACCGATGGCTGATTAGAAGGAGACGCTCCTTTCGCATCGAAAAAATCACATTTCTCCTCCGACGCACGCATTCTAATGGAATGCCTTTAAAGATGTCGCATAACGACACCATTTCACTCGAGCCGCTCTTTCGCGAGGTCTATTTCCCTATCGCACTCTCCCCTCTCTTTCCCTTTCCCCGAACGTCGACTTCTTTCGTTCACAACCTTCGCTTCCATAACCACAAACGATGTCCTCCCGAGTATAGCTACAATCCCCGCTCAATTTCTCTCGCTATCTCTTTCCCTATCTCCCTTTTATAAAGTATACTCCTTTTCCCAAACTCAGGTTCTCTTTCTTGCACCCATGTTTATTCTCTCCTACCGATTAGTTATGGCTTTTCCTTCTCCATTTCTCCATTCTCTGCTTGCCTTTCTCGAGTGAGCTATTCGATCACATTAATATGTTTAGCTCTAGTATGTTGAGTTGATTTAGATTGCGGTTCTCTGCTAACAAATCTCAGCTCGATTAAAGAAATTTTGTCATACGAAACATGGTCCTGTCTTTTCATTAGACTAAATTCGATACGAAGATTAATATATAAATATTGATGCGGTTTAATAGATTCATTTCCTGGATGTACATTTTCTGCATATATATAAGATTTGTCCTGCGGTTTTATACATAATGTCCACTTCTGAGTGAGGCATTTCTTGCCCACTAAAAGTCAAACTTCTTCATCTAATTTAATTTAGAATCTTTAGCGAATCATTAAGGAGACATCTCAATAGATGACCAATTAAAACTTCCATTACTGGAAAAACTAATAGATTAATTTTACACATATTTTAAACAAAAGAAGACCACACCTCCCAATCGACTGAATATTACACACTGAGAGAGATCGCAGAATATCATGACAAATGATACCTCCATTGAGACCATTTTATACGGTCCTTGCATCTTTGAAATCTGCGATGCTTTATTATTATTTTTTAAATGAAATTGCAATCATAATGATGACTTTAAAATACTAAATAATGTTTGGACTTATTTTAACTTTTATTACAACACTATCTCCCGAATAAGCCCAGTTAAATACTTATAATGCCGCCCTCCACAGCACTCGCAACTAAAAATGAGGTCCTCCAAGTAAGATATTTGCATTCTGTATGTTTCACAGTTTTTCATGCGGAGAATTTATTCTGATAAATTTACAACTAACATTTCTTGCCACGCGAAGGTAATGGATTGAGATCCCTCTCGCAAAAATTCTGGTAATCCCGGCCATTTATAATAAAACTAACAGAGATCATAACAGAAAAACCAAACCTAAAATGGATATCATTCCATACTTTGCAATCCCTGCCACAATTCAGTCCGATGGCTCGGGTATCTATTCGTTCCTTTGCAACAACTTTCAAATCCGTCGAACGTTTATCTCATGAGCATGTGATCGAATTTTTATTTCCTCCATATACGAAGTGAAAGTATTGTTTTCATGAAAAAATCGAATTCGAGATTTCAACGGAAAAACATGTTTTAAGGTCCACTGAACACGTGTTGACTATTTTATCGATAATGCATGCGTGCGTGCTTGCGTCTGCGACCGGAATTTTATGGGTGCTCTAACTCAAAAACTATTACTCAGATCAACGCGAAATTTTATATTTCGCATTTCTGTTAAAAGAAAAATAACTGAATGGTGTTTGGTAAAAATCAGTCAACCGGAAGTGGGTGTTAACCCTTATCACTTGTCCCTTTTTTAAATATTTGCCTGAATATTTGATAAACGTAAAAACATATCAGAATAAATGTTGTAGGAAATTAAATTTTATACAACCTTTGTTTGAAACATATTTTCTATATAATGCATTGTTGAAGAGATATTTTTAAAACTAAATATTTTAGCTGCCACAACTACGCCACCTACCGCCGAATATTGTATATTACATTTCACGCTCCTTTTTATTTTCTTAATTGTCGGAGCTTCAGGGATATATCGAATACCAGAAGGCTACGGTTTGAGTTTATTTCTGTTCTTTGTAATTTCTTTAAATTTGTATCGCAGTTCCTTAAATTATTTATTTTCATTCAACCTATTTGGAATTTTTAGAAATATTGCTGGCATGGAGAAAATCATGTGGTGCAACATCAAAATTTTTCATATGCAGCAAGATTCGCTTCAACCTGGTTTTCGGAAAGGCCGCAGCCTGACTTTCCATTCAGAAATCAGCAGCTCTGTCCGATCTCTGACGCTAGTGGTGGCCAAAGTAAGCCTTGAGTACCACTGATGGCAAGTTTTCCTTGTGACATTTGTGTAACTAATGTATGTTTCAGCAATGAACCTCATAAAACCCAAACTGCACTCGATTTACTGATGAAAACCTTAAAAAAATTCTAAGTTTAGATTATTGATTTATTGATTGACCCTAGAGTTGATTCTTTTTAATTAACACATCAATTGGTTGCTGAATTCTAGTAACTACTAGTAACTATTAAAATGAAGCGACTCCAAGGTCAATCAATAAATTAACTGTAATTTAAAATATTTTTAACATATAAAACAGTTCCGCATTACAATTAATATGATGTGTCATTTGTGAAAAATACCATTTTATTGTATGTAATCTTTCATCACCATTTATTTCATGGAATTATGATAATTTTTTGCTTCACATTTGTGTACTTGTGGCTCGCTGAGATTTGGCACTACACGAGAATAGTTCGGCCAACACCGTCTTAAGCCAAGAATCAAGATCGGCATCCCGTCTACATAGAAAACGGAATGAAAGGGAGAAAGAACAAGGAGAAAGACGGAAAGAAATTGAAGACACAGGCCACCCATTCCGAGTCGGCCCGAGTTAAAAGTAAGTTTGTAGGTGAAAACTGGATGAGAGGAGATGGGGAGGGGGGATGGATGGAGGGGGTGGATGGAGGTGGTGGATGGAGGGGGTGGATGGAGGGGGCGGATGGAGGGGGCGGATGGAGGGGTGGATGGAGGGGGCGGATGGAGGGGGTGAATGGAGGGGGTGGATGGAGGGGGTGGATGGAGGGGGTGGATGGAGGGAGTGAATGGAGGGAGTGAATGGAGGGGGTGGATGGAGGGGGTGGATGGAGGGGGCGGATGGAGGGGGCGGATGGAGGGGGCGGATGGAGGGGTGGATGGAGGGGGCGGATGGAGGGGGTGAATGGAGGGGGTGAATGGAGGGGGGTGAATGGAGAGGGTGAATGGAGGGGGTGGATGGAGGGGGTAGATGGAGGGGGCGGATGGAGGGGGTGGATGGAGGGGAGGGATGAAGGGGGCGGATGGAGGGGTGGATGGAGGGGGTGGATGGAGGGGGCGGATGGAGGGGGATGGGAGGAGGATGGAGGGAGGATTGAAGTGCGGTGGATCGGTTCGTCCCACAAAGACGATTAATTAAATGCAGATTGGTACCAACCTTAGGGATCTTCTTCTGCTTCGTTTGTATCAGGTATTTGGCGTAGCCGGCGGCCATTCCGATGAAATAAGGGCTCGCCCTGGTGTGGGTCGGTATATACATGCTGCGGAAGGTCTCGTTGGCGATGGGGTCGCTCAGCGTCCTGGTTTTTGTTATTTAATGATTGAAGAAATTGGAATTGGGCTTAAACAGGAGCGATTAAAATAACGAGCATCTTTTTTATGCCGCGGGAGATTTCCGGAATATATAGCGCGAGGGCATAGATGGCAAAATATCTTTCGTTGGTGTCGAAATTCCAAAGCGATTAATTTGATACATTCTGCCATCGCAGAGAGATTAAGTTCGTTCTATTTACTTTGACTGAGTAGATAATTTTATGTACTTGCTCAGAAAAATTTATATTCTTTGTACACATAATAAATACGTGTACACGTAAATTAAAATTAAAATAAAAGGGGAAAATATTAGTTTTTATAATTGCCATAAGTAACAATTCAAATGGGTCATTTAATTTTCCTTACAATGATCTTATCAATCATCACCATTATTACATTATAATGTAGGTATTGTTCGAGTTATTTTATAGAGCATTGGGACATTTATATGATTTCGATCCCTCTTACGAATATAATTGTTTTTTTTGCGTAACTTACACTTAATCGGACTTTGATATGTCATTCAAATACGGTTTTTATGTATATGTGACACCTAAACCGTATAAATTCCGAATTCATGAAATAGGCAATTTTTCCTCATTTCATGAAATGGACATCTTTGCTCATTTCATGAATTAGGTAATTTTACTGCCTAGTTCGTGAATTGGGCAGAGGAAGGATTTTAACTAATGATTTATTTTTCTGTTATATTAAAATATTTTTCAATGCATATGTTTTTAAAACAAAAAACTGAAAATTATTTCCTATCGTATTATAAAAGACAATTTTTTCTTCTGTGATTTTTTTTGTAAAATATTAACGGATTACGTACAAATTATGAACAAATAGTTGCTTTGAAATCGGGCGCGTGGTATCCCCGTAAGGGTGACTCAACATCTACCCTCCAGCGTCCTGGCATGGGTGAAAAACGGTTTGAATGAGGGGCCTGGTTTGATGGCTAAGAAGCTTCGTGCAATCTATTCATGCGCGTCACAAATTGTATGACGAGACATTTGCCTATTTTGTCCGAACATAAGATATGAAGTGAATAGGAGCGTTAATTCTTCAAGAAAGACTAATTAATTTAAGGAACACTGACGAAAAATCTGTAACACCAAGCCAATGATGCCTAGGACACGCTACTTATGAATTAACCTCATACGGATAGCAACTGTCAAACAACAGTACAAGCAGTACTGTCGAATTCATGACATAGGCAGAAATGTATTTGCCCAAATCACGAACTAAGCAACCGAATTGCCTAATTCATGAACTGAGCAAAGCTGTAGCCCATTTCATTAAATGAGAAAAACATTGCCTATTTCATTAATTGGGCAATTATACGAATTACTGATAAAGATTATAATGATTTTTATCAATCAATTACATAAATCAACTCATGGTATTTAATAGAATAATATATGAAATGAATAACAAATAACTCTCGTCTCAGAGTATTCTTCGCGTTTCACTACGAGGATATTATTTTTTAATTTATAATATCCCACGGTAGAATTAAAGGTATTTCGAAATAACTTTGTTTTAATATACTAATTTTTAACTCCCTAAAATAACATTCTTTCAAATTTTTGAACATACAAAAAATCTCCTTATAAAAAAGCAATATTTTCGTGATTTATGAGTTGCGTCAATAACAGATCCGACATTTTTCACACAAAAATTCAGTGTAATTTTTTCCACATGAGCCTAAGATGAACTTCACAAAAAATGTAAAATAACCTAACTGCTTCACACTTTACAAAATAAAAAACGCTGCCTTTCTTTTCATGATTAACAGTTACGGCAACTGGGGAAGTTAGATGGTTCAAGTTAAAGTTAAGTTAAAGCATTTCGCTCAAAGGTAATTCCAGCATTCCATTTCGAAATTCAAATTTTAGTTTTTTATGTGTTATTGAGAAATCCTTTCCCCTCCACGTACCAAGTTTTTTCCTCTCATTTTTTACAGCACAATAAAAAAGGAACGCTCTCAGGGGAAATACTTTTGCCCCCTGTGGCATTCAGAAAGTGTGGGGCTTGATTTATGGGTTTGTGACGCTTAAACCTTATCACAGCAAAAAATATTAATTGGCTTTATTTACATATTTAGAGACATTTTTTACCGTACATTTTCGTTTATCCCCAGGATTTGCAAAATGTTAACTATGATTACGAAAGACTAATTTTAAATGGATATTTACAGGCAAGTGCATGCTTTAATATTACGGTTTGTTTAGCATAATAAAGAATTTCATTTACAATAAATTCATTTTCTGCATGTACTTAATAATATGGTAGCCAAAATAAATATTTTAATTGTAAATTTAAGTATAGGTACAACATTAAATTCGCAAGTCATTTTTAGACTGGGAGGCAAAACAAGTATTATTTGTTTGAATGCGACTACATGTAATATATTTAGATATAATAATTTTCATAATCATCTTTCATAATAAGCATTAAATCTTACTTAATGTATTACAAAAATATATTTCTCGACTAATATGATAATTATATAATTTATGGCGAATAAATACTTTGGTGGGAATGTAGGAAACCTATAAATTGTTCTCTTATTTTTTGGGGAAATAAACGGAAATAAACGACAAAATTTAAGCACTCCCGTAAAAAGTCTTCGCCGAAAGAATGCAAATGCGCCAGGGCGTTGAGTAGAGCTGAGTGGTGTCCGCGCACGGATTGGAACGAGCAATCGGACAATGTTTCTCTCTCTCTTTCTCTTTCGCGTGCCTCACATTGACCCAGACGAGACGAATGACTGCGGCATTAAAAGATCCAGAGAAAACACGAGATAAACCGCATCGATGCGCCTCCGTTGTTTTGCTGAGCGTTCTGGACTCAGGAGCCTTTTGGAAGGAAGGGGAGAGAGAGGGAGGAGGGGAGAGGGAGGGAAAAGGGGAGAGGGAGTGAGGAGGGGAGAGGAAGGGAGGAGGGGAGAGGGAGGGAGGAGGAGAGAGGGAGGGAGGAGGGGAGAGGGAGGGAGGAGGGGAGAGGGAGGGAGGAGGAGAGAGGGAGGGAGGAGGGGAGAGGGAGGGAGGATGGGTGAGGGAGTGAGGAGGGGTGAGGGAGGGAGGAGGGGAGAGGGAGGGAGGAGGGGAGAGGGAGGGAGGAGGGGAGAGGGAGGGAGGAGGAGAGATGGAGGGAGGGAGGCAGGGAGGAGGGAGGGAGGGAGAAGGGAGGGAGGTGGGAGAAGCAAAAAATCTCAAAAGATGGCCGAAAATTAAGCATTATTAATTGTCAATATAAACGTAGTATTTCTGCGACTTAACGACAATCTCTTGTCATTTTGAAAGACAATCTTTCGAATCGATGACCAAATAAATGTTTATTTTCTTCAATAATTTCCATTCGTAAATAATACGCTACATTTAGTGCTAAATCTATAAGGAAACCGCTTGCATTTAAGAGGGATTCGAAACCTCCCCCTAATTCCTTGCCCTTCTGCGGCGTGACTAGAGTTTTGGAACCTGGAATTCCCGTTCCTGGTTCCCGGGAATTTACTCGATATTTCTTATTCTCGATTCCTGGAAAAAATTTTAATTATTCCCGGGAATTGTTCGTTTGAATTTTGTGCCGAGTCAAGTTTTCCCAGAATTGACTTCATAGCTGTTTTTCTTAGATATTCCTCCGAATTTCAGCCCCAAATGTTAAGCTATCAAAATTAGGTTTGATTTTTTAAATGCATGTTGTGCCAATAGAATTTCTAATGATTAATAAATATATTTTTAGTGAATTTTATTTAGTAACAGAATTATTAGGAGTTTGAGATTAAGGATCAGGTTGCGTTTCTTTCTATAAATTCAATTTTAATGGAACGCTAATAGAAAGTCAAAATGGCTTCATCTTGCGCCCGTGAATGTCGTTAGTAAAAAAATAAATAATGGTTGCATGAATCTGAAACTAGGCGCTCCCCCGCTTCCCCTCCTATTCATCGTCCTTTCCTCATCCCTCCTCCCCTAATAGACCAAAAATATGACCAAGTGAATTATAGGTATATAAATTCAACGGGAAAGTTTTTTATGAAATTTCGTGAATAGATGCGACGCGAAGCAATTATCTAAATCAATGGTACCCAATTACATGAAACCGGCAACAATGCAAATCCCCAAGAATGTATCAAATTCTCGCGTTAAAAACTGATCTCTGATCGATTGGACGCGTATTCAAAAATAATTGACAGGAAAACAAACTTTCCGTTTTTTAAGCGTTCGTTGTTTCAAATCTCGAACTCCTTTGCTGATTCTATGTGATTTTTATATGTAAATGATTAATGTTCTACATTGAAATATAACGCAACGAATGTTTATATTGTTTGCTATGAAAATAATTTCCCTTTCCTCTCTCTCTCTATCGTATTAATAAATCTGATGTGGCCACCACATGACTTTCTCCATATCTGTAATATTTCTAAAAATTCCAAATAGGTTACATAATAATAAATATTTTAAGAAACTATGAGAAAATTTTCGACTTTACAAAGAACATTGCCTTCCAATATTGGATATAGCCGCAAAGCTCCAACAGTTAAGAAAAGAAAAAGGAGCGTTACTAAGACGTAACTAAGCGTCAATTGTTAACTATAGTCGTAGGTAGGTGGCGTGGTGGTGGCAGCTAAAAATATAAGATATCTCTTAAAAAATGGATTATATGGGAAAATATTACAAACAAATGTTGTAGAGAATTAAATTTCCTAAAACCTTTATTCGAATAAATGTTTACATTTATCAAATATTAAAGCAAATAACAAATAACGGATAACCGATTTTTACCAAAAACTAATCAGTTGTTTTGACTTTTATTAAAATGTTATACATAAAATTTTGTATTGACCTGTTCAATAGTTTTTGAGTTCGAGCACCCACAAAAAAGCTATCACATACACATAGAGATATCATGGAGAAAACGGTGAAAACGTGAATTTCCGTTGAAATCTTGAAGTCGATTTTTTCATAAAAACAATACTTTCCCCTACACTACGTATGGAGAAAGTAAAAATATTCAAAGCACGCTTGAAATAACAATAGAATTTTGAGGTTTAACAGTGTAATTGGTTGGCAAGGCATCATCCAGTTAAAATGGCAAGATTCCCCCAAAATATGTGAATAAAACGTATAACATGAGGGATTTTGAACTGTAAGCGGAAAAAGATGATGAGCAGAATAAGAAATATTATAATTTTTTCTTTAAAATGGTTTAAACTGTACCAGAAAAAAAAATCTTATCAGTAAAGCGAGATTTGTTTTTTTCCTCAATATAACCGATTCCAAGGAAATTAACATTTTTAGAATATAAGGTTGAGTTCTGTTTGGGAATTAATGACGCACTCATCCTAAAATACTCATACGTAAAAGTATGAAGACTTGTTTATCTTACGCATGGATTGTGTCCAGAGTATGTATGCTCGAATGCGGTACGTTTTCTGGATTCCACATCGCCAACTGATAAAGAGGACTCCAAAATTTGGACCTCCTGCTTAATACATCGTCCATTATTTTGGATAATATAAACCGGATTTGGAAACATATTCAAAACCTTTAGGAAATAAGATGCGTTCCTTAACTTTTATTTCTAGAGACCAAATTTTATAATTTTGACTATGATATATTTTCTTCCTCGAAAATTAATATCTTCATCGGACTATACTTTTTACTAAAACTTGAATATAAAATGCTTACTTTAAAATTATTAACATGAAAAATAATACATTAAGGAAGAAATAATTATTAGTTTTTAAGGTACAATCTAATCTAAAATTTAATTTAGTAATTACAAAATTCTGAGTGCATACAATAACGGCATTTTACTTCCAAAAGATTTACCTACATGAACGGTTTCTCAGGAATCTTGTAGCTTAGTGCATTAGACTAAATTAAAAATTATACAAGTAATGCGCGCTTAAACTAATAATAAATAAGTTAAATTTAAATCTCCTCTTGACTAACGGCAGTAAATATACATGGCACTTTTTATCCCTAGGACAGGTCATTTAATCCAGCCTCGCGTAGATTGATAAGAGGACTTCAAAAAACGCGGTTCTCTCTGTTTACACGAAGCGATAAATATCTCAGCTACAGATGAGGCGGTGAACATGTTCAACGAGAAACCAAAAGGCAAAACACAAATCGAGTTAATATTTCCGAAATAAAACATTCGTGCTACTCGCAACTTCTTTTTTCATTTCTTTTTCGAGCCCTCGCTTCGTGCATTATTGCTGTTATGTAATGTCCGCGATTTTCTCGGTCTTTCATAATTTTTAAACGTTGTCCCGGCCCTCACGGCGTCCTCTGTATTTTCATCAAATTTCATACGAGGCATAAAAGTGCATAAAAGCGATCTCTGGTGTTGGAACCACTTTCAAAAAAGTTCCCGACCGCGAGAGAAAAGGGAAACAAAAGACTCGCCAAATAGTGCGCCTTTATTCGCGGCGGCGGAGACAGGTATACGTATCTTTCTAAACGCGCTATTCACCTAGGAAACCGAGTTTTCCCGAAGCGTTCGGGGAAAAGTTAGCAGTGGAGCGGCTTGGCTCTTGCGTTTCACTTACTTCATGTAGAGGAGGAGGAGCGCATCCAGCTTGCCCATGTACGTGACCAGGAAGGAGGTCACTATAGAGATGGCGGTGACCGTGAAAAGAAGCGTCTTCCCCAGGGCGGGCTTCTTCCACAGCAGATAGACGATCGGAGGGGAGATGATGAAGAGGTGCATGTCGCAAGTGATGTACCAAGACTGGAACATGCACTGGGAAGAGACGAGAGACGAATGGATAATTAAACAAAAAAGGTGCGCCTCGCGTGCATGTCCCTCGTCTGCATTCACGAAAATGTCTCCTTGTAAACACGTTTGATTTTATTGCAGAGAAAATAGGAGATTTTTGCATGAGGAAACTACTAACAGGGTTCCAAAAGGCGGTCGAGACAGCCCTGTGTTATCTATGGGGTCGGGGTATATATCGTCCACATTAAATGACCCGGCAGCCAGCCGCCAGTATGTTAAGAATTTGAATACGTGCAACTGAGCGCCAACTGCATCATGATCGCACCGCTTCGAAACTTTCAGGAATTTCTGCGAATGTTTGTCTTTTTCTTGGTTTTCAATTCCTCCTATACTCTTTGAATTAATTTAATTATACAAAAAATGCATTTTAATGGCATTGCCTCGATTTAAACGTATAAACACGGCCTTAATATCCTTTGCAAAACATAGCTATAATGTAGGAACCCCTTGGATTATTTAGAAGAAATAATTTAATTTTTACACGACCGTTAAACTTCACACACACTGTATCTTTGTGACGAAATTCATGAGCATAAGAATTTTCCTCTTTGTCATATTACGTATATTTAACCGGCATTATTGGACCTTTAATTTCATGAAAAAATGCCATATCAAAATATGCTATATCCATATCATGTCGATTATTTATATTCATGAGCGTAAGATGTAATTCTTTTTCCTCTAATCTCTGGTTATCTACGATAATCACATAACAACAGAGTACGATCCATAATATAGCCAACTCGGAGTGTAGGAGAGAACGACTCAAGACATTGAGATATGATAGGTTAAATACCAAATGACGTAATCGCACTCATTTTTGTAAAAACTGAAATAGTGAGAGGTTCCAAAATCTGGATCAAAAATTAATAACGGCGCGTTTTCAGTAATTTCCCGGAACGGACAAATCACCACCTCAACTTTCCAAAAACCTCTCCCACTCCACTTCATATTCCTCCATTTCGTCCACGGAGAAAAAATCACGACGATATTTGGAAGAGCGTAGGTTCCCTGCTAACGATCTCGCTTCCTCTATATATCTCGCTCTCTTTTCGTGTAATTGCTGCATCCCTCTTCGGACGAGCAGAATAGGGGATTCCCTCCCCTCTTCAGCTTCCTTCTTCCCCACCTCCCCCGCCAGTTTCCTCCCCCTCCACCCATAGCACCCCTAAACAAAAGAGCGGGAGAGGTCGCGCGGAACCCGATTCTCGTTACGACGATAGATTTTTTCCCGCGTTCGCAAACGTTCACCGATTCCGCGATCCTCGCATTCCGATTGAATGTCAGAGATCTTTAAGGAGCGCGGGATTATTATTTCTCCTCCCTGCAAATAAAAAATTACATCTCGTGACAAAAGTTTTCCGTTGCGGCGCATTCTGCTTCCCTCCGAAAGTTGTTAACCTCACCGTGTTTTTCATTAAATCTCGCGTCGTATTTTTTTAATTATGTCTCGTCGCGAGTTTTTCTCGGTTTTGAATTCGCATTCGTTCGATGGCGCGGCAAAACGAATCTGCAAACCTCTGTGTGTGTGTGTGTGTATGCGTGAGTGTGTGTGCGACAGACGGTGAAGTTGGAAAGGAAATACTTCAGCGCCGGGAAGTTTATTGGCACTCGTATTTGATCCGTTTGCACGCTCACTCCATTCCACTATAGGTAACATAGCGCGCCCTCGAAATTTGATTTAACGAAGTATCGCCGGAAAATATCATCGAGTCGTACAATCTAATTAGCGAATAAGTTTTAACGGATTTTCAACAATAACTTCCATGGTTTTAAATGGCAGCCATGCATGGAGAGGCGCTTCGATATCGACTGATATTTGACGATGGAGATGGAGAGACGGAAGAGAAATTCGGAAAACGCGGATCGCATCCAACTTGGGGAAAATTTGGATAAATTTTAATCCGCATATTGACGCCCCGGCGACCGAATGGCATCTTCGACTGCGAGCGACACAATTCTCCGGGAAACCGTCGTTTTATCGTCGAAGCCCATCTGTCGGGAGGATCACCCGAAGAGGCCGATCGCGAGTGGACGAGGGACGCAGCTCACCAATTTCTCGGCATTCACGTAGTTGTTGATGTAGAGGACGTTCGCCCACCAACTCTCCGCACATCTCTCAGCCTCCCTGCCGACCTTGTGCTGCCATAGGGGACCGGAACCCAACTTGACCAGGAGGGTGGTATAGAAGGCCAGTACTATCATGTAGACGGGGGTGAGCCTGCCGATTCAGGAGTCCAAGAATAAGGAATGACCAAGGAACTCGTGAGCGAACAAAGCCTCACACCAGGCTCATCCCAAATAAATCGTTTGGGAATCTCATGCAATAAATTCTATGCCTTTCGATCGGTAAAGCAGTATTTAATTCTATCTTGCTCGCTTCAACTTCCAACGATATTTGCAGGTTTAACGGATTGCCAAAAAATCTCATCCGGGTTCTGTGTCTACGAATAGGCAGAAAAAGTTCGTTCATAGGCCCTTAAAAAATTTCAGGACTTTCGTCGAAAATTATTTAAATTTAATCATTATTAAAATTAAATTAATATATATTAAATTCCATAAAGAAGATATCTAAGCAATGAAAGAAATTTATTATTATTGTTTTGATTAAAAATCCCAATTATTTTTCGAAGAATGAATTGCGTCTTTAGGGATGGAAGCAACAAACTTTTTTTCCTAGAGCTATAATAAAACAAATGCTTAAATAATAGCCATTTTTCTATGCTTAGCTTCCATATACACTTCTTAATCACAAGGATAAAAATGGAGAACGCCAGAATTAAAAAAGTTACCTTTTATTCAGATGGATGGTGCGGGAAGGCAAAATATTATTATCTGAACATATTCGCGTACCTCTTAAAAACTCTTCATTTGCCCCTAAAGCAAACCATATTGCCAACCCTATAGGCAATATTGTTTTCAGGTTCCCCCGTAAAAAATGTAAGTATGTATCACCCAAAATTTTATATATACACTGCTGGCAATTGAAATAGCCCCGCCTAGAAGGAGTGTACGGATTCATAAATCTATTTGCATGAATGCTGTTCAGATATAAATAAGCATATTATTCTCTCTTTAAGACAGTCTGCACATAAATGCCGGTTACGTCGTTTGTGTGAGAAGTGGTAGTGCATGTTAGTGACATTTGAGCAGTGGTGTGTACAAGAAGAGGTAAAGAGTTCTAATAGAGTACAATGCCTTTTGCGCATTTTCGAAGATGTTACTTACACCTGAGCAAATTTTAACGAGGACATATTATTGGGCTGCCTGAATTTGCGTGGTTAACATTGTAAATCGCTGCTCGCGTAGGCCGCGGTGCAAGAACTGTAAGACGGCGTTGACAACAGTGGTTACAGGAAGCTATCTGTGCACGGCGATCAGGTTCTAGAGTCGCCAGACGAACGTATGTGCGGGATGATCAACGAACACAGTTCAACGACTAACTGTCAGATTTACAATATCGTGACGCAAGACCTGACACATCTTGTATGAAGGAGCACCATTAACAGACGGCTGAGAGGTTGGGCTGCGTTCTCGCCGTCCATTATCCCGTGTGTGTCCTACGCCATACCATTGTCGCCAGCCCATTGCAGTGTAAGGAAAGAGCCGATTGAGGTGATGAATGATATGACATAGTCATCGGTGAAGAGTCTCGATTCCATTTGGGAACTGGCGACAGGCGCATTCGCGTCTGGAGACACATTAGGAAGATGGGTCGTTTACCATGCATTAGGTAGCGCCATACCGCACCAATGCACACCCGGACCAAATCCAAAAATGCTGGCCAAAAGTCATTTTTTCAAACTCCAAAATCTCTGTAACTTTGCGAGTAGGGATACGAAAAAAGTATCGATACTTTACTCATATCAGTAATTTCCTTTCGATACCAAGTACTTTCGTACTCGATTCTTTTCTTTCGATTTTCTAGTGATATCGGTACTTTCGGCCCGATACTTTTGTGGTATCGATACTTTTCATTCGATACATCATATGATTACGGTATCGATACTTTCGTTTCGATATCGTATCCCTATTTGCGAGTGACGCTTCCATCAGAGCCTCCATTACCAAGTTCTTACAAAAATTGTTTACATTGTTGAAGATGATAGCTGCTAAACTGAAGTGACGAACTTAAGGGATATGGGTCATAATGACGTCACCCATATCACGTACGGGCACAGACTTGAATGTGTTAAATCAGTTCACCTCGAGTGTGCTATTCCGAAGACTAGGTTCTGTCTTTGCTACTTGAAGTAAAGCTGTTAAGAGATCAGTATTAGATGATTAGATCTCAAGCCAAAGAGAGAAATGCAGACCTTTATCCCTCTTACAAAGGCGTAAGGGAAGCTAAAAAAAAAGTGCTACCCTCAAAGAGAATCGATCGTGGTAACGGAAACCTGTGCTGAAATAAAGCTTCAAGCTTTACTGAATCACACTGCTGAACATCTTGTTATGTTACAAGATCCAGTAATTACTGCATTGCCAGTTACTGAACTAAATAAACTAACTAACCTGATGCTGATAAGTAAGTAGGGTTTTGATGGAAGCAGTGGGCAATCTGCATACAAACAAAAGTTTTCTGAGGACCGTTATAATGATAGTGATCTATTTGTGAGTTTGATTGTCCCGTAGCAGAGGTCCTTTAAGCACCCAAGTTCTGGTAATAATATTGTAGTTTGGAAGAACGCCAGACCTTCCTCTCCTAGATTTTTTCATCCCATTCACCTTCAGCTCAAAAAAGAGTCAGCTATTGTAACTGTAGAAGAAAATAATTACACTGAGGGTCAGATCAGATGCTTAGTACCCTCTGCTGCCAAAACTAGTGTTGGAAAAAGCATCCATGTTTCCCATAAGTTAGTTTTTACTATGGTTGATGGAAAAGTCTGCAGTGCAATTACAGGAAAATCTTTACAAACTTGCTACGTATGCAAGCAAATGAACGATATTCAGGAGGTGACTAAACGGGAAGTAGATATTGAAACCTTTAATTTTGGACTATCTCCACTTCATGCCTGGATAAGGTTTTACGAATGCCTGCTTCACGTGGCCTACCGCCTAGGAATCAAAAAGTGGCAGGCTCGAGGTGAAGCAGATAAAACGAAAGTTCTCGCCTAGAAGAGTCTCATTCAGGAGAAGTTCAAAAATTAAATGGGCTTGTTAGTGGATCTCCCAAAACAAGGAGGAAGTGGGACAACGAACGAGAGAAATACAGCTCATCATTTCTTTCTGAACCCAACAACGACCTCATTAATTACCGGGATTGATGAGACACTCATTTTTCGCTTTGGAGTCATTCTGCGGACACTTTCTAGTCGGTATGAAATAAACACGGAGACTTTTGGCAAGTACGCTCATGAAACTGCACATCTTTTTTCTCTCTACCTCTGGTACTACATGCCAGCTTCAGTTCACAGAATACGAGTCCATGGCTCAGAAATAATATCTTCTGCAATTCTTCCTAATGGACAATTGTCTGAGGAGGCACAGGAAGCTCGCCACAAGGACTTCAAAAAATACAGACAACACTACACAAGAAAGTGTATCTGTAATTTCAAAATATCTTTTCCGTCAGATGGATATAATGATAATTATGATAAAATTTCTGTTAAACTTTCTTGTACGCCACTTTCCTTTAACATCATCATTTTTCTTAAAATATTTTCCTTCATTTATTTCTACCGGTTTTAGGTCAACCACTAACCAAGATGTTCTACAAAGGTTGCTGGTATCGTCCGATCCAATTATTTCATCCATGAGACGAGCCATTTTAACCAAGGGGACATTCTCCCCTGACGTTTTGCGCCTTCTACTTTCTCCCGAAATTAATAGGACAGATGCAATGCACTCCAACTTACACCCTTCCACAACCAAAGCTGATATGAGCAGCAGTGATGACAGCGATTAAGAAAAAGTCAGTTTTTTTGACTTAAAATGAAATATTGGTAAAATATGACCATTTATGATTGTTTTTATAATGATTATGTCTTCTCATCATAAATAGGAACATCTTCTCATTGTAAAGGATTGTTTTCTTTACACTTTTGAGTTTTGGCCATCTTTTTCGGAATTGGTCCCACTGTGCAATGGCGGGAGTTATTTTATGGGCAGCCATTGCCTATGGCAGTCGTACACCTCCTTATTGAGTCACTTTAAACGTCCCAATTTTACGTTGACACCATCCTGAGACCCGTGCTTCAGTCATTCCTTTCCAAACGCTATATTCCAGCAGAACAATGTTTACTAGAGTAGAGTACAAATACCTGCAGCAAGCGTGGAAAAATTTCTTGCTGGGCAACATTCGCCACCTTTTTGACTCGCTATCACGACCTCTAGTGGCCTTTATTACCGCTTATGGGGCCTTTACGACATTTTAATATGGCTCGTATGATGTTAAATAAGATCGTTTTGCTTTTTATATGTAGGTTATTATTTCTAGCGTACATGACTACGATTTGAGCATAATATATTTGTTACATCTAAATACCGAATTTAGATAATGTCGACATTAGCAACACGGGTGCGGCGAATGTCAAATGATATGTAGGGTTGGATTAGGTGCTATAATTTAATTCTTTCATTTAATTAAAATGTCGTAGTCTAATTTCGTCGAGTAATTGCAATTGTTACGAATCTTTTTATTTGAAATAATAAAAGCTACGAGTGTTTAATGTATCTAACTTCTTTTTTATCCAGGTGGCTAACGTAAAGGCTATTTGCATATTGTTAGGAAAATATATTTTACTCCTATAACTTTCGTCCCTATACATTTGTTTTAGCTACATTATAGAAACAACATCTCTTTTAATACTACAAATTAAAAATACGTAATAAATGTCATTACTTGACGTAGCTAGGTAACGTAATTTTTATTCCATGAGAAAATTAATTTATAAGACCAACCCAATCCTACAAGTCGTTTGGGATTAACTGCACCCGTGTGGTTAATGCCAATATTATGCGGACGATGTCGACATTCTACAAATTTTGCTCTTTAGCCGTAACATATCCACTCCTTCTGTGCAAGGCAATGCGGTATTAAACTCTAGTTATCATTATATTATTCCATATTTCAGGTGGACTAAATACCATACCAGGCGTTACATTTTTATATAACCCTGTAAAACCCTTATTAAAGGCATTTTTCTTTGGCGCCCGCCGCCCTTCATTTATTATTAAAAGTAGTCCGCCAGCGTCGAAAGGTTAGCAATCTTTAAACAGCACGAGTAGTTCAAAAGGTACCTCCTGTTCTATAAGATACTCTTGCTTACCTGAGGTAACGATGAACGTAAAGCATGAAAATATTAATTCTTCGCTTTTCTTCATACTCTCGGAGTAATAGATAGCACACCAGAAAACCGCTTATTCCGAAGAAAGTGTCCACGACGATTGGGCCGTTTAAAAGTATCATTGAGGTGACCTTCGTATAAAACTGTTAGAAAAAAGAAAGAAAGCGATTAAAATTTGCACAATATAATTTTTCTGTGAAATATTCCAGTTTTTGAGTGTTTAATTTTATTTTTGTATGAAAATCATTTTTTAAAGAAATTATAACGCACTTCTAATTAATTTTTATTAATAGGTCTATTTAAACCGGTAATTTAAAGCGAAAAAATTGTTCACTTTCAATGTATAAGCATTATTTCTGTCGGATGCCTTGAAAATGAATGCAAGTTGATTGCCGCAATGTCTCAACGAAAACGTATTGCTTTTATTTATGACCGACAGTTGAATTTCAGTTCTCAGATTTCATCGTCAATTATTCGCATCAGCTACAGTGGTTCTCGGAAGGCGCGTTTCGGGCGCTAATCGTTCGAACACACTAACCCCTTCCACGAACTCGGTGTTTGTTAGCGGCGAGCCGAGATTGAACATAAGTCGATGTCCCATTATGATGAGGCAAAGAGACATGAGCTTAAGACCGTGAATGCAATCCAAGCCGTCTGTTGACTCCTTGTAGGTCAGGAGCTTCTCAATGTTTGCCTTCGCGGAAAAGCACAGGGCCACTTCGCGTAATAAAGCTGAAAAACAAGAGAGGGAAGATTTAGAGGTATAATCGAAAACTACGCAGGAATAAGCAGTAACGCCATTATTTGGTACCTCTTCAGTTATTCTCCATATTTATGATTAATTAAAATGGAAATTTAGGTAATGTTACCGATAAAAAGAATTAATTAAATAATATAAGTCAAATAGTTCACATATTTCGATTTTCTCAAATTTAACTTATACGAATAGTTCATTCTTTCTACTTTTTTTGTTATAAACCAAAACCGACATATTTCCATTAAATTGAATATAACTATGAACAAGCATGACTAGACAGACGCATACTGTTATATTTAAAATTTCAAGTTGCCAAACCACAAACAATCCCGTAGCAATGAAATCAAAGAAAAATTGTTTCCTTATCAATTCTTAACATCGAGAGAAGCATGCTCCCAGGCGAAGGGCTCTGAAGTTAAATCAAACTGTTAAATTCGAATCAAGGAACATAGAAAGCCCTGTTCGACAGCCAATGAGCGAAACTCGACTCACAGGGTTTTTTGATGACTCTCGGCACCCCCGGTCAGATATGGAAGGGCGTCGTAAAGCGTGCACGAGGACACGACCATCAGGAAAAAACCAAACACCAAACTGAATAAAGAGAGGGAAAACAAATAATTTTAAACGAGTTTAGTGTTCCGATATGTTTATATTGTTTTACAGAAAGCTTTCAAATTCGGTTCTTAGAATAGCTATTCTAAAAAAAATTATAAGCGAAATAAATTCCTGCACTATCAATTTTGCATTGAACAATTTTTTCAAAATCCTTTCAATATGAATGAATATTCTATTTCTCATCTGGAGCAAGTAAAATTTTGACGATACGGGCCGCATTTAGCAGTAGCGTACGATTAGATGGACCGCATTAGATTTCACGTCGGAAGTTACGCGGAGGTTCAATTTGTTAAAAAAATATTATAAATACTATTAAAGCGTGATAAATTCGCTAGTAAAGGTTTTCCGGTTATAATTTTTAACTAGCAAGTATGTAATTATCCGGACTAAACTCCATAAATTGCTTTCAGAATGGCTTCGCGGGCAGCATAAAGTTCCCTCGTGGGCCTCATGCGGCCCGCCGACCTTAGTTTGCCGATCCCTGCTTCATAGAGTGAATTACGACGGGGATCTCGTGAGCTCTGTGGACTGGTACCCGTGGAGGTCTATCACGGGACCCAGAAAAATGTCAATCCAGAAAATTTGACAAAATTAACGATTTATTAATTATGTCATATATATTTGTAAGTACAATATCGTAAAAACTTGATTTCATTTTGTGCATCATGTGCCAATTTAGAAAAAAGTAAATTAAAACTATATGTGCGGCCTTACAGTCACGATTTCGCTTGCGAATGCAATTGTTTACATAAATCATAATTATGAACAATTTTATTTATAATAGAAACACTGAATCAGGCTTTTAATTTTCTTTATGATAGTTTCCGATAGCCATAATTAAATTATAGAGGTCGGGTTCAAAATGCACCCACTAGATCACTTGATAAATTTCATATCCTGGATCCGAAGAGATTTATGCCAATCGATCCTAGCTCATGATATTTGAGACAGAAATTAGCAAAAGTAAGAAAAACTCTGAAAATCTGGAAATGACGTCGGATATGACCGACTGCGGGCCACAGGGTAAAACAACCACAACTGACGATTACGTGAGTTGGGGGCATAGTCAAGTTTTAGTAAACAATTTTAGGTCAGTAAAAAGGATTAGTTTTCAATCCACGATACACCTGATAAATTAGTGGCATTCATCCGTACCGACATATATCAATTGTCATGGTTGATAAGGTAATGATCGCCTTTTATTTTACTCAGAAGTTTTGCTGGTATTTTTTCTAAGGTTATTTTCAAAAAACTGTATTTTGAACTTTTAAAAAAAGAATTTTCAATCGCGTAGAACCATTTAACTCATTCAATCCCGCATAATAGCGTTCGCTCACCAGAGGATCAATCCGCCGACGGAGAATTCGAAGGCTGGAAGACTTGGCACATACTATCTCCCACTGTGGCAACGGCGTGGAACTCGTGTACGGAGTTGTAATGCTCCAAGACGTCATTCAGATGTCTCTCCCAGTCGGACGCCGAACAGCCGGACGGGATGCAGAAGGCCCAGTGGACCTCGTTTCGTGAGACTCTGGAAGGGTCCGATGGCGGCCAGCTGCACGGATCGAAGCAAACAAGTACCGAGTGAGTGAACATGCATGGGTTGGGTTGGGTTGCACGATCACAAATGGTGACTTCCCAGTAGTTGCATTTTCAAATACTTGATCGTTTCATAGCTATACGAGTATTTTAGAATATAAGTTCTTTGAAAATAAGCCACCAGTTGATCTCGTGGGTGCAACTCTAAATGTTATCCTCGTGCACATTCGTTAACACGTTAAGAACCACAATGTCGATCGGATAGCCTTAAGGGACAAAGAGTTCACCGGTGATCACCAAAGACATAATAGACGTCATTGGCCTCACGAAAGAATTAATTAAGGTTTCAAAGTTTTCAAGTGGACGTTCCGAACGCTTTCTCCAGATAGATATTCCATTGTGTATCTAAACTGCCTTTTAGACTGAATCAATGTTTTTTACAACCTAAAGACTTTCTCCATAAAATGAGAAAGTACTCGAATAATAGCGAATGCCTCGATGTTATTTACATGATTTTCACGATATTGATGGAATAATAGAAACTATGCAGAAAGGCATAAGCTGTAATTTTGGGAATTACTTTGAAACAGAATAAATTCTGCTATGACCGGTAATCGAACCCGGGTCTTCCACTTGCCGGGCGGATATTCTACCACTGAACTACCTTAGCAGATAATCTTTCCTGTGACAGAAAGTTTATCTGCTAAGGTAGTTCAGTGGTAGAATATCCGCCCGGCAAGTGGAAGACCCGGGTTCCGATTCCATAGCAGAATTTTTTCTGTTTCAAAGTAATTCCCATGATTTCACGAAATAAACATTGTTTTATATAATTTCTGATATACTGAAAATAGTATTTTCAAAATACACATTTACTGCAAACTATAATCTTTATTCTCGCCAAATAATGAAACGCAATAATAGAAGCGTTTATGTATTTTATCCCATTGTTGGTGTGCAAAATTGCTTTGGCACGCCATTCTGCGCTTATAAATTATCATAAATTAAAGAGATAAAAACGAATACGGAGAGAAGAACTTGCTCATTACACTATCATTTCGGCCAGCAAAGTCGCCTGATAGCAACACAAAGCTGACAATCCAAACGTACAAAACGATACATCCGCAACAATAAAAAAAAAAGGCAGTCGAAAAAAGGCCAATCCGGAGCAGTTTATATGTGGCGCCGCTCTTCGGTAAAATCGTGAATATCACCGCTGCTTTCCCGAATCTCCGAAACAAAACGTCAGATAAATCAGCGGCTACCGCGAACACGGCTCCCACGAATACAGGGCCCTCTCTCACCGTCGCAAACACCTCGCCTCCTCCGCCACAATCGAATGGCCCACTAATTATGGCCCGCGCCGCCGCCATTCTTATTGAAATGTTATATAAATGCAAAGCAATATAGTTCCATTCCGAACCTAATTTTTATCCCTCGTGTTCCATTCGTTTCGACATATTCCATTTTCCGCCACGATAACGTCCCAATAAATAGGCAGCGATTCGCGTAGCGCGGAAAGCGGATTGTTCCGAATAGCAATGAGACAAAAAAAAGCGACTAGAAAATTGGCGATCGCCGATTGAATTGTCGATCAATTAAGGGCCCAACAGAGGTGGAGAGACTTTAGCTGAAAAGGGGAGGAGTGGGGAGAGAGAGGAGAGGGGGAGGAGAGGGGGGAGGGGTAGGAGAGGAGTGGGGAGGGGGAGGAGAGGTGGAGGAGAGGTGGAGGAGAGAGGGAGGAGACTGGGAGGAGAGGGGGAGGAGACTGGGAGGAGACTGGGAGGAGAGGAGGAGAGGGAAAGGAGAGGGGGAGGAGAGGGGGAGGAGAGGGGGAGGAGAGGGGGAGGAGAGGGAGAGAATAGGGGGAAGAGAGGGGGAGGAGAGGGGGAGGAAAGGGGGAGGAGAGGGAGAGAATAGGGGGAAGAGAGGGGGAGGAGATGGGGAGGAGAGGGGGAGGAGATGGGGAGGAGAGGGGGAGGAGAGGGGGAGGGAGGAAGGGGGAGAAGGGGAAGAGAGGAGTGGGGAAGGGGAATAGAGGAGGAGGGGATGGAGGAGAGCGGAGGGAAGGGGGAGAACGAGAGGAGGGGAGATGGAGAGGAGGGGAGGAGGGGAGACGGGGGGGAGGAGGGGAGATGGAGGGGAGGAGGGGAGACGGAGGGGAGGAGGGGAGACGGAGGGGAGGAGGAGAGACGGAGGGGAGGAGGAGAGACAGAGGGGTGAAGGGGAAATGGAGGGGAGGAGGGGAGACAGAGAGGAGGAGGGGAGAGAGAGAGAAGAAGGGGATACGGTGGGAAGGAGAGGAGACGGAGGGGAGGGGGGAGAAGGAGGGAAGGAAGAGTGGAGGAGGAGGGGAGGAGGAGGGGCGGAGGAGGTGATGAGGAAGGGAGGAGGGGAGGAGGAGGGAGGAGGAGGGGAGGAGGAGGGGAGAAGGATGGGAGGAGGGGAGGAGGGGGGAAGGAGGGGAGGAGAAAGGGTGGAGGGTAGGAGGAGGATAGGAGGAGGGGAGGATGCGGGGAGGAGGAGGGGAGGAGGAGGAAGTAAGGAGGATGAGAGGAGGATGAGAGGAGGATGAGAGGAGGTTGGGAGGAGGATGGGGAGGTGGTGAGGAGGATGGGGAGGAGGGGAGGAGGAGGGGAGGAGGAGGGGAGGAGGGGGGGAGGAGGGGAGGAGGGGGGAGGAGGGGGGAGGGGAGGTGGAGGGGAGGGGAGGAGGAGGGGAGGAGGAGGGGAGGGGGAGGAGGAGGGGAGGAGGAGGCGGGGAGGAGGAGGTGTGGAGGGGAGGAGGAGGAGGGAGGAGGAGGGGAGGAGGAGGAGGGGAGGAGGAGGAGGGGAGGAGGAGGAGGGGAGGAGGAGGAGAGGAGGGGGAGGGGGGTGTGGAGGGGAGGAGGTGTGGAGGGGAGGAGGAGGGGAGGAGGAGGGGAGGAGGAGGAGGGGACTAGGGGTAGACTGGTATGGGAAAAATTCCTCTTTCTCGTGGCAGCGCAGGCGGCCTATTTTCAAATCGATGTTAATTTAATTAAAATCCAATTTTTCTTTGTTTTTGTTATTATTTAATCAAGATAAATTTCATCTCGAGCCCAGAAAAATATTTTCAGTTGTCTCCACTCTCACAGAAAAGAAATATTATGGATGTTTTTTGGCTTAGTCG